>JAQFVV010012772.1:743069-747531 GCA_028023455.1 Epiperipatus broadwayi | reverse complement strand
TGCTGAATATGTAGAATTAGGTTATAGTCATGATTTTATTAAAAAAGTGGTATTTAATAATAATGTTTATAGTCGTGATTTGGATGATAAGAATTTTGTTGGTAAGGATGATGATTATATGTCTTTACCATTTAAAGCATCAATTTATAATTTGGTTTATAGGAATAGTCATTTGTTAGGTGGAAAGAAGGTTGCATGGAGGAAAGGTTCTGATTTGAATTCATTACTTAATGGTTCAAAGCAGTCTATTGATAGTAGGTCTATTCCTGGTATTGTTTATAAAATTCCATGTAGTTGTGGTAAATTTTATGTAGGCCAGAGTAAATTTAGCCTTAAGGAAAGGGTTAAGGTTCATATAAGTAGAGTTAAACATAGGTATCTTAACTCAGCTTTATATATTCATGAATTGAATACAGGTCATAGAATATTGTTTGACAATGCTTCGGTTATTTTTTATGAAAAGAATGAGTTAAAAGAAGAATAAAGGAGACTTTGATGATAAAACTCCTTGATTCTGAGGCTATCAATCTTATGAAGACTTCTTTTGATATTAAGGGAAGGTGGAGTTTGAAATGAATTATGGGAAGGTTTGTTTGTTTGTATATATATATGTTTTCCTTTAGGTTGATTTTCACTTGAGAAGGTCTATTTGTAGTAGATGAAACCATGGTTGTGTAAGGATTTTGGTAAAAATTTTGAATTTATCTAGTACTGTATTGTTTTATGGTTTTGCATATATATATATATATATATATATATATATATATATATATATATATATATATATATATATATATATATATATATATATATATGTAACCAGTTGGGTTACATAGCATACACTAATATAGTGTATGTGCATATATATACCTAAACTAAAGGAAAAGTAGAAATAAACATAGAATAAATTTTTGTAGATATTTTTCTAAAATAAAATAATAATAAGTAAAGAGTTAAATAACTCTGGGTTTAAAATAAAATTTCATTATGAAATTAATATTTAAAAAAAGGTCTTAAGAAATATAAATATTGTATTGTTATTATCATTATTGTGATTGTGAAATGTAAAAACATAATACTTGTTTTTGAAATTTTTTTAATTAATTAAAACATATATGTTTTCCAAGGGATTAGAGAGCTAAAAATAAAAGCTCTGTTTTTAATCACGATCTTATCACTTTAGATGATTTTATAAAACGAGCTGATCAAAAATATCAGCCAGTCTGATTAATAGTTTTTTGTAAGAAGGGCCAGCTGAAAAGTTGGTTACAACTTGATGAACTTTGCAGCAGCTGGTTTTAACTGACCAGAGAGTTTTCAGAAAACTTACCATGAACTAATGTTGCTGAAGGCAGGAATGCTACTATTTTCTTTCACATGAGTTTTGGTTTTGAAGCTGGGTCACTTCTGAATCAATAGCCTGAAAAAAATGAGGACAAAATAGCTAGCAGAGTTATATAAAGCTCCTATGAAGATCTAAGGAAATACAGTCCAGTAGCTAGCTGCCTTATAATTTACTGCAGAGTTTTTATTCATGAAGCCAGGGTCACTTCAAATGGATCAACTAGCTGCTTAAATGTGTTTTAGAAGACAGCTTGACAAATGCTTGGACTACAAAAGTAAGCTTATGGTATGCCAACTAATTACTTGGATAATTTTACCTGAAGATGACAACAAACCTGTATTACATTTTCTAATGGATCAAAAACCAAGCTTACTAAGAGAAAGCTTGAAGAAATTGGTGTACTGATGCTACTGTTCATCTATGCAAGCAGGAAAACACAGATAAATACACAGCATGTGTATACAGTGAGTTGTATTTTTTTTAAATATTCTTATAAAAGACATTTTAATTTCGGAACTTAAAGTAAAATTTGCTCCAGTCAAATGTTTAAAAGAGAGACGATTTGCTATATATATTTTGCTAAGAAATAATTTTCATACTCATTAAAAAAAAGAATATATAATTTAAATGCAAGCATAATTTTGTTTGAATTAAAATCGAAAAAGCAAATCTTGTAATTTGGTCCAAAACATTGATAATTAATCAACAAATACCTGTCAAAAAAATTGACTATACTTTTGAAAACTTATAAATTGAAACTAATTTTAAATTGTATCTATATTTTGCTTATACACACGTATAGGTAGAAAATTTATGTATTAGAAAATTATAATACTATTGTAAAAGGTTGAAATAGATAAAAGTCAGTGTGCGTATGCATACACGCACACTCATATATGTAAAATTTTAATGCATTTTTTTTTAATTAAATGTCAATTTATTTTTATTTTTCGTGCATCTGTGCGCATATATATATATATGTAAACCATAGTAATAATTTGAATATATTTTATTATACGTTTTGTAAATTAATGTAACAATTTAAATGTTGAATAGTAATTATTTAAATCTCAATGTGATCATTTGAATTTCTGTATTATAATCAAAATCAGAAAATTCATGCACATATGTGTGCGTATATATGTCAATTGTATTGTAAATTAAAATGTGTGTCAGATAGACACTTATGTGTAAAATTTTGATCATTTTTCTAAATTAAATGTTAATTCAAACATGTTAATTTTGTATCAAGCCACATGCCTGTGTGCTGAATGGGTTTTAAGTAAACCTAATTTATTAATCATGTAACTCAATGTATACTTTTCAAAATCAGAACCCTCATAAGACTGTAATCATTTATTTTTTTGTTGTTATTAATAAACTTATATTTAATTGTTAAAAATTGTATTCCATCATCTCTTGTTCACATACAGTAATAGAGCCCATGTTCTCTGAGCTAGATTTTGGACATGGATAAATGGGGATTGTTTGGTGCTTTGGGCATCCAGAGATGATCAATCATCATCCTGGTTGGCACAAAAGATGATACTCTTTAAAACCCATGCACTATTATTTTTTTTTTATTTTACTTTAGTCTTCATTAAAAATTTTAGTTTATAGTTGGCCAGTACAAGTGCCAAGCATTGATGATGATCAGCATGTTTTAAATGTCCCAGCATTATTGTTTCAATTTCTGATTATTGTGTACTTTTAATGGATGGGCACTAAACTGGTGCATCCAAGTCATGTTATATAATTGCCCAAACTGGAAAAGGCTCAATAGTTAGCCTGGTCTACAGAAGACACATTTACAATCCAGTCACAAGGTTGACTGTTGATTCATATTTTTTATTGTTGAAATCGAGCTACAAGATGGACTGTTGATTTTATTCTGATGTAATGTACTAATTTGTATATTCCCATCATGGATGGTTCTCTTAATATTTACTTATACTTACTTTGACTTATTATAATGCTGGTTGAATTTAGAATTATTATGGTTGCTCTTATGGGTTAACTGTTTGATCTCTCAATGTTCAGAGATTCTCTACTCTTATATCTTTAAATATTACTTATAGATAACTTTGTAAATTATTTGAAATATTTTATTTTAAATGGACTGGGTTGATAATGATTTGCCATCACCCAGTTCAATTCTGTACTTTCCTGTTTACTTCCAACCCACCATCCTGTTACAATATATATATATATATATATATATATATCAAGGTGCATTGCATGTTTGTGCTTTATAAGGACATATTCGTAATGTTTCCAAAATATCAAATATTAAAATAAACTGATGTGCTACATTTATAGTTTCTTCCTGTGAAACTAATTTATCCCAGCTCATTGATTAACATATATAAAAAATGCTAAAATAGTTAATTAAAGTAATCTAGTTTACAGATTAAATCTGATAGTTTATGTCATAAACAAGAGTAAAGTAAAGCTTATTTGGGACTTAGTTAATTATTTATAATATGCTTTATAATATTATTCTTGCTTTTATTTAACTAGACATAATTTATTATCATGCAAACCTTAATCATGATAAGCTAAAACATAGTAGTTTAACTAACCTATATAAAAGCAGACTTCAGAATGAAGTTTTATGTGTATGCTAAAGTATCAACATAAACCATTTACAAGAGTGTTTCTAATCAGCTCTCCAAATTATTAATATTATCAATCTCCATTTTGAATTATGGCATATCATATATCAATGAATTATAAAATATAATATAAAATAGGCTTGATCATAGATTAGAACAGTATAGATGTAATATAATTACTAATTACAGTTACTATGTTAGGAGAATTATTAAATTATTATGATTCATTTAAATATGCAAGATTGTTACAATTATTGTTATTAAATTAAAGCTACATTGTAGATTTTACAGAGTTTAGTTTCACTTATTGAGAAAACATTTAAAATTTATAAATTTATGAACATTCAATTACACAACTAACTTTAGAAACTTATTAAAACAGATTAATTTTAGATTTAATTAAAAGCTTTGCAGGAAGAAATTTTACATTTGGCAATGGTTTTCTCCACTGGGTTGGTTTGTCTCATATTTTTTTGGAAGGCTCTTGGTCTCAAAGTCCTCC
>JAQFVV010012772.1:685569-738069 GCA_028023455.1 Epiperipatus broadwayi | reverse complement strand
ACATAATATAGAAAATAATATATAATAAAACACTGGAATTAAATTTAAAAATGTATAAATATTGAAAATTGTAAATCAAATTGCAGTATTTTCTTTTAATATTTATATAAATACAGTGTGAATTATGTATTAAACTGAGAATAATATAAATACTACTCATCAAAGTTTAAATACACCAGCCAATCAATTTGGGTATCATGTTAAAACATCCAACAAATTACATTTTACAGGAGAATTGTTTCTTGATATCAAGATTACTTTTCAGTTGGAAGCAAATATAATGTCAGTAGTTTACTTAAAATGTACAAAGCCATTTCCATATAAATACTAAACTCAAAAATAAGTATATTATAAATAGTCTTAAGTATGATATTTATATGTAAAATGTTTTCTTAATTACCTTAAAAACTGGCAGTAAATTTTCTTCCTGATTAATTTTAATGTCTATAAATTCAAATCATGAGATTTTTTTTTTTTATGATGGATGATTTTTACATAATCTTTTCCAAAGCCTTTTAATTTCATACACATGTATTTATAATATTTTGTAAAATGTGCATGAAATATATGTATAACTTTAACCTTTCAAATATACATTAATATGTACAATCTTGTCTTCAGTAATATTTTAAAGTTATTTTCACCTAAATATGCATATACATTTATGTTGTATCGGTTTAGACGTTACATTATGTAATGATATTGTAATTCAAACTTAAATCAAAAACTTTGCGGGTGAAAGTATATTTGTAAAATAATATAGGCGCTATTTCACCTGACCACAAAGCTACTTTTTACTTAAAAACAAAATAAAATATATTATTCTGCAAGCGCTTTCAAGAGACGTGCTCTCATCTTCATAGCTGCATATAATTATTTCACTCAGAGCTATAAAGATGAGAGCACGTCTATTGAAAGCGCTTGCAGAATAATATATTTTATTTTGTTTTTAAGTAAAAAGTAGCTTTGCGGTCAGGTGCAATAGCGCCTATATTATTTTACAAATTATGTAGTGATATAAAATTCATGGTAAACGTTTATAATTGTTTTATTTTATAAGATGCATAGAACTAAATTGCAGAATTTAGCTTAATATGCCTTATACACAATAATTATTTTTTTTTTTTCTAAAATTGTAGTATATTTTTATTAAACTTTTTTACCATTATTAATATGTATGTTTATTTTATGGTGGCAAGGAAACAAACATAGGTTAAAAATACATTTTGCACAGAAAATATACAAATAATAAGTTGTTTGGAGTCTTCCATATTTTGTTTTATTTTAGAAAAAAAAAAAAGCCACATTTTTTTTTTTTTTTAATAACAAACTGAGTAGAATGTTGAACACTGATTATGTTATGATCTTAAAAATAAAGAAAAGATTAATAAAATCATACAATTTAAAACAATATTGAAATAATAATAGAAGGAAAAGCAAACTGATATAAACAAATTTAAAAGATTGATTATTTTTTTAGTGATAGGAAAAAATAATTTGTTAAATTCAAAACTTTTCAAAGAATACAAAGTAAGATGCAAATAAATGATAATAAAAACGAGGCCAGTAGGCATTTGAATACTGAAAAGGATTACACTTTGTATTGGGCTATTATTTAATATTTATATCTAATAATATATATTATAAATCTTAATATTTATTAATATAAATTTAGTTTGATTTAAAATCTCAAGGTTAATTTGACTTCTTTTTGTGATTGTCATAAAAGTAATATTTTTTTAAAAAATCTTGAAAAGTCTTTGTTCTTAATACTCTTGATAAACTCACTTTCAGAGCACATTTAAAAATAACAAGATTCTTCTGAAGGATTTTTTAACTCTTACAAAAAAGTTAATAGGTTTTATATGTTGCATCTATAATTTGCTTTTTGAAATTGTGTCTGAGCACTTTTCAGTTCTCTTACTATTAATTTGTATTTTTTTTCTTTTTTCTCCTTATTTAAAAAAAAGAAAAGCCTTTTTTTATTTACTTAAAAATTGTATTTAAATAAGTTTTTCAATAAACAACATATAAGTGAATTATGCATCTTAATAATATAAAAAGATCAATAAAAGGCTTTAAGTATTAACATGCTAAAATAAATTGTATTAAAGAATAGAAAGTAATGACTAAATACTACTAATGATAATCACATGACCATAATACTATGTTGACTAATGAACTCAAGATGATTTTAAGACGACAAATAAATGAACTAATGGCAGGAATAAAAATATAAATAAAGATTTTTGTTTACTTTTATTTTACACAAACTAGAAAATATAATCTACTATGAATTATTATTCAAAGATTTTACTTCTATCTATCTATATGTCTGTCTGTCTGTCTGCCTGCCTGCTTGCCTGCCTGTCTGTCTGTCTGTCTGTCTGTCTATCTATCTATCTATCTATCTATCTATCTATCTATCTATCTATCTATCTATCTATCTATCTATCTATCTATCTATCTATCTATCTATCTATCTATCTATCTATCTATCTATCTATCTATCTATCTATCTATCTATCTATCTATCTATCTATCTATCTTTCTCTCTATCTACCTACCTACCTACCTACCTACCTACCTACCTACCTACCTACCTACCTATCTACCTATTCTATCTATCTATCTATCTATCTATCTATCTATCTATCTATCTATCTATCTATCTATCTATCTATCTATCTATCTATCTATCTATCTATCTATCTATCTATCTATCTATCTATCTATCTATCTATCTATCTATCTATCTATCTATCTATCTATCTATCTATCTATCTATCTATCTATCTATCTATCTATCTATCTATCTATCTATCTATCTATCTATCTATCTATCTATCTATCTATCTATCTATCTATCTATCTATCTATCTATCTATCTATCTATCTATCTATCTATCTATCTATCTATCTATCTATCTATCTATCTATCTATCTATCTATCTATCTATCTATCTATCTATCTATCTATCTATCTATCTATCTATCTATCTATCTATCTATCTATCTATCTATCTATCTATCCATCTATCTATCTATCTATCTATCTATCTATCTATCTATCTATCTATCTATCTATCTATCTATCTATCTATCTATCTATCTATCTATCTATCTATCTATCTATCTATCTATCTATCTATCTATCTATCTATCTATCTATCTATCTATCTATCTATCTATCTATCTATCTATCTATCTATCTATCTATCTATCTATCTATCTATCTATCTATCTATCTATCTATCTATCTATCTATCTATCTATCTATCTATCTATCTATCTATCTATCTATCTATCTATCTATCTATCTATCTATCTATCTATCTATCTATCTATCTATCTATCTATCTATCTATCTATCTATCTATCTATCTATCTATCTATCTATCTATCTATCTATCTATCTATCTATCTATCTATCTATCTATCTATCATATCTATCTATCTATCTATCTATCTATCTATCTATCTATCTATCTATCTATCTATCTATCTATCTATCTATCTATCTATCTATCTATCTATCTATCTATCTATCTATCTATCTATCTATCTATCTATCTATCTATCTATCTATCTATCTATCTATCTATCTATCTATCTATCTATCTATCTATCTATCTATCTATCTATCTATCTATCTATCTATCTATCTATCTATCTATCTATCTATCTATCTATCTATCTATCTATCTATCTATCTATCTATCTATCTATCTATCTATCTATCTATCTATCTATCTATCTATCTATCTATCTATCTATCTATCTATCTATCTATCTATCTATCTATCTATCTATCTATCTATCTATATTGTTCATACCAAATTATTTAAATATTACATATTCAGCCTGTATTTTACCCATTCCTTTTTTTATAATTAAATGGATGTATTAAGGCCCTATGTGGAAGGGAATAAAATGTCTTAATATCAACATGGGTATGACAATAATATTAGTATCATCAAGTTATTAATCAATTCATTCTCATAATGATCTGGATGGTTGAAGAGTTGGAGAATGGAGAAGATTCAAACTTGTCCAATAAAGTTTGAAAATTTGCTATCATATTACAAACTGAGGGATGATTGTAAATATGTGTTGGAGCTAGTGATCTGGAACAACTGATGAGTACTGGTTTAGCATGAAATAAATATACGTGTTTACATCTAAATGAATTAAATGTGACATTGCAAAGATTTTAATAAGACAATTGTTGTCATGTCTGATTTGTTCAAAGCATTTAAAATTAAATTACAAATTTTCAACCATGATGTTATTTCTTACACCTTCAAATGTTTTCCAAATCTAAGAAAGTTCTTCACTGATATAGAATCTCATGAGAAATCAGATCAAGTAAAATTGAATTGATGGATTTTTTTAAAGATTTAAACAGTTCAGACACTTTTCAGAAATAGCAAACTTTATTTTATACTCAGACAGAATATCAATTGATTGACTCAAATAAAAATTTTGAGTGACTTAATTTGAAAGATATAGAGATGTGATCAATCTATTTTAAATACAGTTCTGTATGGAAAGATAAATTTCTTACTTGAGGAATGAGATAAAACGATGGAAAATGAATGATTATTGGATATATATAAAAAGAATGTTGAAGAAAAACTACTAACTGCCTGGAATGCTATTTGTGAAACATTTAATTGTTTAAAATTATAAGCAAATCCTATATTATCAATGGCTGCCGAAAGAAGTTTGCTATTAATTGAAAGGAGACCCTTTGAATCCTTTTGGAGATCTTAAAAGAACTGAGAATTGCAAACCCCTAATATACACTTCATACATTCTTGTCATTGCAGCTCTTATTACTAGGTGATCATTCATATTGTGAATTAACATGGAGGGGCTGCTCATCAACATGCATTAGCTAGTGTGGGAAGTTTATTGGCTTTTTACCTCTGACTTTAAGATCAAGAAACACTGTGGTCTTTCTTATCAATTGCCTGTTAAGGCAGAATGAATGTATGTATAAATGATAAATATTTTTCTAATACATATATACAGTCATGATGGACAAAAATAAATTATGACCATTATTCCCAGGAGGTGGTAAAGTCATCAACCAAGTCAGTAGCTGGTGGCCAAAGTCAGAGGGTGCTCAGAATCCCCCTGATTGTGTTCACCAGCTGCCATTTGATGATGAATTTTTATTTAGATACTTACAACTATAGATCATTTTCAAATAAAAGAAGATTGTAAGAATTAGAAGAAGAACTTTGTTATAATAAATCGGACATTATTGGACTTTGTGAAGTTGGAAGAAAAGGTGAAGATACAATTGGTTTAAAAAGTGGACAGGTACTCTATGATAAATGCAGAAATGATGGAAATACAAGTCAAGTAGGATTTATTATAAATAAAAAGTGGAAGAACAACATTGTGGAGATTGATCATTTATGAGACAGAATGGCAAGATTTGTTATACAACTTAATAATAGATAACAAATGCAGATAATTCAGGTTTATACCACAACAAGTTCTCATAGTGATGAATTAGTAGAAGATTTGTATGTGGATGTACAAATCACTTCTCATTAGAGTAAACAACAATTTAGAATTGTTATGGTGAGACTTTAATGCTAGAATTGGTAAACAAATGAAAGATGAAAGTACTGATGGTAATTTTAATTATGATAATATAAATGGGAGAGGACATAGATCTGTGGAATTTGCAGAAAAAAAAATTTACAATATGAATTCCTTTTTTTTTTTGAGAAAAATGTGAAAAGAAAATGAATATGGAAGCATCCAGATGTCCAAATTCTCCATACAGTACTGCAAGCATAAGAAACAGTGATCATGTGATGTTTAGTGGTTTAAGAATCGAAATGATGGTACAACAGAATTGATTATATTTTGACTAATAGAAAATACATATTTCAAGATTGTAATGTTCTTAATAAATTTAACATAGGAAGAGATTATCCATTAGTAAAATGTAAGATACATGTTAATGTAAAAATAGAAAGTCAAAATTATTAATAAAAATAATATTTACAGTTGATATTCCTAATCTTCAGAAACTTCTAATGAATTTAAATTAGAACTTACAAATCAGTTCCATGTACTAGTAGATTTTGAACATGATTCAGATTAAAATGAAATTGAAATGAAAATAACTGATACACATTTAAAAACTGCAACAAAGATAGCTGGTAGAAAAAAGCAGCAATTGAGCAATAAAATTTTTACTGAGACTAGATAATTTATGAAAAAAAAAATATGAAGATATACAAAAATGATGCATTAAAAAGTATTGAATATCTCAAATTTTGTAAAATGGTGTGAAAAATCATTGAAATGATATAAGAAAGTATAAATGTGAACTAACAAGGAAAGCTATAGAAGAGAATAAAAGTCTCAAGAGTGTAAAACAACATTTTGGTATAAGTAGGAAATTTATATCTGCAATAAGAAAAAAAAGGCATTATTACTAAATGGAGAGATAAGAACATGAAATTGGTAGAAGACTTCCATAAAAATTATAAAGTAATAGAGAACAAGTATCTCCTATATCTGCTATATCTTCCAATTTCCCAGAATTTAAATGAAGAAGTGAGATGTGCAATTAAATTTATGAAGAAGGAAAAAGTTCCAGGTAATGATGGATTTCTAATTGCTATATTAAAAGAAGCAGATGAAAAAAATAGAAAAAAAATTATCAAAGTTCTATAACAAATGTCTAAATGATAAAGATGTACCAGATGATTGGAAGAATGTAGTATTGATATTAATATTTAAAAAAGATGATAAAGAAGCTATTAGAAATTACAGAACTCTCAGGCTTTTTTTAGGTTTATACAAAATGTTTAGCAAAATAATTACAACTCATCTACTGAGAACATTTGATTTCCACTACCCAAGAGAACAAGCTGAATTTAAAAGTGGTTTTAGTACAGTAGATCATACCCAAGAATTGAGAAAAGTTATAGGAAGTACAAATGAATATGTTTGCCATTATGTTTTAGATTTGAAGATTATGAAAAGGCACTTGATCCTATAAATATTACTTCAGTGATTAAAGCATTGGATCATCAAGGTATAGATTCAGGTTATTATAACATTTGAAAGAATATTTATAAAAATGGAACAGCAACAACTATATTACATAATGATATTAGGAAAGTCAATATTGAGAAGGGTGTAAGACATGGTGACTCCATATCTCCAAAACGTTTTACAGGAGTGCTGCAAAATGTATTTTGTGAAATAAAATTGGAAGCTAAAGGAGTTAAAGTAAATGGAGATTATTTAACTCATTTAGATTTTGCAGATGATGTAGTTGTTTTTGCAAATAATGCTTTAGAGGTGCAGTAAATATTGCAGGAGTTAATCAGATGAAAGTAGGACTAAAGTTAAATGTTAAAAAGACTAAAGTAATGTTTAATGGATTTGTCAAAATATGAAAATAAAGATTGATTATGATGAGTTAGAAAAAGTTAACAGCTACAAATACCTTGGTAATATTATTAATAATGATAGAAACATAATGGATAAAATTAATCATAGAATTAATCTTGGTTGAAGTGTTTTTGCTATGAATAACTTGATACTAAAAGGAAATGTGCCTATGTGTTTGAAAAGAAATGTTTTTAATAAATGTGTTTTACCAGTTCTTACTTATGGATCTGAGTCTTGGACACTTAATAGAAGAGCAATACACATACTTCATACAACTCAAAGAAGTATGGAGAGATGCAAGATGGGAGTAACAAGAAGAGATTGAAATCACAATATATAAGTATGAGAGCAAAGAGGTGTTATTGACCTTATTAAAGAAATTAAAAGACTGAAATGGAGTTGGCTGTACATATTTCTAAAAGAAATGATAATAAATGGACAATTGAAATCTTAAACTGAATTTCAAGAGATTGTAAAAGATCCAAAAAGAGATGAATGAAATAAGAAAGTGTGTAGAAGTGATGTGGCAAAGAGAAGCTAAAGATTTGGGAAGATGTAGGGAACGTGGAGAGACCTTCATCCTGCAGTGGGTTGATAATTGTTGACAATGATGATGATATCATTTTTTTCTCTACATGTGCATGTAAATCATTGTTTTCATAAAGAAATTTAATTAAAGTCAGTTCAAAAAATAAAATGACAGATGAATCTAGTTCAGCATGTACATTATTAAAAATGATAAAATATGAACCAGATATCAAATATTTGGCTTCCAATGTACAGCACAAAAAGTCTCATTAAATAGTATCTATTTATGTTGATTTTATATTTGTTTCCAATATTTTGTTTTAATTTACTATTAATTTTGTACTATTGCATTTTTGTGCTCTTTTAAATAAATGATGTTCACTTGTAATTAGTTTATTTAGAAATTTTTTAAAATAATAATAATAATAATAATAATAATTATTATTATTATTATTATTATTATTATTATTATTATTATTATTATTATTATTATTATTATTATTATTATTATTATTATTATTATTATTATTATTATTATTATTATTATTATTATTGTTATTATTATTGTTGTTGTTGTTGTTATTATTATTATTATTGTTGTTGTTGTTATTGTTGTTGTTGTTGCTGTTGCTGTTGTTGTTGTTGTTATTATTATTATTATTATTATTATTATTATTATTATTATTATTATTATTATTATTATTACTATTATTTCTGTTGAATCCCAAAAAGATTTGGGAGTTATATTTTCTAGTAATGGATCCTTTCTTCCTCATTTGGAAATGATTATTGGTAAGGCTTTAAAAATTATAGGTACTATTCTAAGGTTTGGTTATCATTTCAATGGTGATACAAAATTTAAATTATTTTTATCATTGGTTCTTCCCATCATTGAATATTGTTCAGTCATTTGGAATCCTAGCTCTAAACAGGGATGTAATTTATTACAATCAGTGTATAATAAGTTTTCTAAATATGTTTCTTTGGGAAATAAAACTGTTCATCTTTCTTCTAGAAGACAATATAGAGATATTAAATATCTTTATAAACTTGTTAATAAAATAGTTCTTTTATCTAATACAATTTCTACTGTTATAATTAGATCTCATGTGCATGGTACTCGGTCTGCTTCTGTTTGTTACATTAAAACTTGTCATTCCAATGTTCTTAGATTTTCTCCTTTGTTTAGGCTTCCATCTTTATTTAATCAGATTTGTAGCAATATTAATTACTTCAATTTAGATTATAATCAATTTTGTAATGCTATTAAATTTAAATGTCAGATTTGATTGATTTAACTTGATTTTGTTTATATATATATATATATATATATATATATATATATATTAAATTGTTTTTTGTTTTTTTTTATTTTGTTATGTGCTTTATATTTATCCCTTTTATTTATTTGTTACTATTAATGTCTTAATAATAATTTTTTATATGCTGATATTTAATTTTACTTTAGATTTTTAAATGTGTTAATTATCTTTTATTGAAATATGGCACATAATTATATTAATAATTTGTCATTTAAACTCATTTATGTATTTATATATTTGTTATGGTGCAATACTGTAATTGGCTTTATGCTGTAGTTTTGTACGGTAAATAAATGAATTGAATTAAATGAATTGAATTGAATTATTATTATTATTATTATTATTATTATTATTATTATTATTATTATTATTATTATTATTATTATTATTATTATTATTATTATTATTATTATTATTATTATTATTATTATTATTATTATTATTATTATTATTATTATTATTATTATTATGTTTTATAACCTTCTAAAAAACTGCAATAATATAAGTTGTTCATATTTTGACGTAATAACTTTATAGCAGCAAATCATTCGCTAAATATTTTTTGGAAATATTTGGCATGCACATGTAAAAAAAACACACACTAGCACTGTACTATGGTAATGGTTCAAAGATTTCTACAATAGCTATGCCATTGGGGAATATATTCTATATAAATTTTTATACATGCACTATTGGATGATATACAATTCTAATAAAATATAATTGGAAAAATAATCATTTCAAGAACTAGTTATATTAAGGCTATAATCTTTACTGCCACATCTGCTAAGCAAACCAAAAATGAATTCATTTTCATTTGCATATCAGATCATACATAAAATACAAATTGCTTCATCAATGAGATTTATCAACATGAATACCACATTCAATACAAATATTTGCACAGCACAGTATAAATTTGCTTGTCAAAAGACAGTAAACTCACCATGCTGGCTAATAGATGTTGGTGAGCATCACATCTATATTCATATACTGCAAGAATAATCTTATAGTAATAACAGATGCTATGGCAATAACATATGGAATGGGCATTAAGATATATGCCCTGCTCAGTTTCTTTACGACTTCCAAGAAAAGTCACAGGGTCTTCTTTCAGTTAACAGCAAACTCCTTTTTGCAGCCACTTTACACATACACACACACACACACATATATATATATACAACATATTTTGCAGGTTCATCCGTGTTAAAAATATTGATATGCCGTTTTTTCGTCTTGATCACACAAATCAGTCACTGGGTGATAAAAAAAATGTCTTTTATATATGCAACCCATAAAAATCTTTGTATCAATATATATATATATCAAAATTACCCCAAATTCAGAACACAATCAGAATAGCCATGAAAATAAACTTTAAACTATTACCAATGGTTTCACTTCTCCAAGCAGACTGTTTCACTTCTACAAGCAGACTTCACTTGACAAGTCTGCTTGTAGAAGTAAGACCATTGATAGTATTTTAAAGTTTTTTTTTTTTTTTTGGATACTCTGGTTGAGTTCTTAATTTAAAGGAATTTAGATTATTTATTGACGAGTTTAGCCTTATGTTTTTAATGTTTATATATATATATATATAAATGACATATTTTACAGGTTCATCCATGTTGAAAAAAATTAAATATTAATATTCCGACATGTCGGCATATCATTATTTATATTTTTTTAACATGGATGAACTCGCAAAATTTGTCATTTATATATGCAACCTGTGAAAATCTGCATTTCAACATAAATATAACATTAAATGCGCTGGGATTACTTCTCTCTCTCTCTCTCTCTCTCTCTCTCTCATATATATATATATATATATATATATATATATATATATATATATATATATATATATATATATATATATATATATATATATATATATATATATAACTGATAGGAGACCCTTTGATTCCTCTTGGAGGCCTTAAAGGAACCGAGCAGGGCAAATTCCTAATGTCCACTCCATACGTTCTTGTCGTTGCAGCTGTTATTACTATGTGATTATTCATATAGTATACGAACATGGATGGGCTGCTCACCAACACGCATTAGCCAGCGTGGTGAGTTTATTGGCTTTTTACCTCTGAGTTTAAGATCAAGAAACACCATGGTCTTTCTTCTCAGTGCCTGATAAGGCAGAATGAATGTTTGTGTAAATGATAAATATTTTTCCAATACATATATACAATTATGACAGACAAAAATAAAGCATGGCCCTTATTCCCAGGAGGCTGTAAAGTCACCAACCAAGGCAGCGGTTGGTGGCCGAAGGCGGAGGGTGCTAAGAATCCCCTGATTGCAGACCCAGGCTGCCATTTGATGACGACTTTTTATTTAGGTACTTACAACTGCAGATCACTTTCAAGTGAAGGAAGATTGCAAGAATTAGAAGAAGAACTGTCTTATATTAAATGGGACATTATTGGACTTTGTGAAGTTAGAAGAAAAGGAGAAGAAACAATTGATTTAAAAAGTGGACATATACTCTATTATAAAGGCACACATATTGGAAATACAAGTGGAGTAGGATTCATTATAAATAAAAAGTGGAAGAACAATATTGTGGAGATTGATGGTGTATCGGACAGAGTGGCAAGATTAGTTATACAACTTAATAGCAGATACCAAATGCAGATAATTCAGGTTTATGCCCCAACAAGTTCTCATAGTGATGAAGTAGTAGAAGATTTTTATATGGATGTACAAAAGGCTTTTGATCAGAGTAAACAACATTTTAAAATTGTTATGGGAGACTTTAATGCTAGAATTGGTAGACAAATGAAAGATGAAATTGCTGTAGGTAATTTTGGTTATGGTAATAGAAATGAGAGAGGACATAGACTTGTGGAGTTTGCAGAAAAAGAAAAACTTTATATTATGAATTCATTTTTTGAGAAAAATGTTAAAAGGAAATGGACATGGAAGCATCCAAATGAAGGTACAGCAGAATTGGATTATATTTTGACTAACAGAAAATACATATTTCAAGATTGTAATGTTCTTAATAAATTTAACACAGGAAGTGATCATCGATTAGTAAGGTGTAAGTTACATGTTAATGTAAAACTAGAGAGACAAAAATTATTAAGAAAAACAATATTTACAGTTGATATTCCTAATCTTCAGAAACATTCTAATGAATTTAAATTAGAACTTACAAATAGGTTTCAAGTGTTAGGAGATTTTGAACATGATTCAGATTTGAATGAAATTAATATGAAAATAACTGATACACTTTTAAAAACTGCAACAAACATAGCTGGTAGAAAAAAGCAGCAATTGACTAATAAAATTTCTACTGAGACTAGAGAATTTATGAAGAAAAGAAGGAATATGAAGATATACAAAAATGATGTATTAAAAAGAATTGAATATCTCGAATTTTGTAAAATGGTACGGAAAAGAGTTGAAAATGATATAAGAAAGTATAACTGTGAAATAGCAAGGAAAGCTGTAGAAGAAAATAAAAGTCTCAAAAATGTTAAACAACATTTTGGTATTGGTAGGAAATTTATATCTGCAATAAGAAAAAAAGATGGAATTATTACTAAAAAGAGAGATGACATCATGAAATTGGTAGAAGATTTTTATCAAGAATTATATAGTAATAAAGAACAAGTACCTCCTATATCTATTACATCTTCCGAATTGCCCAGAATTTTAAATGAAGAAGTGAGACATGCAATTAAGTGTATGAAGAAAGGAAAGGCTCCAGGAAATGATGGAATTATAATTGATATATTAAAAGAAGCAGGTGAAGAAATAGAAACAATTTTAGCAAAGTTATATACCAAATGTCTAAATGATAAAGATGTACCGGAAGATTGGAAGAATGCAGTAATAATATTAATATTTAAAAAAGGTGATAAAGAAGATATTAGAAATTACAGACCTATCAGCCTTTTATCAGTTTTATATAAAATTTTTACCAAGATAATTACAACTCGTCTACAGAGAACTTTGGATTTCCACCAACCAAGAGAACAAGCTGGATTTAAAAGTGGTTTTAGTACAATAGATCATATCCAGGTATTGAGAGAAGTCATAGAAAGGACAAACGAATATGAGTTGTCATTATGTTTTGGATTTGTAGATTATGAAAAGGCATTCGATTCTATACACATTTCTTCAGTGATTAAAGCATTGGATCATCAAGGTATAGATCCAGGATATTGTCATATTTTAAAGAATATTTATAAAAATGCAACAGCAACAATTAGATTACATAATGATACTGGAAAAATCAACATTGAGAAAGGTGTAAGACAAGGTGACTCCATATCTCCAAAACTCTTTACAGCAGTGCTGCAAGAAGTATTTTGTGGATTAAAATGGGAAACTAAAGGAGTGAAAGTAAATGGAGAGTATTTAAGTCATTTAGATTTCGCAGATGATGTAGTTGTTTTTGCAAATAATGCTTCAGAGCTGCAGGAAATGTTGCAGGAGTTATCAGATGAAAGTAGGAAAGTAGGACTAAAGATAAATGTTAAAAAGACTAAAGTAATGTTTAATCGATTTGCTCAAAATATGAAAATAAAGATTGATTATGAAGAATTAGAAGAAGTTAACAGTTACAAATACCTTGGTCAGATTATTAATACAGATGGAAACATAATGGAGGAAATTAATCATAGAATTAAACTTGGTTGGAGTGCTTTTGGTAGAAATAACTTGATACTAAAAGGAAATATGCCTATGTGTTTGAAAAGGATGGTTTTTAACAAATGTGTTTTACCAGTTCTTACTTATGGATCTGAGACTTGGACACTTAATAGAAGAGCAATACAGAGACTTCAGACCACTCAAAGGAGTATGGAGAGATGTATGTTGGGAGTAACAAGAAAAGATCGAAAACGCAATGTATGGGTAAGACAACAAACAGGTGTTACTGACCTTATTGAAAAAATTAAAAGATTGAAATGGAGTTGGGCTGGACATATTGCTAGAAGAGATGATAATAGATGGACAATTGAAATTTTAAACTGGATTCCAAGAGATTGTAAAAGACCTAGAAAGAGACCACATGTGAGATGGATGGATGAAATAAGAAAATGTGCAGGGGTGTTGTGGAGAAGAGAAGCTAAAGATCGGAGAAGATGGATTAAACTTGGAGAGACCTTCATCCTGCAGTGGATTGATAATGGTTGATGATATATATATATATATATATATATATATATATATATATATATATATATATATATATATATATATATATATATATATATATATATATTGTGCCCTTGTCTGTAGGTCATAATAAGGTAGAAAGGTCAATTACTAAAAAATTTTAAATTTTAAGTTATATTTGTATGATATATAAATAATAGTAGGATAATTAGATTTTATAGTACAATTTAAAGCTGAAAATACCTGGTATATAAAAATGTAATAGATTATTTTAAAAGAAAACAGTTAAATAAAGCTTAATTATATCCTTGCTTATGGTTGTAAAAGCTGGCCATATAAAATAATACAGCTATAAATAGTTAAAAGTATATTAATAATTTGAGTATAATATTTTAAAACTAATAAATTAAATAAATGCTATATGTAGTGTTATAATTATATTTAATAGTCAAAATTAATAGAGTATATTTTAAAATAAACTTTAGGATGGTGAGAATTATATTTAGTTCTACAAGTTTAAATTATTTTCCAAATTTTTTATAAAAATATATCAGTTTTGGTAATTTAGACCGAGACGTAAATAAAAAATCATTTGATAAAGTTAGTAAACACGTGACTGTATATTATATACCTTCACACACACGCTTGTTAAAATAATAATAAAGTTTGTGAATTTGAAACTAAATATAATTGCCATCGATCATTAAAGTGAAAGTTTAAAATATTAAATATTGTTTTAATAATTATTTTTAAAGTTTAAATAATTTTGGTAAAATTAAAATTGAATTTAAAAATACTAGTCTAAATAATATTTTGAGACATTACGTCATCAATTCTTTATTTTAAACGTCTATTCTGTTATAAAACTAAAATGGATAAATTTGTTCGCGCTAAAATAAAGTTATTAACCAATCAACGGAGGTAAATTAGCAGACAAAAATATAGGAATTATACAGAGCGGGGAGAAGGAATGTGTAAGTGAAAGAGAAAGTAACACATTTTTGTAGCTGATAACACCGTAGCTGGAAAAGTGATATAAATTTAAAATTTTGTATTTATTTTAAAAAAGTTCTTCTGTAACATATAATATATTTTGACTGTATCGATATGAATTGCTAATTTTAAAAGTTATCTTACCAGGGAAATTTATTCGAATTTAACCAAAAAAACCTACAGTAGAGATGGAAGTACAAGGGAAAATACCTAAATTTATTACCGAAGGAAAAATATTTGGAAATTGTCTTAATACAACTTTAATTATGCTCAACCAGAAACTGATTGTTATAACTCAAAGAAATATAAATGGGACGCTATATGAAAATTTAAAAGAGAAGTTACATGCCGTCAGGAAAAAATTATGACGCAAAATTTATAAGGCTACTTTAAAGTTATTTTATTCTTCTCTATGGAAAAAATTTAATATGCGTTTTATTATAAAGAAAAATAATGATGAAGAAAGAATGTTTATCTTTTAAAGGAAAAACATTATTAAAAATATAGTACAAGAATTTTAAAATAAAGAAAAGTAAAGAAGAATATGAAAGTGCTATTATGTATTTTATGGAAAGGAGCCGAAAACTTTATCTAATCAGAGAAAAATATTACAAAGTATTCAACGGAAGAAATGCTTGAGCTTAAAAGAAATATAAAATTTAAATTACTAAATGAAAATGGATCCATGGAAACAGAAAATTTTATTGAAGATTTAAATAAAAGTACGTACAAGATGCATCGGGAAAAGTCGCGCGGGAAAATATTAGCAGACAATAGTAAAAGAGAATGCCATGAATTAATAATTGTATACAATATTGTGAAAAACCAAGGATTGTCGTCTATGAAGATTTATTAAACAGAGCTATTGTTTTACTTTAAAATAGAACATTAAGTGACTGAATGAAGAAATAAAAATATATTTTTTTTTTAGCTTAAATATGAACAGTTCAAGAAAGTCTGGTGAAGAAGTATCGTAAATATAATTTAAATATTTTATTAATTTATTTTTAAATATAAAATGCTATATTAGATTAGGGAAAACATATAAACATAAATTTAATAATAATGAGATTTAAATATAATAGCTTAATAGAATGATAGAAATATTGTTTTAAAAATAAAAAGTATGTATGGAAGTTTTAATATCTACAAGAATTAATGGAATGGTGAAGCCTACAGAACACGATCGAGAAGATCAAGATCGTTTTGGTAATTTTGGTATTTATTCATAATGCATAATGTATTTTTTTTAGATCATCTATTGATTAAGAATGATGTGTGAAAGTTTTAAAATTATAAGTACACATTTTATACAACATTAAAACATATTCTGAGATAAGAATAATTTTAAATATGCATGCAATAAGTTATTTCAAGTATAATTAATAGTATAAGTTGTCAAAACAATTGTGTGATTCTTTTGAACTTTCATGTAACAAAGTATTAGATATTTTAAAATAGTTTGTATATGATAAATATACGAGAAAAGTAGTAAAAGATTTTCTTAGAGAACAGCTGTATAGTTTTGAAATAAAATGAATTTTATTATTGTTAGAAATGCAGATAAGAATTTGTCGATGTACTGTATAGAAAAATCTAGAGAAATAAGATCGGATAGTGACTTGGTAGTACTAGTGTAGAGGAAACCAAGATGATGTTTTGCTAAGAAATAAGAAAAATAAAGTATTTGGATCATAGTTAGTTTGTGTGATTTCAGTATAGCTAACTAAGCCCTATCACTGAACACATATATTTTGGACAGTGTCTTTACGTATCTTTTAAACTCTTTGATGTTATATAAAGCTGAAGAAATAGCTTTAGCATCACTCCTATAATAGAGGTGGGTAGACAGACAAAGGTCACTCCTCTATAGTGTCTTTGAATTCACTGTGCCATTATTGTCAAGGTTTATGACGGATAATATTCTAGTTATTTTGATCCTGTGCATCTATTTTCGCTATCCTTGTTTCGTGAATCTGCATCGTCAGAAAGATATTTTTACAGAAATAATGAATAAAATAGAACTGAGGGTATGTTATCGTTTAAGTAAGAATAGTTTATTTACTGGAATGTGTTAGAATTGTGTAATTTTAAAAGTGAAAGTACAAAAATCATAAAGAGAGAAAGAATCATATAATACAGTTTAAAACCAATTTGGAAACGAATATAAGATTTTTAAAAGAGAAATCTAAAACAAAGTTTTTTTTTTAAGTGATAATAAAATTTGAATATTTTTATAATAATATTTAGAAAATAAATATTGCATGTTTGTTAAGAAAATAATTCAATAATGTGTAATAGACACATATATTTGTGCATGGTGTGTTAATAATTGTAATTACCATCCGAAGCAAGGCTTGAATGAGTATATTAGATTAATAAGCATTGTATAGTGAACAATAAAACGTAATATCAAATGTAGAAGAATGTTTTTGAATCTGTAGGATTCCATATAACTAATATAAAATTAGAGTTTTATGATTTTGTAGAATGTTTACTACGAATGTAATTTTATAAAAATATAATTTTAAAAAATAGTAGGGATACAAAGTATTAGTGATAATTATAAATAAATACATTTTGTAACAAGCTAAACTAAAATAAGAAATCCAATAATAATAATACTGTACTTTCTTAAGTATTTAAAAGATAAGAATTAACTAGAAAAATAAGTAGAAGTTTGGTTTTATTGTATAAACTAGTAAAATAATTTTGTGATAGGAGAGTAAGGATATCCAATGTACATAATGTAAAATAGTGTTATTTGTTTATGTTATTAATAAACTTTGTTGTAAATTTATTATAAAGCTTTGTGTCTTCGTTATTATTTCTCCACATGGATGCATGATATCACAATACACATTTATAATTGAAACAGACATATAGTTTTGCACAAAATAGGTAAACATAAAAGTGTTATAATAATTTTGAAAATTTATTTGTATGATAAAATTAAAAGATCATAATTATATCATTTATTGGTCATAAGTTGGTTGCCACAATATTAAAATAAATTATATGCTAATGTTGCCACACGTATTTTGTTGTCGGATTATTAAAATACTGCCACGTACGTAATTATTTATTTCATTTAGGAAGTAATAAGATTATATTATACTATTATTATTATTATTATTATTATTATTATTATTATTATTATTATTATTATTATTATTATTATTATTATTATTATTATTATTATTATTATTATTATTATTATTATTATTATTATTATTATTATTATTATTATTATTATTATTATTATTATTATTATTATTATTATTATTATTATTATTATTATTATTATTATTATTGTTAGTTGCTGCGTAGTGAATTTATGACATAAAATTCCCTTTTCATAGTTTACTACCGTAATTTTAAATCAGTTAGAATACAATTTATGAACCTGAGATTTTATTTTATTTTATTTATTCTATTTATTTACTTAATCTTATTTAATTGAGCTAGATTATTATTACAAAGAATATTAAGACATGATTATTATTTTAATCGTAGTGAAAAGAGCTTAGAAAGTCGTAAGAATACTATAAGTTAGTTATTTAGTATAGTAAAAAGGGGGAATAGTGTTCTTATGCCATTGAGATAGTATCATGTGGATAATATCTCAATGTAGTCTGTCTCGTTCCCCGTGTCGTCACTCCATGTCTCATGAAAATAATAAATATTTATTAATTCATTTACAAATATAACTGTACTTGTATTTTAAAAGTTAGAGCTAGTAATCATTTTTAATTAATGCTGGATATTTCATTTATTCATTTGTTAAACTGAGCTAGAACCCGGAATATATTTTAAACACTATATAAATTTTATGGAGAGGACGTGGACGGAGGAGGAGGGCAGAATATATATATATATATATATATATATATATATATATATATATATATATATATATATATATATATATATATATATATATATATATATATATATATATATATATATAAACAAATCAAACTCATAACAAGCTTTGTAGAATACCCCCAACCTCAGACTGGTTTCTGCTAGTAGCATCCTCAGTGAGAAGCTAGGATATTCAATCATTAGATTAAAACTATCAGTTCAAGCCCAGTACTTTATCTAATATATAACTGTTAAGTAGAATATCTAAAATTTTCAGACATTCATGTCTTTCAATCCAGTTATCTAACTTAAATAGCCTTATGGGACTGAACTAACTTCAGATACACCATAGTAATAATATATGGAGTATCTGAACTTAGTTCAGTCCCATATGGCTACTTAAGTTAGATAGCTGGATTGGTACACATATGGATGTCTGCAAATTTCAGATTTTCTACTTAATAGTTATATACTAGATAAAGTGCTGGGCTTGTCCTGGTGTTTTTAATCTAATGATTGAATATCCTAGCACCTGACTAAGGATGTCATTAGCACAAACTGGTCTGATGTTGTGGGCATTCTACAAATCTTGTTAAGAGTTTGATTTGTGAGTTTTATATATAACATTTGTAAACACAAGCTTATTAAATTAGGTCATGTGACAACTGACTTGATTTATTTCTATTATATATATGGATTTGTGTTTGTGTCTGTATTCTACCCTAACAAAGAACTAATAAAAATTAAAACAATGTATAAATCACCTATTAAGCACCATTTATACATTAATCACTGTCATGATCTGATCTGATTTTTGGAAAATAAGACTTAAGATATTTTTTTTAATAGTACAATTAAATATAACTGATTTTCTAACTTCACACTTCTGATATTTGAAAAATAAAGGTGATTTAAGTAATTGTAAAATCATGCAATAATCGTCTCAGGATTCTTAATGTAATAATTTAATTCAAATTGTTTTTATCATATTGTTGAATAAATGAATGACATCCTAGTAAACTATAGCAGACATACACTTCACTTATAGCTAATGTATTCTAATATACCATAATAATAATAATAATAATAATAATAATAATAATAATAATAATAATAATAATAATAATAATAATAATAATAATAATAATAATAATAATAATAATAATAATAATAATAATAATAATTATAAGAATAATAATAATAATAATAATAATAATAATAATAATAATAATAATAATAATAATAATAATAATAATAATAATAATAATAATAATAATAATAATAATAATAATAATAATAATAATAATAATAATAATAATAATAATAATAATAATAATAATTAAAGAATCATTAAATGTAAATAATACAAGCATGAAACAAGGAAAATTTGGAAGAACAAAGTTATTACCTAGGATGACATTTGAATATCCAAAAAATGGAGATGGTGTCTTTTATGCCATTCTGATTGTCATCAACAATATATCTTTGAAATTGTTTTCAAAAATAATATATAATTTTCATTTGTATAATAATTAAGCACTGTGCAGTAGTAAATGAAATCAATTCTAAGTAAAGGAAATAAGCAGTTTTATTTAAAATGGAATTTCAACATTTGGAATTATCATCCATATGCAACTTTGCATTTTCCAGTTTTGGATATCAAATTTTTTTTAAACGATATTGTATATCTGATTTAATTAAAGATTTCTATATTATGATGAATAATTAAGGATCCAAAAAACCATATAGGGAAAAAGACTAAAATTTAATAACAATAAAAACAAATTTATTACCAATCAAAATCTGTTTTACTTTACACATAAATTAAACAACAAGAATTTATATGGAGGTCATATGCAAACATAGATAATCACCTATCCACTTACATGTCAAACCATTCTTTACAACCTTTTGATAGTTTTATTAACTACTACGTGTTAATTTTGGCTAAAGTCTGACTTTTGGCTAAACATTATTTAATTATCTTAAATACTTCTTTTAAAATACAAATATTTTTCTATCATATTTACTCACTTCTAAACATAATATTAATACTATTCTATTGTTATAGAATAATCATTTAATAAGGCTTTTAACAATAACATTTAAGATATACTTTCACATGGCCACCTAGCTATTATGGATTGGTATATTTGACTAATAATTATTTAAATATAGAATTACCAGTACAAGTAAAAATTTAACCCCTAATTGGTATGTGGCTAAACATTTTAAGTAAATTGCCATTATAATATTAACTGTTATATAAGGCATAGTAAGATAAAAATGCTATCTGGCATTTTGTTAATTTAATAATATGAAGCCATATGTATTTCACATTCCAATTTTGCCTATATTGGCATAATAAATTATTTAAACATTTATTTGCCTTACCATTCCATCAGTGAATTATTTATGGATGAAGATGATGACAATAACAAATATGTGCACATCTTATTATGCTATTACATTCCATTAACATTAATTTATAAAATATATTTGTTGATCTTATTATAAACTGCTGGCAATACACAGCAGTTCAATATATACATTAATTACTTTCTTATACACTATGATCATAAAAGTGTCCCTGAAGTGGCTGTTCACTTCAAATACTTACTTATCGATTGCCATAACAAATTTAAAACATATATTGTATTCACTATACATAGTGAAATAAAACAAGATACCTTTATGAGTGAGAATCTTCTCAGAGCCACAGCTACTATACTGAGAAATAATCAATGGCATATACCAATACACTTACTTTGAGGTAAATATATGTGTGGTCATGGTCATAGCACATGAAAATGGAAATAGAAACCAAAGATAATCCTATCCAATGATTCACCTATACTGGCTCAGCACAAATGGCAATAATATAATATCTGAATAAAATCCTCTCACGGAAACTCTACCATTGGAAAAATATTGTTCAATTCTCCAATGTACAATATAATTAGCATACAATGATAATAAAGCCTAATGCAGTCTACCACTATTAAAAATGGGAATAACAGCTAACATTGGCATTACCATGGCAAGACCAAAATATCACTAAACATGAGAAATAATTATTTGTCTCTAAAAATTTGTATGTGCGATGATGCATAAAACCAACAAATAAATACAAATAAAAGCAAGTTTAAAAATAGTTTAAATAGCATAATAAATTTTGAAAATAATAGGAAATACACATATAACTAATAGCAACATAATAGGTTGAAAATAAAGTGGATACAAAAGGTAAATGCAAAAAAAATACTAAATATACTAAATATAAAATATATTAATAACCATATTATATTAGTTAAAACGTTTGTGAGCTTCTGATAAACCAAATAATCACTGTTTACCTATACATAAACAGGAACTACATATTAATAAAATTAATACTAGTGAATGTAAAGACATATATATTTTTTTTACCTGGACATGTACATCAAAATAATTTACCTTAAGCCCAAAACAAACATAAACTGCATAAATTGTAGCTTAACTAACATAGAATATAATGCATACATTTTACCTTATTGATAATACTTTTCATAATAATAAAATATTTTTTAATTTTTTAAACAATGTCTTCTGGACAGTGAACCATGTTAAAAGCAATGCATCCATAATTTGTTATCTTTTAAAATAACACAAACATTCATGACCTTCCTGGATCAATTTGCATGCAAAAGATTTCAATCTCTTTTTATTTTTTAGGCATTTATTTTCTAATGTTAACTATAGCTTGTTTTCTCATTACTATTCTTACAAAATGTATATTACTAAGAAGATTTCTGGCACATCTCTGAGGATATATTTGGAAAATAAAGCTTTCTTTATTTCAAAAGAGCATTTCATACTATTATTTAAAGTTATTGCTTTATCAACTCAAAGATAAAAATTTAATGACAGTAATGAATAAGTCACATTTTCTTCAAAATAAGCAGTTTGAACAGCTTTCATGTGAAGTAAAATAGTTAAAATTAAAAGATTTTTCTTTATTATTATTATTCTTCATTCTAAGTAATATTTTTCAAATATTTCATAGCACTACATATCCTCATTCTAAAAGACATGAGTTAACACTTAATAAATATTTTGATGAAAATATTAAAATTATTTGTTTTCAAATTTAAAAGATAATTATTTTAAGTCAAATAATATTAACTTCTGTAAAAGCATTCTAGCAATGTTCTTATAATGATGAATTAAATTAGTTCCTCTAATGCCAAATGAAGTTGTGCATCAGCTAAAAAATTATCTAATAAATAGTTTAAAGTTTTTCTCTTTAATATTGTAAAAAATTCAATAATCTGAAAAGTCTATGAATATGGAGCAATAAGGGCTCTGAAAGTGCTAAGTGTGCAAATTAGAATATATAAAACAAGCCTACTAATTAATACATAAATAAGTTTCATTGCAATGCATCAGTGTATTATTAATGACTTGGTAATGAAGAGTTGATATATGATTTCATTAAAGGTAAGGAATTTTAATACTATGTAGAAAGCATCAGTTTTCAGTGATAATTTTTTATAATTTTCTTGGACTAGATTATGCATGGAAAACTAGATATCTTTTAAAATTTAGCAGCACATAACTATTTAACAAATAATATAAATTTATAAATTTATTACTGTTATTTAAGTTAAAATCTTAGAACCAAATTTTAAAGCCTTTTAAGGAAGAGTACACAGTCAGAGAGAGTGCACAGTGAGACCCCTCCCTTCACACTGAATTCCATTATTTATAGCTTTCACATTTTGATAAGCAGTTAATTAGCCATAACTAGTTTTTTATGCCTGTAGTACTAATTATTTATATTGAACTCTAATTGAATTTTACAATGTATTAAAAAAAACTATTAATATTAATTATTTTATATCATTTTTAAATAATCATAAACATTGTCATTTATCAGAAGCTCAGACATTATTTTAATTTAAGTATTTTCTAATAATAAAGCAATTATAAAACTTTATTAAATGATTAAATAAACTTAACTAATATTTAATTCAATAAATAGCACTTTAAACTAGTGTGTACACATTCAAATTCACACACCAAAAATTACTTCCCCCTCTTTTAACTTCAATTTAATCTGTTTAATATTAAATCTCACAGATAGTAAATACTTTTTA
Source organism: Epiperipatus broadwayi (assembly GCA_028023455.1). Classification (NCBI taxonomy): domain Eukaryota; kingdom Metazoa; phylum Onychophora; class Udeonychophora; order Euonychophora; family Peripatidae; genus Epiperipatus; species Epiperipatus broadwayi. The sequence goes on along the minus strand of JAQFVV010012772.1, from coordinate 713,636 downwards.
ACATTTTTTATTTAATAAACTAACTTGAGTATCTTTATCTCTTTTACTTTAAATTAACAAATCACAGACTAACTATTTTAATTACTTTAATAATATTTTATAACTAATGGACTTATTAACTAGTCTATGGTATCTTAAACTACAAGAATTAACTTTAATAAACATATCACTGTATTCCAGCTTTATAATACAGCATATAAAATCAATTTAAATATTTTCAGCTAACCAACTTTAATTTTTGACTGACTAAGAATTGAGTTTCAATTTCTACCATACCTTATTTTTATTTGTATATATACTTGTAATCAACATTAAAGTTACATGTTAGAATAAATTTAGGCTATTGATATTGAATAATAAAAGTAATTATAATAGCTGACATTATTCACCTAAGCTAGTTATGCAACAAAACTTATATAATCAATCTTATCATCATCATTTTAGCATTATTAAATACAACTTGTTATTTATTTTCCATCCCCTTTTTTTAAGTGAATCTTTAAAATAAGGTATCCAAAAGTTACCATGGGCAAAGCATTTGATGTTAAGTGACATGCATTAGCTTAATGACTAATTATTACTATTACAGTTTATAAAAACATAACACTATATAAAATAAATATCTCATTTACATATGTTTAATTTCAACTAAGAATGATGTACTGCAAATTTTAGAAAATTTTGCAAGTGTCATTCATTCAGGCATAGTAAAGATAATTTAAAATAATCGCTTAAATTCTTCATGCTCTCATTCTCAAAAGCTTAAGATTTACTCATACATAAACATTTGGGTTGAAAGGATAGATGGATTTATTCTATCTTTTTACGAAGACTTTATCTTGTGTTTGAAAGTGAGAGTATTCTTTTATAGTTAAAAATGCACAAAGCACATGTGTATTAGCTTAATGGCTGATTATTATTAGTACCATTCATAAAATAATTGTGAAAACTTTAGAAAAAAATAATTATTCTGGAATGTATCCCATTAATGATTATTTTTATAGTGACCTTATAATGTGCAAAAATTCCATATAGTATTGCCACTCAGTGCAAGCCAGAGTAATCAATGGATGCCAAAAGGCTTGTGTGTAAAAGCCCATCTAGTGCCTACTCTTCCAATATCCCCAGACTAGTTTGGAGAGTTTTGCCTATTTTAATAAAAGTTATAAACAAGCATAAGAAATGGGGTTTATGTGATGTTTATTATGAAAAATATTTTTAAAAATTTGATAATATCCTGATTCTACATTTTGATGTTCTATAATCTAAATCTCTACAAAAATATTTACTGCATAATAATCCCAGCCATTCTTTTTTATAAAATATGTTAATACTCAAATATGTTAAATTCTATACTTTTATTGGTTGATTTAACACCAATTTTGCATATGCAATATTTGTAATGATTGTAATAAAGATTTTATATAAAAGTCTTAAAAGTGTGAGAATTTTATAATTTTATATATATCTTAACCTTTCATAGATATTAATATATTTTATTGTTCATCTGGTATTTATTTATCATTAACACACATTATATCAAGCATTGACAACTTTTACTTTTTTAATATACTTTCTAAGCATAATAATATTTTATTATTTTCCAGAACTATCTAATTTTCAAAAATTCACTTGCACATCTTACCTCATCATTTAATATAACTCATAATTCAAATGAATCAGTGATAGATATTTGAGTCATTTTGTTTGTTTGTTTGTTTGTAGTTATTGATAAATTATTTTTCATAAATTTAAAGATGTTATACTTTTAGAAGTACTGCCACATTTTCTTCATATAATGAAATAATATTTTTTTTAATTTTGAAATATTCTAAATTTTTTAATGTTCATTTTCATTTCTAGCCTTTCTTTGGTGATTGATAGGATATATTTTATTGTGTTATCAGTAATTCTTTTATGCATTAGCATTACTCCAAATATTTAAATCTTTTATTTTTTATATTTAAATTGAAAATTAATGCTCAATTGTTTTTTTTTGTACTAGCTAACTATGTATCTCATCTCATTAGAGTATCAGTTATTTTTGTGATGATATCATTTAAGTCTGAGCCATTATCAAACCTTGTTAATATTCCAAATAATTTGAAAAGTCTAACTTAAATTCATCAGAGTGTTTGTGAGAAATAGAAATATCAATTGTTTCTACTTTATAGCTGTAATAAATCTATATATTACATTTCATGAAATAATAAACATTTTCAGGTTGGAATTTACTTAAGACATTGTATTTATATATAAATAATCAATACAAGACATATACTAAGAAAAGCTTGTTTAATATTTTAAAATAAAAATGTTCAACATAATAGAGCAAGCTTTAAGCTAACTATCTTTGAAATATACTTTATTTTATTGGCCAAAATGCAATTCATTTTTTTTATATCTTTATTTGGAAGCTTTCTATCATAGATTTCATTTTTTAAAGAAAATTAATGTGTAATATATATATATATGACATTTTACCAAAAACACCGACCAAGCGTATGTTTGTTTACATAAACAACAAGAGTCAGAATTGACTATCTCCTTCATTTTGCCCACCCTTAGATCAGCTGATTTCAAGCTAATTTGCTATCATCAGTGAATGATAAAGCTAGAAACTAGATCTAAACACTGACTCCAAGTGTTTATGCAAAACGTTTCTATCAGTTTGCAAAAATGAAATTTTTCAGACTGGTAAAGTCTTCAAACTCAGCCTAACAAGCCAGATAGCTATATGGGTCTGATCTCAGCTCAGTTTCACCACATAGTCAAAGCCTCTGCAATATATATCATTGCAAAAACCTTTAAAGGTACATTTATGAAAAACAAAAACAAGTTATAATCACGTTAACTTGCTGTCACTTGTATTTATGATCAATAGATGGCATTTTACCAAAAACACTGACCAAACATACGTTTGTTTACATAAACAACAAAAGAGTCAGAATTCACTAACTCTTTCATTTTGCCCACTCTTTACCGGTCTGAAAAATTTCTTGCTTGCAAACTGATAGAAACTTTTTGCATAAATACTTGGAGTCAGTGTTTAGATCTAGTTTCTAGCTCTATCCTTCACTGATGATAGCAAATTAGCTTGAAATCAGCTGATCTGAGGGTGGGCAAAATGAAATAGATAGTGAATTCTGACTCTTTTGTCGTTTACGTAAACAAACGAATGCTTGGTCGGTGTTTTTGGTAAAATGCCATCTATTGATCATAAATACAAGTGACAGCAACTTAACGTGATTATAACTTGTTTTTGTTTTTCATATATATATATATATATACTTTTTTTAAAACAAAAAGTATAACCTTCACTTATTTCTATCTTTGCCAAATGTCAGTATAATTTTCAATACCAGTTTTAAATTTCTAATTGGTCTAATTAAAAGCATTTTGTATGCCTAAATAAAACTTCTTTATTTCTTTATCTTAATGATAAACTATTCACACTTAAATCTGTATACAAACTAATCTTGGACTAGATAATATCCCTTATATATTTTATGCTTCCAGGTTTTTTTTTTCATTTTTCACATGAATTGTTTACTTTTTAATTTTTTATTTTACCAACTATGCAAACTTTGAAAATATTCAATTTAATATTATTCAGTTCTTTTTCCATAATTTTACTTGATTTTGGTGGACAATTGTTAGGCATGTAAAGATAAGTCTTGATTGGTAATTCTCAACATTTTGCTAAACATAGCTTGAAAAAAGTCATTTATATACACAATTATAAATCTTTTTTTTTTAAAAAAATAATCTTATATCTCTCAGTTAAAAAGTGTCCAGTGTAGGGACAACAATAATGTTTTGGGAGGTTTTTTGGTTTAAATACAGGAATAAAGAAGAGCTAAACCTGTTTATTACTATATAAATAATTACATGATAATAACAATCGTGATGTCAAAAATGTAGAGTTAACCTTAGAAATTTTACCTTCTCTGTTTTTTAAGACTTCAGAAGGAAATAAAAGTTCTTATAATTAATATAGTGTAATATTTTAAGTTTTGCCTAAGACAAAACAAGGATTTTGTTTAAATAAATGAAAAATTGATAAATGAATTGAACATTGTTTTTAAGTTTCTGGCTGCTCTTCTCCCTACCTAATTTTCCATTATTTAATCCTAAGTGAATGTTTATCATCAACCCAATTGACAATTGTTTGAAATAGTTCGTCACTATTCAGCTAGTATTTTAAACGCTCTAGGAAAAAATGCTAATGATTTATTTAAATGTGTTCATTCACGCATATGTATATAGACAGTAAGTTCATAAAAAATATGTATATAACTCAATTACACTTTCAATATAATTTTCTAATTTTTTTTTTTTATTCATAGTTATTTTAAATCTTTTTCTGACTGTTTATTTCACTCTGTGATATTCATGTAACAAATTTGTTTATGTCATATTGAATTTTATCTAATGACATTTTAAAAATCACCATTATTTATTATAGAACTAAAAATTTATTATTGCTTTGTCATATTTGCGAAATATAATTTATCGACAAAATTAATTTTATTAGATTAGTAAATTGAGATTTATTTTTATGTAAAAAATATAATGTTCGTTGTTTATCGATAAACATCTTCCTTTTTTTTTTTTTTTGAAAAAAAAATCAAATTTAAATTTTGATCGTAAGATTAGGTAAAAAAAAAAAAAAAAAAACGTTTGTTTGATTGATTATATTTCAAACCTTTTAATAGTATAGTTTGTTTTCTTATATTGGCGAGACTTTAATTACCGTGTTAACATTAAATCTTAATAAAAATTCATACCAAATTGAATTTCATATAATCTTGGCAATATTAATGATAGATTTATATATTTTGCATATAAGCAGACAAAAAATACATTTAGTGGCAATCCAATATTTATAAATGGTATTTTATCTTCTCAAGGGAAATATTTGAATATTTTTGCTTAATTTTCAAGCTATTCTGCAGAATAATGATAAATTAAAAAGATTGTTTGAGCTCACTGTTTATTCTAAAATAAAAATATTTGTAAATACTGAATAGATCTTTTATTATATTTAGATTTAGAATATTTTCATTGAAGTGAATAAATTTAAGTGTTAAAAAACTATTGAAAAAATATTTTTCCCTATATTTAAACCCTCATTTAAGAAAAGTGTATTAGATCACTAATATAAGAAGGAGTAAAATGTTAATAAGTAACTAGAATAATTTGTCAAGTGAAGTCAAAACCCTAGACAAAATCAAGATAAAAGTAAATAATATTTACATAATCAAGTTTAATATATTAAAATAATTATAAAATTAAAAATAAATTGGAACATTTATTAGTTTTATCAGATAATAAACAATTTTATAAATAGCCAATATCTAAGACTTATATTGCCATAGTTCACAATTGAAAATTTTGTTATTATAAAGTAATATTTTTATTTTATTTTAAAAAGGAATATAATAGAGTACACTGAAATGCTGTCATTTATAATATTATCAATACATAAATAAACATCTGAACATTTATTCTAAAATTGATATACTAAAGCAAGGAAAATCTTTTTTAGGGTATATCTAGAGGGAATCAGTAAAATATACATAAACAGTGATGGTCAATCTGCTATCACAAAATTTGAAATTCATATACCAATCATATTGCACTTCCATATATCTCTTTTCTTTATTTAATAATCCTATTATACAATTCAAGCATGTTTACAATAGAATAATAGAACAATTATTATTTATTCCTATATTTCCACAGGCTTCTAACTTCAGTGACTTACATTTTAAACTTTATTACATTTAAATTATATAAATTATATAATGAGTCCTCGAAGAATAAAGATAGAGGGTTGAAACCCATGTGAAATTTTTTCATTCATTGTAATGTGGATGATTCTGTTGGCTAATAGATTTGTAATCATCCTCAGATAAACATTTGGCACTCCATATTCTCGGAGAATGTCAATCAGAATGATTGGCCTGACTGAGTCGAATGCCACTGAGATGTCAAGTTTGATGGCAATCGGTAAAATAATTTGCAGCAGTTTCACAAAGCACAAACAATTGCAAGAAATGAGTGTTGAACAAGTCCTTTACAACTCACATTTCCCCAGTCTAAAGCCCACTCTAAACAACAAAAATGCACAGGTCACCAACAAAGTAGTGGCTAATCAATTTACAATCTTCCCAATACCAAACTCAAACCAAAAGAAATGTCTAACATCATAAATAACAAAAGTTATGCTATAGTTCTTAACAACAGAGTCATTACACAAAATCTCAGTACATATTATCAAACAACTCAATATAGCATCTTAGATTTCGTTGATGATGAAACGCCCACAACCAATTTAGAGGAAAATAACTATCAGCAACAACATCAAAACTCACAATTTCTGTTAAAAAACTATCAAACAATAAGTCAGAAATTTAATGCTAGAATTCCTCCAGTACTCTTCAATTCCTTTCTGAACCACCACAGGGAGAACACTCTACCACTCACTACTACTAAAGACAACTGTAACTTTTTCACCTTTCCTACAGATGAATTATTTGAACTGCTGAAAAATCTGAAACTGGGAGAAGCAATCACAAGCATCTACCACCATCCCAATAGGAGATACTTTATAATAGAGTTCCACAATTTAATTCAAAAAGAACTCTTCAAAAGACAGCAACTCTACCTCAACTAACATTACCTTATTAAAATTGACATGGACTGGTCTAAAATAGCATATGGCTTAGTTTACAACTGCTATAAAGACTTCACATAGATGTACCTTCAAAGTATGCTGTCCAAATATGGTGAAGTAACCAACTTTAAATATCTCACAGAAAAACGAGCAGACTTGGGATTACTTTCAAACAATGTGGCCTTCACACTCATACCCCACAAGGGCTACTCTCTACTTAACATTCCATCAACACTAGAAGAAAATAAAGGCCTATCTTTATTGCCATTTGAGGTGTTCAGCCTCAATGCTTTCACTGTAGTGAACAGACACACCCTGTCCAAACTTGTCCCATGAGAATTTGTGACTTCTGCAATGTTAAGAAAACTAAATACCACAAATACAATGTAGCATCTTCAAATCTACCTTCCATCCTGCAATCCCAAATCTCTAATGATATATGGCAGATTAAAACTCAAACACATAAACCACACTGGGAAGCACCACAGCTAAAAAACAGGAAATAAGTGCTAAAATAGGACTAGCACAGATGAAGCAATCACCACTTCACAGCAATTGCAAACACAATTGCCTTTTCAACTGTCACAAGAAGCTCTACTTGCAACCAAACCAAAAGACACATCTCAACAGCAAAGTATCACAAGCAAAAGAAACTCAATTATAACACTACTCACAATGCAAACCAGACAAAAAGTACAAGTAGCTACACATAAAAAAAGACACAAGATTCATCAAGCTCCCAGTATGAAGATTTAACCAATTTTACCACTGACTCAGATACAGAACCAAACTGGCTAAATCAAAACACTAACAAATTGCCAAAGCAATAAAGGAAAAAGGAGTCTAAAAGAACAAAATGAGCTGAATCACAAGATATGCAAGACAGTACTCTCTTGCCTTTCAACTATAGTCACAATGAAGGCACTCTCAAATCAAATCAAATCACATCATCTAAAATTCCAGTGCTATCTAAATTATCTATGATAGAAAAAGTCATGCAAAGAAATACTCAGTAAGCTTCCAACTGTGATGAACAACTAGTCTTAAAGAACAAACTCATTACTGGAGAATAGTTATATACTTCGTTCAAGTCTGGCAAAAACCCCTACTATGTATCTTAAAATAGGTGGCATTAATGTAAGAGGCCTTAATTCCCTTGACCACATTTATGCTGTTAAACAGTGGATTGATAAAATTAATATCCACAAAAGTTACACACTCAGTCAGACTACAGAATAGACCATCTATTCTAACAATATGGACTTTTTCAATATATGCATTCCAACATGCATCATCTAAGGTTGCCTTTCTCATTCACAAAAACCTGCCATACACCAAACTCAGGACACTTCACCTAGACAAAACAGTACTGCTGCTAAATTTAATCTTCAGAAGATATTCACTCAATGTAATATATTTATACTTAAGGAACACCCCTGACTTAGTGCATGTAGCAATTAACAAAATCAATTCCATTCTGCCATCTAACTCTTCACCAACAATTTGCTTCAGTGATTTCAACACAAGATGCCACAACTTTAACACAAAGTATTTACACCTCTTCAACTGATACTTATTGTGTGGAGAAGGCTTTTTTCTCCTGATGCCTTCTCCTTCCATACGCTGCAAAAAAGATCTTTAATAGAACTGCTCTGCAACTCTCCTGGCATAAATTTTGATCTCATTGCCCAATTGCAATATGTACCTTTCTCTGCTCACCTGGCACTGTTAATATCATTGCAAATTAACCCTAACACATTGGTTCAAACAAATTTTCCTCACACCATAAGACTACTAAACAAAGCTGCAGTGCCTGAATGGATTTTTTTTTCGAAGTATACATCTTATTTAATAAAATTAAAATCCTTTATCTGCCACCTATCCAAGCATGATCAGTGTTTGTCAGAATAATGAGCTCCCTGGTTGATTTCCACACACAGAAAACCAAAGGACCCAACCAGCTCCTAAAAGATCTAGACAACATTTCTAATAGCTAAGTGAACTCTCTCACAGTCTTAGCACAATATGTGGCCACCAAAAAATCCAAAATCTTCTTAAATAATTGACCTAACTGGACATGCAGCTACATCGGATGGGCACTGGGAGCTGCCAAAAGGCTGATACCTTCAATACTTTCCATAGATGAACATGGATATAGTGGTCTGGCAATGCTTTCCAAAATCCATAATCACTTTCAATGTGAGCCACAAAGTTATAATTTTGAGATTGGGAGCATTTGAGTAGAATTAGATGGAAAAAATAACCACAATATCACCAAATCACAAATAGTACAAAAGTTACAGAACTACCCAGAGAGCACACATCAGGGACTACATGGTATCTCAAGATTTGTGCTACTGCATCTGAGCCAATACACTGCACCCATAGTCTGGAAAATGATCAATGTCCTCACTGGGACTTCCAGAACATCCATGACCTCTACCCAGTCACACTGGTGCCTTTCTTAAAAAACAAATCAACCCCTCAAAGCTAATAAACATATGCCCAATCTCCATGATTCCACTCCTCATTAAAACAATAGAATCCATAGTTAAAGATCTCACACAAGAACAGATATATAGACACATCACCAAATATCAATTTGTCTACAAAGCTGCCACCACCAGTAATGTGTTCCAGCACTTCATACTACTCTCTGAACACATTAGGCTACAAAGAAAATCAAGCACATTAGTTATTCAATTAGACTTTTCCTCAGCATCTTACAACATCGTTCCATCAATCTTACTACAAACACTCCATGATTATCAAGTGCCAGATGTTTACTCCATATTATTGGCAATTTATTGTTCAACAGATGAATATTTAACACTCTAGATAGAAAACTTTCAGAGGGATTCAGACACCATCTGTACATTCCACAGGGATCCCCTTTGGCTACCCTCTGCTTCATAACATACCTCAACCCCTTTCTCATGGAAATAGAATGCAGCACACTGGGCATATATGTGCCAGCACTGAAACATAACAGTTCACCACATCTCATATGCTGATGATGTTTCCATATTCATTCCTCACAAATCCCAGCTTCAAACTGTAATACAAATCATAAACAAATATGCAAAATAACTAAACCTTCAAGTCAACTACAATAAATCTTTCTTCTGGAAATTCAAAACAGGTATAACAATTCCCTCAATATTAATGGCCAAGCCACAATTGTTTCTGGGCTTTGCCATTGGCAAGTTTACATTAGCCAAGTCAAAGGACATCTTGAACTCATTACTAGACAAAACAAGAAAGGTAGTCAGCTCACTGTCAAGAATCCAATATCACTACCCATCAAGGTTGCCTTACTCAACATGCTAGTCTATCTGAGACTAAGATACTACTTTCCATTCATGAAACCCACCAAAATGTTTGAATGATCAAAGAACTCGTTATGCTCTAGGCTGGTTTGGAACCGCAAAATTGGGGCCATAAGCATGGTTAAAACTCATATGCCCAAATAATCAAATGGGCTTGGCCTACATTCAGTGTTCATCCTGTACCTCCAAAAGGCTCTGGGAGTGCTGCTTGTGGCCAGCCCTGAACAAACAAATCTAAACCTCACACCAACAGTGGAGCCCATGGATACACCTCCTCTGCTCACCAGAAAATGGATATATGGACTTATGTTAAAAATGCAGCAAACATAATGGACCATACAATATAGGAAAAAAGACATATTGGCAGACATACATACTTAAATACACCAATCAAACAATTCTACAGAACGATCTAGGGTTAAACAATAAACAACTCATAGCAAAATCAAAAAATTGGTTCTTAGAACCAAAATACATTGACTATCTGTTAAATATCAACCTCTCCTCCCTGCTAACAAATTATTTTCTGGTGTGGAAAAGAGGGATTATCAAGATCAACCCTCAATGCCAACTACGTGCCACAGCAAATGAGACAATTCATCACCTCCTGTATTTCTGCACTTTTCTCAAGCCAATCAGATTTTTTATTAACAAAAATGTGTCGCTTGACATCAGAGAAGTTTTAGTCATTCAAAAGGCTATAAAGAGTGGCATATTCTCGAAAATCAGAATCACCATTATTCTAATCTTTGCAATCTCGCTATCCAGATGCAAGTTTATATTTGAAAATGCTAATCATGGTGTCTGCAACATCTATATCAAATTACTCAAGTGGCTCAGGATCATAGATAGATTGCTGGTGCTGGACTGGCTTTTTCATGAAACCTGGGCTGGGGTCACCCTCTCAGAAGAGTGAAGAAGAGCAATGGCCCCAGTCTTGGACCACAGCAAGCTCTACAGAGTGAATGCCTTGCAACAGTGTAAAAAGAATATTGCTATGTATAGATAAACAAGTTCAATCATATCTAATAAATTTTAATTTATTTTAATAAAAAAAAAACTCTGCTTAATTACTATAAAATAAATTACGTTATTTGGAACACATTACCTGTACATTGTAAGCTAAGTTACTGTTATTATCAAAAACTGTGTATTATTAAAAATAGAACACAGACTCCTTTTTGTTAAAAATAAAAAAACAAAAAAAAAGCTTTTTTGTAAAACATGTAATATAATTTCCAAAAAAAAAGCCACCATGTAAGATAATTTAAAAAATAATTACAAAAAAAAAAAAAAAAAAAACACTGCTTTTTAAAAAAAGGTAAAAAAAGATAAGAATAACGTACTTTTTAAAAAAAAAAAAAAGGTGTATTATTTCAAAAAACACTGCTTTTTAACCCCCTCTTCCAAAAAAGAACAACATACATTTTTAACAACAAAAAACTATATTATAAAATAACATAATTGTTTAAAAGTTGTCAGGCCCAAGAACATTACATCGCTATGTTTTTGCACAGAAACAGCACTACCAAGCAATGTGCAGAGCTATTTAACAAATACTCACTTAAATAAGTAAATAGCATCTTAAATTTAAGTACTATAATATTTACTCACATATTGCTATCTAAAGTTGCTTATATCTCTTGTTATCTTAAAAAATAATCATTCAACAAAATTATACATAATGGAAATGCATAAAACACAACAACTCTGACATTATTAATTTATACTTATCTCTGAAAATCATTTTTTTTTAATTTTTATTACCAGATTATAATAACTGTATATTATTAAAAGCATTTCCAGAATAATATGCATAAAACAAAATATCATTTGATCACAAACTTGACATAGGATTATATAAATCACTTATCAGGTCATAAAAATAAATGAATAAAATTATGACAATACTACTATGTTAATTGAGCCCATAATGTGTAGGCACAAAAAATGTAATTGTAACTATATGAGGAATAAAATCACTCTTATCTATTATACTGCAGGAACTAGATAAGTGCAAATTTCAATGATAAAAATCGGATGAGTTTTAACTTAATAGTTTTATGTTATGAATTCATAAATTCAAAACTAAATTTTCTAAATATATTAATGAAAGTCAAAATACCAGCTAAATATAATTCAGAAACAAAGTTTTTTTTTTTTATTGAATTCGGATTGCATTTTGGATGACAACATAAAATATAAATAATCTCTTCCAATATCTTTATCTTTTTAATATTCAATAATGTAGTTGTGCATTGAAATAATAATAAAAAATCTAAATATTGTTTTAATGTTCTCAATGCAAAGTAAATAAACTAATTATTTATGCACTTTAACATGATCCATAACTTTTGACAAGTTATGTAGTCTTTACAAAAAATAAAATGAAGGCAATCTTTATAAATGAAAAAAAAAGTTCATATTATATTCATGTTTATGTAAGAATAACAATGATAATATTAATAGTCATTTTATAATAAAAGCTATCAAGATACTTTATGAACATCATATTTAATTAATAAATGTCATCAGATATTTATTTATTTGAGAGTACATCTTGTAAATAAATAATATATAATACCTTAGTTTATTAATGATTAAATAATTGAAAATGACAGGAAATCCATTTCTTTGGTGAAAACTCACCATTTATATAAAATCTGCATAGAGGCCAAACTCTCAATATAGTAGCATCACTCAGCACTAACCAAAGTAATAAATGGATGCTAGAAAATTTGTGCATAAAATCTCTATTTAGTGCCTACATATCCGATATCCCCAGACTAGTTTCTTTCTTGTGGCTTTCATTATTGAAGAGCATTGGGTCTGAGAGCCCATCACCCAGATCTTAGAATCTAATGCAACTATTCAGCTTATGTTAGCATAAAGAATGGTGACCACATGATGTTTAATGGTATTATATGAAATCTGTTTACTCTAAATATACACATTGTTTTTAAACAATATTTTCATAAATAAGTCAATATAAAATACATATCAAGGAATTTTTTTTTATTTAGTGGAAAAATGCTTAAATGAGATGGAAGCATTTCTATATACATATGAATTCATACAATGTTCCAACTTTATTAATACTAAACAGGAATCTAATAAATAAACACCATGATAATTCTAAGAGTTACTAATCCTCAAATGCATACTTATGAAATAACTTTCCCTAAGTCCATGGGATCCTACATATATCAATTTAATTTATAGAGAAACTATTACAAAACTATTTCACTTTTGAATGTATTCCCAAAGATTAAATAAATTATGATAAGTTATAATAAAGTAATTTAATTATATATAGTTTCAGTATATACTTAAATTTAAAATATAGTTAATACTCAACAAATAAGAACATATACCACAAACAAAAATGTATATACATCTATCCAAATATTAATTATAAACCAGTTTGATCTTTCTCTTTATTATCTGCCTTTTATTTTCTTAAAAGAAATTAAATAATTGTGAAAGCTTATATTTTATCTTCAAACTTGGAAGACTAGGCAAGAAGATGACTGACAAAATTTTGCTTGCTTGATCCACAGTTTTCATTAAAATTACATCATTCAGCAGTAAAATGTCTGTGTTTTGAAATAATTATGACAAGCAGGTGATGGAGATGGTCAACATTTCTTGGAAATACATTGGGAGGTTTCAAGTTTATCTCCTCCAGAGAGTTGGATAAATAATTGTTTACTATATATTTTTTTTCACATATACATTTGCATTAGTGATATTATGCCTGATAGAAATTGCCAGATAAAAACAACATAGAGTTTAATAATACTCCAGACTGCTTGATTTTTTTATTGATGCATCATCAATAAATTATCTGTGCTTAAAAAACAATTTGTTTATTTTTTGAATAATGAAAAGAAAGCAAAAACTAGTAAACAAACTTTACTGAATGAGATGAAAGTATAAAAAGCAAGGGTTACAATAATACATTATTGATTGCCTCTTATAATTCTATTTATACATTACATCAGCATTTCTATAGAAATTTATATTTATATATTTTTTCAAGTTGCAACTTTCCAACTTTCAATGTTACAATTTTGCAATGATATAGATTGCACAGGCTTTTACTATATGGTGAAACTGAATAAATTCAAACCCATATAGCTATCTAGTTTGTTTGACTGGATTTGAAGATATTTACATATCTGAAAAATCCATGCTTTCAAACAGATAGAAACATGTTTCATAAGTGCTGTTTGTAGAGTTGGTGTTTAGATCTAGTTTCTGGTCTTCCTACCTTTTACTGATGTGAACTACTAGTTCAAAACCATGGTTTAAAGGCTGGAGACAATGAAAGAGATATTGAATTCAATCCTTCTCAGCGTTTATGTAAACTAAGTTTTTTAGCGAGCTATTGGTAAAGCTCCATCTAGTGATTATATATATATATATATTACAAATTAATTTTTTGATTTCTTCATAAATACAGTCACATACATTCTTAGTTATCTTTATTATTAGCAATATTTTAATAGCAATTTGATTTAATTCAGTCACCACTTCTCTTTTTTTTCCTCATTTATATTGCATTCTTACTACAGATGTAAATAAAATACAAAATCCATGTTAATTACAATAATAACAAAAATTGAAATGTTTTAAAAAAATAAATGTGAATTATAGAGTATATAAAAACATTTACACATCTAAAACAATGAAATGTATAAGAGATTGTAAGACATTTATCCTTTAAGAATAAAAACAATCCTAAGTTAATGAATAAATTTTACCTTTCTTTTACATCCTCATTTATTTTTTTTATATAATTGCAGCTATCTTAAGAATGAGCTGGATAATCTCGTCAATATATATATAAATCACAAATGATATATATATATATATATATATATATATATATATATATCATTTATATATATATATATATATATATATATATATATATTGTACCTATATTGATATAGGCACATATAATTTTATCTAAAATTATATTATTAAAATAATCGTTCATAAAAGAAAAACATAAAATTAAACATTGAAGAGTTTATTGCAGTTTGTTTTAGAAAAGGATAAGAATCAAGTAGTTTTCTAGCGTTAGTTTTTGAAATAAAAAAAGCTACAATTAATTAATCAAAAGGGGGGAGGGGGAGTCTTGGTTTGAGAAATGAAACTAAAGGTTTACAAAAGGAAATAAATAGTTTTTATTAGTATTCGTAAAAATATATTTTAAAAAGTTTAAAACATACAAATCTCTTTTTATTCAAGTTTAATTAAAGAAAAAATAATTTTAAAACTAATATATGTGCGTATATATGTGCGATTGTCAACAATAGAATAAATGTTATTATAAATAAATGGAAGTTAAAGAAGATTATCATTAAAAAACACGGCAATGGCTATTAATTAATTAGAATATAAAACAACATTTCTGCATGGCTATTACTAATTAAACAATCTTCCAAAACACATTTATCAAAGGATTAATTGCTAAAGAATTTTGACAACAGATGTTTGCCTGAGGATATGAAAGGGACAACATGTCATCGGTATAAATACTGAATATCTTATCGGACAATCAGTTGAGACAAGTCAGTTCACAAATTAGTTGAGTGGGATCAGTTTACAAAAGTAATTGAGTAGTGCAGTTCAGAAATTAATTGAGTCAGTTAACAAACAAAATGCAGGGTTGAGAAGATTTTGGAAATTCACGCCTCTCCACAGCCTAAAAAGTCCGATGAAAACAGCAAGATCTGCCCGTGAAATAATGTCAACGTAACAACTTAGAAAATCTCCATCAGTATCTAATTGTCTCCAATAGTAATAATCGTAAATAATAAGGAAACTCATCAAGGAAACGTCTCAGCTGGCTGGAAGCATTCATACTGGAAACATTCATTCTGGAAGAAACAACAAACAAGAAGAAAACAAAGTGTTAAATCTACGTTCAAAATCCTAGGTAAAACATTTGCTTATTTCCATTTATACTGTAATAGCCATTGCATTTCATTAATCCGTGCGAATCCTCCAAGAGTCTAATTATATGAACTCGATATCATACATAAATGAACTATTGATATGTGTGTTTAAATTTCAAATGCTATGTAATACTTTATTATTATTATGTGTGTGCATGAGTTAATATGTGCGTGATCCTTATATCAATATTATTGGTTAAATTAGATAAATACCAGTGTTCGGTTATGCAAATATACAAGAATATTTAAACTAGTTTAGAAATGTTAATTTAAATATATGCATGTGTTTTTATTAGAATTATAAGATGTTTAAATTTAGTAAATAAATGTTAGTTAATAAATTGTCTTTAAAATTAAACTTTATTTGTCGGTCAATTCTTTTTATCAATTCTTTTACAATTCTTTTTATAAATTCCTTTTACAATTCTTTATCAAGTCTTTTAACCACTAATTATGTATAATCTATTAGTGATTACAAACAGCTGAGCTAGTTGTGGATTTAGGCATTGAGTTAGTGGCCATTGCTCAAAGTGCGTTATTTATTCATCCTTGAATAGATAGCTGGCGCCCGTGTTTATACACAAACAAAAAAAAGTGCTTTGAACTTGGTGTTGAACTCAACAGCCGAGAAGAAGCTATTTCCTGGAAATGTAACGCTAGTTATGTACTTTATAGCTATCGTGTGGGCATACATACTCTCCAAGTATGTTCTTCTCTGCCTAAGAGGCCGGTGTTTCGAATGCACATATTCGAAAACGGTTCAATATATATATATATATGGAATGTATATAACTGTATTATATATATAAGAAGAAAATAATGCTCCAAACGTTGGATGACAATTGTAATAGAACATATGTTATAAATAAAGAAAAGATTTGGATAAAACATATCTATAAGATGTGTCTATGATGCACTCATAAATTAACCAAGCTTCAGTGTAACTTGCCAATTATAATAAAATGCATATGCTATGCAAGAAGAAAGAACATATCTTCCATCATTCAACTCAATATAAATATAATACAGATAAGAAGTGTAATACCTATTTAATAGCATGTTATACATATATTTAGATAAAATAAACTGCCTCAAAATGAATATACTAAAATATATTATTACCACAGCTAACTATATAAAATAAACTTAATAATGTAGAGCATTGATTAAAGTATATTACTAATTAGTTCTCAGGGTTAATTAACTTACAATTAATTATATACCAAATATAATTTGGAACAAAACGAATTTTATTGAATCCAAAATATATTTATTCAATTGAAATTACCAATAATTTAATACTTGCATATCTGTTAGCTTGTAGAACTGATGTACTAAAAATAGAGAAAAAGAAAATTAATAAAACTCATAATCATTATTTTATATAAAATAAATGATACAGGTTTATTTCAACATTGTGACTTTAGATTTATAATAGCATACATATACATATATACATATCTGGGAAACATAATAATAGTTTTGTTTTGCAAATACTCTATTTTTCTATATGTAAATTAAGTATAAGGTTTAACAGTAACACTTATAATTTGCAATTTATAATCACATAGGACTTGTATAAGCTGTTATGAAATTGAATAAATATACAAACAGATAAACAAATTGTAGATATCTCATTAAATGAGTAACTTAGATCATAGATGAATAGCTTTAATATATGTTTTTTTTTAAATACTACTTTAAAGTAGAAAATAACTAAATGACTGAATTAAGTAAATATTAAATGGATTCAATGAATGATCCATTTTATTGGAAGTCATTTATACACACAGAAGTTATAAATTCAATGTCCACATAATGTAAATCATCTAAATAAACATTTAAAAATAATTAAGTGATTTACACCTACATTGGAAAAGTTCTGTATGATCATAGCATATACATAACATGTGTGGATTATACCAACTGGTTATATGCTTATAAATTCAAACATTTACAATTACAAAATATTGTTGGCTGGTTTGTGAATGATTACAAATCATGATAGCAAAAAACAGAGATATTCTTATACTTTAAAGCACTAACATAACTGAGTGTATTCTAAAGGAATCACATTCTTTAAACAAACTTATCTTGACATTACATATTAAAATACAAGAAACCTCATCTACTATGGTGGAAAATTTAGTTTTAATTAAATCTCATGAGTGATAGACCCAAAAAGAAGACTCCGTAATGCAACAAGCATAAATATATCAAAAGCATGGTGGCTTTCAAAATAACACCTACATTTGAGGCAAAATAGGATACCTGGACATTTTCTCTCAGCACATCAGGAAAATATATGGAGAGGTTCACCGTAACATCAACAATAAGTACTTAGGAATATGTAATTACAATCACTGAAAACATAAGTACTATATACTCATGGATAACTACAATACACATGGGATATTTATCCACTCCATCCAGCAATAATAATAACTGTAATAAATAAGACCTGACATACTAAGGCTATTCTACAAATAACAATACCAAGATAAAAAACTTCACAATAGTGGACTAAAGTTATAACTATAATTTTCACCTCAATAAACAATAAGTAATATCTGCATCAACAAATAAATTCAAAAGTCAACTGACTAAAATATAAATAAAGATAATGCCTAGCATATGAAATATTGGCACTATGATATAATGCACACAAGTATAAACTATTAAATATTTTAATATTAAATAATTAATGGATATGAATAAAATGTAACAAGATTGGAGAATAATAATTGAAGAACTAAGATAATTATTAAACAATGATATTATTTATAAATACAATTCTATAAATTTGTATATTTATACAATTCCTATGCAATGAAATATAATTTATTGCTTTCCAATTTAAATTGACAAATGACTTTTATTATTTAGTACACCTGTATGCAAATGCAAATCAAATAAAAAGTAAAAAAAAATATTATATATATTTATAATTACAACATATTCGCATAGTTTAAGCTCTAAAATGTCTTTAAAATAAATAAACAAGTCTTGCATTGGTGGACGAGAGGTCAGTGCAACTGCCTTGCAGGCAGTTGCCCGGATTGCGGGTTCGTGTCCCTGCCAATGCTATGACACTTTAAAAAAATAAATAAATAAACAAACATATATACTAAAATTGACTTTCGTCATTGTTAAAATTTTAACATTCAAAAGAAGTGTGCAAGTTAGTTTCTAAAGATTTCAGTTGTATATTTTTTTCATAAAGATATATTTAAATGCTACACAAAAAATAATAATAATAATAGACAAGAAAAAAAAATTTTTTTTGTTACCATCTAACTGCTTTAGTGCCCTGTCATTTTCAAATCAGCCAATTACTTCCAAGCACTTTCATTTATTTTATTCATCCTAAAATAGCTCAAAGTGATGTAAAATATGTACATATTACAAGTAAATTAATAGATTTGCTTCTTGTTGTTAAAACAATTAATTTCAGTCATTTCCTGGATACTCAATTATATATGGGGCTAAGTTGAATATTATTTTTGGATCATTAAGAAATTTGGAAGTTATAATAAAATGTATCAATACAATTATGATAGCTATTTTTTTAAATTTATTTAAGAACGCTGGTTTACTTTTGAGGTTTTATGCTTCATGAAGTTTCCAATGTTATTAGATATGCAAGTAGAGAGGCAAACCCCTCAAAATGATAAAGTTGAACTTAGCAAATCATCTTTAGTATTAATCCTTAATCCAATAATTATTGTAAGGAAATTTATAAGAAAAAATTGGAGAAATGACCAATGAAAGTAATGTCTTCTTTTTTTATTTTTATTAACCAACAATAATGATGATGATTATCCTGCATTTCATAGCCAGCTCCTCTCCTATTGTTGTAAATTCACATGCTGATTTAAAAATAATCTTTAATACTATTGTTTAGCAATTTTACAATATTTTTTTAAATAATGAAATAAAATAAAAATATTGTCAATAAAAAAAATACATATATATTACATTGAAAAATTTATGTTGTAATTTACAAATCAAATGAATATTTAACAACCAGAATAAAACTACTATATCTTTTATATTTCTTTTAAAATAAATAAATAAATAAAGGTACAATATAATTATATTTAACAATTTAAATACCACTGCTAATGATTATTTCTTTATACACACACTCATAATTATATACATATATTGCCATTATAATGATCTATCTCAAAACAAAGTATATATCATAATAAATAAATAAACCTGAACTAAATAACAATAAAACAATTAATAACCATAACGCTAACAACTTATTTACAAATCCTTAAGTAAAACAATATCAAAGACACTATTTTTAAAACCATACTAGAACTTCAAAAAGTAAGGATGGATTTTCTATCCTGTACAATATATATATATATATATATATATATATATATATATTATCATACATATATATTGTTTATATATATATATATATATATATATATAAACAATAAGTATAATGATAATTAACTATTGTATATAGCTTTTCAATCCAGAAGTACTTTCAATTAATTCCTAAAGAAGTTCTGGGGATTGAAAGATTGTATAAAATAGCTAATTATCATTATATTTATTACATTTATTGTTATTACAATAGTTTTAATGGACACTTTATTTGTATATATATATATATATATATATATACAAATAAAGTATATATATATATATATATATATATATATATATATATTGTAAATATTTATGGCTAGATAATTTTCATATATAAACCACTTTAAAAAATTCCAAATATTAAATAAATCAATTGAATATTAGTAGTTTGTTTTCAAAGCAATGTCAATATAAAAAACATGCATTATAATAACTTATTGATGTTCCATTGGTTTACTTAAGTTATCTCTTTTGCAAAGTCATTTATATATATATTAAAACAATAGAGATTCATGCCTAAGTTATCTCTTTTGCAAAGTCATTTATATATATATTAAAACAATAGAGATTCATGCCTAATGATACATTTTATATATTATAAAATAATGTTATCACAGGAATAATGATCAAAGGTTTGCTAAATTTCATTATAAAATTTTTTATACAATTTCATTAAATTAAAAATTATGTGACAGTACATATATCATTTTCTTTTTAATGTTTTATTTAAAGTCAGAAATGTAGAAAAATGTATTCATCTTATGTTTTTTGTTAATTTTTCTATTGAAATTTAAAAGCTCATAAAAATGCAATAATTATTATAGAATTTAATTGAAAATAATTTTAGATTTTCAATTTTATTTTAATTTTGTTTTTGAAGTAAGAAAAAACTCTATTTTTCTGTTTTAGTTTAGATTTTTTATATAAGTTTTATTATGTCTGAACTAATTATATTTCAGTTTTCAGTTTACTGGATTGTTTTGATTCTCTATCTTTAATATATTATAACTTATTTTTTGTAAATCAGAAAAAAAATAAATTGCTGTCAAAATTTTAATTATTTATTATATTTATAATTTTTTTTGATTCGGATGCTAATCATTTTGCTAAAAATGTGAAATACTTTTATGTAATTGCATACTAACACTTGCCTCTATGGAAAATTGAAATCTAACATAGATAATAGTTAATTGCAAGGAAAACAGTGTGAGTCATAACCACATGCTGATTATTGTAACATTTATATGTGGAGTTCCTGTTTCTATGTGGGGTTAAACTCACTAAAGCTTTGCTGATCTCATGAAGCTAATTCCAGAATGCAAATGTTGCATTCTTCTGCAATATATGACTAAATATCAGTAAGAAATGTTTTTTTTCTTTAAATCTATGTTCATTTCTTATTTTCCATGCTTACCAGAAGGAAAGCTAATTTTGTAACAATGTATGAAATAGATAGCCAACTCTCATCTAAATGGGTGATCAGATAAATCTTGAGTTTTAAAATAATCATTTTCTTTCAATCTTTATAAAAGTGAACTAATTTTGTAACAGTGTTATAAATAGTCTAATATATCTTAATATAGCAGTGATTTTATTAGAAAATTTGAAACCAGTCTTTTAGTAGAACTTTTAAAAGAAAATTGACTAATTAATTTAAAAAGAAACTTTATTTATTTATAGTCATTTTTCTGAATATAAGAGAGTAATGAATTTAAAATTATTGGATTTATTTTTATAAAAGAAATAGAATGAATTCAAATTTACAAAAACTAGATATAATAACCACAGTAGCTTGTTGTTGTTTTTTTTTTTTTTGTAAAAATAACAGAATCAATGTTAATTTTATTTATCTATATATTTTTTAAATTATTCTGGAATATTTAAAAGTCAAAAGAATAATGAATATAAATATAATTCAGACATATATTATTGTGAAAATTTTGTCAGCTGGTCTTTAGTCATTTGAAGTACTTCAAATTTACTAAAGTTGAGAATAAGAAAAAGATAAGTTGCAACAAGATTCATAATGACACATAAAAATTATTAAAAAATAAATTAACATGTACAAATATGTCTATATATGAAATTAATACAAATTGTGTAAGATGTTATACAATATTTTAATTTCTGAACTTAATGAAGGCAGTTTATCATTTTAATGAGTAAATGAGGGCCAATTGAAAGATGTATGAAATAAATGGAAGACTTTTGACAATGTTAAGATAAAGTCAATTTAATACAATGCAACACGAGCTAATCGCAATCACATTAAAAAAATGTTAACCAAATGTCAAAATACAATTTCAAAAACATTATAATATAAAAGCAAAATAAAGCAAAGGGTAACTAATATAGTTTTTTTTCTTTTTCATGTGTCAAAGCATTGCCCAGGAAGTGAACCTAATATAGTTATTGTGAAAAAACTAACAAACTACAAACAAGAATAATTAAGGCCCCAAAAAATTGAAAATGACATAGATATTTTTATGTTTTTAATATAACTCATTAAAAAGAGTTAAAAATGAACTTATGACTAATACCCATGTTTTATAAACAACCAGTGGAATGGAGGCTTTTATATTAAGAAACATTTTAATTGAAACAAATAAAAAGCAAAGTTCCTATCTAAAAAGTTAGAAATTATTATAAAACATATTGTTTAGAAGAAAAAAAAATCATGAGAGAGAAGCTAATCAATTCAATTTCATGTCAATGGCTTGTATTATTTACATTCTACAATAAAGTAAGATAAATTATTAATGTATTTTTAAATAACATTATGAGAAAAAATTCACATGCAGTTGTAATTCAGTACACACTATTTTAAGTATCAAACTGAATTATGTTTATTATCATGTCAAAATGTAGTTCCTCAAAGATTAATAATGTCATGTCCTCAATAGAGAATTTAAAGTCCTAACACAGATATTCTACTGACTTTCTTCTGTCTAATACATGTTGTAAATGTTTACAAGGCAGACTACCTTGCTGTAGTAAAATTATATGTAATTCTACCTTCAAAAAATTATATATAGAAATGCTTATAATCATTAATAACTATCAACAAGTCATGGGGCAACATATTTAGAGTGAATTTGAGACCATCAATAGTTAATCTTAATTTTGTAAAAATAATACTACTACTATAAAATATGTACTTCAGATAAGGTATCTAAAATTGCAATCTTATATAAATATACAGTCTATATTTTTTGTGAGCATACTTTAGACTTTATAAGACCACAAGAAATACTGCAGGACAATTAATGATATAATTTTCTAAGTAATCCATTAAATAGGTTTTCAAAATTTATTAAGTGATTATTAATTAATCTATCTTCTAAATATATTTTGTTCAATAAGATCTGTGGTAGCAGCTTGGTTTATTTAATTTTGCTTCTGTTGTTAACAATTTTCTTATTTATTCAAAATCTTATTGTCAGTAAAGAACTGGACATCATTTACCATCTGATTAATTTCCAACATTGTAACACATTAATACATTGCCTAAAATTTTATTGTTTGGTAATCTGATATGATATATGTTTGCTTCAATCTTATGATTATATATGTTCTTCCTAAATTATTATATGAAGATTCATAAATTTTTGTTGATTGAGTCATTCATTAATTTTAAGATATTTTATTTTATAGATAAATTATTTATAATTTTTAAAAATCTCTACATTTATAATCTTTTGCATAAGTAATATTAATGAATTATCTATCTATCTATCTACCTATCTACCTACCTACCTACCTACCTACCTACCTATCTCTATCTATCTATCTATCTATCTATCTATCTATCTATCTATCTATCTATCTATCTATCTATCTATCTATCTATCTATCTATCTATCTATCTATCTATCTATCTATCTATCTATCTGTCTATCTATCTATCTATCTATCTATCTGTCTATCTATCTATCTACCTACCTACCTACCTACCTACCTACCTACCTACCTACCTACCTACCTACCTATCTATCTATCTATCTATCTATCTATCTATCTATCTATCTATCTATCTATCTATCTATCTGTCTATCTATATGTTTATCTGTACACCTGTTCTTCTAACCATCTATCTGTCTACCTACCTACCTACCTACCTACCTACCTATCTATCTATCTATCTATCTATCTATCTATCTATCTATCTATCTATCTATCTATCTATCTATCTATCTATCTATCTATCTATCTATCTATTTATCTATTTATCTATCTATCCATATATCCATCTATCTATCTATCTGTCTATCTATCTATTCAACCATCCATCTATCCATCCATCCATCTATATACCTTATCCTTCCATCCATCTATACATTTATCTATCCATCTATTTATTTATCCACCTATCTATCCATATATCCATCTATCTATCTATCCATCTATTTTCCATCCATCCATCCATCTATCTATTTATCTATCTATCTATCTATTCATCCATCCTTCTATCTATATGTCTGTCTGTCTATATATATATTGTAACCTTATATTTTAGTAAAGCCAGTGACAATTACTGTCACCAACAACTCATCTCTCATGCGCCGCTTCTAACCTTTAAAAATACATTGTTAACGTCACCGCCAACACCACTTCTGATGCAGCCTCCCTCAGGATCGACGGCAATGGGATAGAATATTAAAAAGAATATTTTCCAAGGCAACAAATTGCAAATTCAATGAAAATATTTAGGCTAAACCTTATTTCAATAATTTATTTAATAATTTCTAATAACAGTATCTATCAAAGGGGTTAATAAATAATCAATAAACGGAAAAAACACTGAGAGGGCAGTAAAAAAAATAATAAAAATACTTTTGGAAATTCATATTTATTAAAGAGAAGAAACCTTAACCTCCACTCTCATTACAATTCAAACTCTCCATACAGTCTGCATACATTACATTAAAGTCACAATTAAAATTTTGTTTCAGATTATAAATAGTTTTATGCCCATCTCCATTTCCTGATCCATCCCTCCATCATGCTCACATTCATAAGTCCCTTATACTACTATCTTTTTTTACTCTCAATTTTTCATCATACTAGCTCATTTATCTCTTATGATAATTTCTTTTCAGGGTTTTAGAACAATAAGATCTGGAAGTCGCACAAGCTGCTATGGATTATTGGCGATAAATACTCTTCCTCATGAGTACCTTTGTAGTTGACCTTGGCTGAGTCTAACATAGCCAATGTCCACTTACATTAAAGCTCTAATAATTGTGCTTACATTAAATTTTGGAAATAACATATTATAAATACTTTAATAACTAAAGAAAAATCCTTAAGACGTTTGTCTAGAAAGGTGTTTGAATACTTCGTATGGGGAAAGGATTTTATACCCACCCACTGCATCCAGTATCACCCAATAACCATCCTGCAATTCATAATCTATACTTTAAATATACTAAATGATTTCCTGATTATTGGTAATTTACATCTTTCAGTGATACATACGTTTAGAAAATTAACCATTTTAATAAATTTTACCTGGTGTGATTTAATAAAATAATGCTCCAAATATAAATAACAATGTATTGATGCATGATTGGAGTTGAAATTTCTAGATTGTAATAGACCACAAAACACTGACACTAACACAAAATCTTATTCTAAAAACAACAATTTTTATTATCAAATATAAATCAATACAATAATATTTACATTATTTTCATAATTCCCATGGCTTTCCCTGGTTCTTCAACCATATTGTAAAAAAAAAATCACTAAATAAACTGCTAATTTTGTGATGTTATAGAATACATTCTTATTTAATTCTTCCTCACTAGGGGATCACAATTGCCATGGAATACTAATAATAAAACAGATATAGAATAATATTAATTACTTTCACCCCCCCCCGCCTTAATTAAGATATAGTGAATATTAAATTTCTCCCCAATTTCTTAATGCTTTCAATTACTGATATATTTTTTAATTACTCCTATTAATTTTAAAGATAATTTTTCCAATAATAAAATGTAATAATTTTCCATTAATTATCCTAACCTAATATGTCTTCATTTTATGCTTTACAATGGAGATGTTTTATGTATTGCTTGCCCTTTTGCAATCAAGTTACCTTTCAAGTGTTAAGAAATCGGTACTTAGCTTAATCATTATCATACATGCATACAATCTATATCAATGTTCTTATGATAATAATACTTCAGTGATCTTAGCATTCCAGCAAAGTTCTTAGCTGGTTGTAAATATACTTTCTAGATAATTATATATACACACTGCTTACTATATTCTCAGGTCTTATTTAACTCTTAAGTTTAATGTTTGAGTTCATTATTATTCTTGGCTCTTATTAATTCATTAAAACATTTAAATAAAGCAATGTTTCAATATAAAAATTGCACATATATTATATGCACTCATTCTGACATCAAATCAATTTTACGATCCTGTAACCAACATTTAAAACTCATACATTACTGTATCTAAAATTTATACACCCATAAGGAATGTCAACATTAATATGAGGGTAGGAGTGACACAAATAAGATAAAATACATTTTCACTAAGGTTGAAGGTATGCTAGGATTTATCCCTAGTCATACAGGAAGACATGGGTATACCTAACAATCTCGGGCCATTAGTAAAGAAATCATCTTACGGTGTAGAAAATAACCAAGTGGGAAATTCCTCCCCTGCATATAAATACTTTATAAAAATGGAATCAACATCTTGGTAAGTAAGCTAAATTATGGTTACAATAACTTGTAGGGGCTTCTTTGTCCATCAACATGTACATGGGTCTAACACCAATTTGTACAAGTAAAAATTTCACATATGCACTCCTCTCATGAAATAGTATATTAAAAAAAAATAGGTAACAATTTTTTTCAAGCCTTAATTAGCTTATATCTAACTTATTTTAACTTTACAACAACAACAATAATAATAATAATAATAATAATAATAACAACGACAACGACAACGACAATAATAATAATAATAAGAAGAAGAAGAAGAAGAAGAAAAAGAAGAAGAAGAAGAAGAAGAAGAGGAAGAAGAAGAAGAGGAAGAAGAAGAAGAGGAGGAAGAGGGAGAAGAGGAAGAGGAAGAAGAAGAAAAAGAAGCGGAAGAGAGGAAGAAGAAGAAGAAGAAGAAGAAGAAGAAGAAGAAGAAGAAGAAGAAGAAGAAGAAGAAGAAGAAGAAGAAGAAGAAGAAGAAGAAGAAGAAGAAGAAGAAGAAGAAGAAGAAGAAGAAGAAGAAGAAGAAGAAGAAGAAGAAGAAGAAGAAGAAGAAGAAGAAGAAGAAGAAGAAGAAGAAGAAGAAGAAGAAGAAGAAGAAGAAGAAGAAGAAGAAGAAGAAGAAGAAGAAGAAGAAGAAGAAGAAGAAGAAGAAGAAGAAGAAGAAGAAGAAGAAGAAGAAGAAGAAGAAGAAGAAGAAGAAGAAGAAGAAGAAGAAGAAGAAGAAGAAGAAGAAGAAGAAGAAGAAGAAGAAGAAGAAGAAGAAGAAGAAGAAGAAGAAGAAGAAGAAGAAGAAGAAGAAGAAGAAGAAGAAGAAGAAGAAGAAGAAGAAGAAGAAGAAGAAGAAGAAGAAGAAGAAGAAGAAGAAGAAGAAGAAGAAGAAGAAGAAGAAGAAGAAGAAGAAGAAGAAGAAGAAGAAGAAGAAGAAGAAGAAGAAGAAGAAGAAATGTATGTTAACTTTTAAAAC
>JAQFVV010012772.1:353069-680569 GCA_028023455.1 Epiperipatus broadwayi | reverse complement strand
ATTAAACAATCTAAGATATCTTTTAAAACAACTGATAAGTAAATAAGCTAACATATTTACTTTAAATCATACTATTGGAATATACAATTTAAAAATTTTATTATAACAATACAGATAAAGAAATTTTTTTATTATAAATTTATGTATTTTAAAAAAATGATGCTTTAAAACATATATCTAACACATAGTTTATATATATAATATTTTTAAAGGTTTAATATAAAAATAAATTAGTTAGTAAAGGAAGTTAAATCCACAGCCAAGGTATATTGATGTTTGATGTACAGCAACAATAAAAATTATTATGCTAGCTTGAAAAAAACAATAGAAAACCTGACCAATCTACTACTGATCAAATGAAGGTATTTTTAAATTGGATACTTATGTTGTTATATATGAGCCTATAGCTGGACATTATAAGAATTGACATACAATGTACAGCAACATTTCTTACATTCCAAATGAAAATAAGATTTCCTCATCAGCAACTCATATATTTAACTTTTAATATTTATAATGGATTAATATAGATGTAAATTAATTAGCAAATGGAATTTTCTATTTTTACTTTGATATGTATTAGTCCAAATACAGATAAAATGTTTTATCTTCAGTAAAAAAGACAGTTTATACTAACATATGACTTTTAACTGAATATAAACAAATATTGAAATAAATTATGCATTAGTGGAAATCAAACTTTTTCTCTCTTGTAAGTGGTAACATGAACTTTTAATCATATTAAGTACAAACACATATTACATGGAGAAAAAATATTTATTAAACCATTAAATAAATATAAACAAAGAAATAATAGTGAACATTCCCAATGGAATGTCTAAAAATAAAAATAGTTTAAAATGTAATTAGTAATAAAAAGTTTATACACTTGATTAAATAAATAATTACAAACATTCTCACTGAAGTAGATTTTTAGAGTTTAAATTACCAATTGTTAAAATATTGTAGTATAGTTGAAACTCATAGTGTGCCTATTGTAGAATGCTAATATTCCTGTGTAAGTTTTCCTGAGAAGCTGTTAATACGTTTTGCTTTGAAGTTATTTTTTTCCAATAGTAATATTTTACAATACTTTTATCACCATTATACAGATTTGACAAAAAAAAAAAACATTATAAGAGAAACAGTTAAGATCAACTTATAAGCACATTACTTTGAAAGATTGGTCAGGCTACAACTTGAAGAATTGTTACATCTGAGATGATTCTTCATACATTCAGTGAATAAAGCAATTTAGTGAAAATTTTCCAGGTCATTATGGTATAATACAGATTTTCCTTTGTACACTGATTACTAGGATCTTCTCACTTTACTACAACTATCTATTAACTATAAGTTAAAACATTTATAGCCACTAAATTGATTTGTGAAAAGACCCAGCATTATTTAATATGCAATTACTCAATGTTGGAACATCAATGATTGAAAAAAAATATTTAAATATGTTCTCAACTTTTGGCTCAATCAGGATCAAATAATTATTTTTAATTTATAATTTTGCTGATTAACTCAATGCATGCTTTATTTTATAGCAACCATTTAAATCCTTATCAACCCAATGCAAAATCTAAGTCCATGTTTAATTCAGTTTTTCTAATCTTTAGCCTCTCTTCTCCACATCATATCAATAATCTGCTTTATATCACCCATCCATCTCAAAAACTAATTTTCTATACCTTTGCAATCATGTGAGATCTGGTTTAAGACTTCAACTAAGACTGTCCAATCAATTATTATCTTTTCTATCAGTATAGTACTGTTCTACTTAAATCTCACATTGCCTAAATAATATGAGGGATACATGTTTATTTTCTCAACCATTTATTAAGTTTTTGATCTTTCCTTGAAACTCATAACATATTTATTACCATACTTTGTTATTTTCTCTGAAATCACTAATATTGCCATTTGTTAAGAGTCCATAGATCAATATGTAAGGACTTGCAAACATATTAATTTTATACATGGGTGAAGAAAGAAATTTTCTATTGATAGGAGTAGATTGATACACATTTGAAATGGGCAAAAATTCAAGACTATTAAGTTCATTATTCCTTACATACTTTACATTACAGTTTCTATTACTACATAATTATTTGCATGATATACATGAATGAATAGGGTTTTGTGATGAATTTACTATTTTCTGATAGTTCTTGAAACATCAGTTAAAGA
The DNA here is from genome assembly GCA_028023455.1 of Epiperipatus broadwayi. Classification (NCBI taxonomy): domain Eukaryota; kingdom Metazoa; phylum Onychophora; class Udeonychophora; order Euonychophora; family Peripatidae; genus Epiperipatus; species Epiperipatus broadwayi. Next base: position 678,373 of record JAQFVV010012772.1, on the reverse strand, counting down.
TCTTTTTTCCCCACAAGGCTGTAAAGGTAATCAGATATGCAACTCTCAATGTTTGAAGACAGATGGTAATCAGAAACTTGTGATTGCATTCTCTGATTACCATTGGATAATTATTTGTATTTAACTAACTAATAACTGCAAATTAGCTTCAAGTAAAAAAAGTTGCATGAAGTGAGAGCACATGTAAAATTAAATGGGGTATAGTTTGTGAATTTATAAAAAAAAAAAAAGGTAAAGAGGTTATTGACTTGAAAAGTTGTCATATTTTTTACAATAAAATCACAAATATTTGAAACTTAAGTGGATTATAAATCATTAAAAATAAAAAAATTAAAAAAACGACATTACCAAGAATGATAGTATATCATACAGAATAGCAAGATTAATGTATCAACTTAATGGAAGATATCAATTATGGATCATTCATATTTATGCAACAAGATCTCATTATAAGAAAAAATAATGGATATTTATATAGATATAAAACATTCTGTGACTATACTAAACAACTATTTAAAATTTTCATGGGCAATATTAATCACTGAATTGGGAAGCAATTGAAAGAGAAAAAAATGCTGTAAATAAACGTGATTATGGTGACAGAAATGAGGCAATACACAGACAAGTGGATTTGCAGAAAAAGAAAAAAAAAACTTTCTATTATAACTTTTTTTTTTTAATAATAGTGATTAAAGAAAATAGGCATGGAAACGTCCAAATAAAGGTAAAGAACAACGTGATTATATATTGAATAACATAATTAAGTATTTCATGATTGAAATGTTGTGAATCAATTTAACACAAGAATAATCAGGAATTAGTTAAAATGTTAAAAAAATGATATAGAGATAAAAACTATTACCAAAGACAGTATTATAGATAACATTTGTTAAGTCTTAAAAACATTCCAATATTATTTAATTATAGCTTACTAAAAATTTGAGCATATTTTGAAGTTAATTCTCATTTGATTGAGGTCAATACGAAAATAATTGCTACATTACTACAAAATGCAACAAAATTAGCTAAAAATGAAAAGCAACAATTGACCAGAAAATGTTCAACCGAGAGAAGACATTTAATAATAAAAAAAAGGAATATAAAAATACTTAAAAATATTATTAAAAGAATTAAATATTTAGATTTCTGTAAAATAATATAATATGACTGTGAATTTGTAAGTGGAAGAGAATAAAAATATCATATAAACATGGTTTTCGTATTGAAAGAACAATTCTTCCAGTAATGAGAAAAAAATATGAAAACTGTTATTAAAAAAGTGACAATATTATAAAATATGTAAAAGAGTTACAAAGAATTATATAGTAAGAAAGGAAAGACAGTGTGACCCACACAATTATTACAACTGTTTCCCAAAAATATATAAATAAAGAATTGAGATATGTAATTAAATCTATAAAAAAAAGCTACAGCAAATGATAGGATTATTATTAAATTCTTAAAGATGAATAAAAGGAATAAATATAGGCAAAACTATATACCTAATATCTAAATCATAAAAGTGCATTATATGATTGAAATACAGCAATATTGATATTAGTATTCAAGAATATGATAAAATGATATTATAAATTACAGACTTATCAATCCTTTGTTAGGTATAAACACATTTTTACTAAAATTAGTCAGCTCATCTATAGTGATTTTGTATTCAAACTAACTATTAAAACAATAGAGATTTAAAAATGGTTTAAATGCAATAAGTCACAAAGAAGTATTGAGAGAAGTTTTTTGAACTACAATTTTGTTTAAAATTTGTAAATTATGTAAAGACATTTGATTTTATAATGATTTCTACAATGATTAAAAGTATGACCCATCATTATATAGAACCAGATCAATGCCAAAACTCTAAAAAATAATTATAAATATGCACTAATAATAATTAGATTAGATGGTGGCACTAACAAAATTAACATTAATAAGGTTGTATAAAATGATGATTTCATATCTCCTACTTTACAAAATTTTGTAATAGTCTGGGGATTGAAATGAAAAACGAAGACAATAAATCAAATAGATTATATTTAAGTCATCTAGATTATGCAAGTAATGTACTTGCTTTGGAATCAATATTTCAGAGCTTCAAGAAATATAAAGTTATTTAAATAAAGGCAAAAATGTAGGAAAGGAAGTAAATTATTATAAAAAAACAACAATTACAACTTCAATAGATTTTCATAAAATAAAAAAAAAGATTAATAATCAGAAATTAGAAGTTGACAATTAAAAATACTTGTAATTTTTTTTAAGATTTAAGCATAACGGTTGAAATTAGTGATAAATTAAACTTGGATGAGATTTTTATGCTTGAAATAACTTTGTATTAAAATAAAAACTGCTTATGATTTTTTTTTTGAAAAAGCTTTTAATAAATATATTTGATATTTTACGTATGGGTTTGAAATCTGGATATTTAACAGAAGAGTACTACTATAAAGGTATCAAATTGTATGATCAATTATTTTAAGATTATGTTTAAATAAAGTCAAGGATTTAATCATTAAATATGCACACAAAGTGAAAAACAGGTATCAGTGACACCATTTAAAGAATCAAGGCACTAAAATGGAGTAGCACTTAATGTCAATTACTAAATCCCAGCATAAATAATATTCACTTAACTCCTTTTTCCAGAGAACAGAGTTAAATCACTAATATTCATGCTAAAATTCAACATTAGTTATATTAATCTCTGAGTTTAAAATTTATACTTGGGATAAAAAAATGAAATTATTTAAATTCTAAAAAGAATTAGTAATAATATTTAACATTTATCCAAGATAAAATAATCGGAAATGAGTGATTTGGGTAATATTACACTTGCAAATCGAATTATGGTAATTTATAATTTATAAAAATTAAAAATGAAAGTCAATGATACTCTTTATGCCCACTGTTACTTATGATTTGTTTACTAAATGTATGGATAAAGGGAACTTAGTACATGTGGATATAAGATTATGACTGGTGGAATTAGAGATAATTATTTTTTATAAACATTGTTTTTTGCAGATCATATTGTTCTTTTTTTTTTTAATTTTGTGAAGATTAAAATCTTTTTTTAGATAGCCATATAAAAAGTTATTTTATTTAAAAATATAGACATAAATGAAGAAGGTATAAATATAAAAAAAATATTGATAAATTATAGAAAAGGAATAAATAAAAGATGAACATTGGAAATTGCATTAAGCATGGAAGCTATATATATATATATATATATATATATATATATATATATATATATATATATATATATATATATATATATATATATATATATATATATATATATTGTGATGGCCACACATGCTGTTACATTATTCTAATAAATAAAATTAGATATTAAAAATAAAAAGTTTGCAAATAAAAATTTGTTTTTAAAAGAAAATTAAATGTCATCTACACTCATATATATATAATCACACTGATGGAAAATTATTAAAAGAAAACTTTATTAAAAAAAAAAACGTATTTTAAAACTAAATTTTCAACAAAAAGTTAAAGATTTACAGATAAAAATTTATCTTTAAGAATGTACAAAATTTAATTACAGCTTTTGTGTAAAAGGCTAAAAATGAAGATGATTATTTTTAATTAGTCTAAGTAAACTAGCCCTCAGGCTTCTCAAAATTAATAACTAAAGGTCAGATAGAAAGATAAAAACAATGTGAACAGAATAACCAATAAAATCCCTCAGGAAATGGATCACAGTAAAATAATAATCATCATCATGACATCATGTTCAGTTAATCTGGAGGTTTGATATAAAAATGAAAATGTTTGAAATAAAAGTCAGTTTTGGAGTTTTCAGTTTGAGTTGGCAGTTTTGAGTTTCGGGGCGAGTTGAAGGACAAGGGATTGAAATATTCTCTTTCAATCCCTTAAGTTTTTCCAAAAGAAGAAATAAAATATAATTTTCCTATATTGTGGACCTCAGGATATCAGGATCCTGCAGTAAAATCCTGCGAAGAACTATACTAGCTACAGTAAAGAATCTCTGGATAAATACCAACAGAAAAGCTAATGGCACACCAATATCCCCATGATGATGTGGAAATTAGAAAAAAACACAGGATCCAAATCACAAGTAACTATTAAGGATGAATTTTTAAAACTGTAAGAACTCTATAACTAGTAAACTTTAACTATAAAACTTTTCCAGTATTTAAATATAAATATGAATTCCTATCTGACCAACTAATTCATTTATTAATAATTTTTTTTATTATATGTATTTTGAAATTATTTCCATCAATTAATTTTTTTTTTTGTTTGTCTTTTGATCATTTATTATGATTTTTTTTTATTAAGCTAAAAACTTTAAATCATGTTAAATTTAAGTTGGGTGGGGTCAACTGTGTAGATTTGTAAAGTTATGTTAGTTTAAGGAATCTCAGGTTATTTGTTTCACAGTTAGATTGGATTAATGCATTGGGTGTATTGGTGTAATTAGTAAATGTAGTATGAAGATCTGCTACATGCAGGATCACAGTATATGCTGCACTTAGGCAAAATAAGCTTATTTTTATTGACCATTGGAAGCCGATGGTATTCCCTGGTTCTTGGATTACACCTTTAGCCTATGGAATGGGATGGTAAGTCAGCAAAAAGGACCACAATTTCTTTCTATTAAGTTTTTTTTTTGTATTGTTTTTCTTGCCAGACAGACATAGCATTCTTGTACTGGATGAGGAACATTTCTTCTAAATAATCACACTGTTCAGATGTACATTTCTGACAGTATAGTATTGTATTCATGCTACATTGAATACATCAATATATCAGATAGATTGGTGTTGGTTTGACTGCAAACTTTTGGCCTAGGGTTAAATAAGGGTTACAGAATATTTTCTTTTTGAATGCAATCTATGTAGTCTATCCATACTTGACATTAATAAAAAAAATAATCCATCTGTGCAAAATTCTAAAATAAAAAAGTTAAAATGTAAATTAAATTAAGTTTTAAAGTAAAAGTTATACAAAAATAAATAATTCTGAATTTTATATATGTGTAAAATAAATGTTTCTGTGTATTGTTAATCTAGCAGTGGCTTATTCTTATTTTTTATTATTATTATTTCTTTAAAATTAAAATATATATTATCTCTGCTGGTCCAAAAGCTAATGAATGGGGCATTTCAGTTGTATTTATAAAATAAAAATTGGATCCTAAAAGTAAGTAGCTGCTTACTATATAATTTTTCCAGATTCGAATGGCCTGGCACCCTTGTATGGCAGATACAATAAGACTCCAGTTGATCCTGACCTTTATAATATATATATATATATATATATATATATATATGTTAAAATTTATAATTTATATATATATATATATATATATATATATATGTTAAAATGAAGATTTGCACGGGTTAACTATATACAAAATACATATTTTGCGGGTTCATCCATGTTAAAAACTTTTAATATTAATATACTGACATTTTGACTTAGTCACACAAGCTATCCACAGAGTTATAAAAGGTAGAAAGATAGTTGTGGAGGTGCTACAATCACTGATTTGACTAAAATGTTAAAATTCCACCAATAGCAAAAAATGTTAAATTTAGGAATGTTTTTTAAAAAAATCTTTCCAAATAGAAGGAAGTTTGCATGTATCATCTTGCTTATTGATACAATCTGGCCTTTTAAGTATCTCAATGGTTCTCTAATTTTGCATTGGTAGAGATTATCACATCTGGATATGATCCTGGTACTAGAAAAATTAATTTTATGACCTGAATCTATAGTATGGAGTGAGAGTGCTGATGATGATGAGTGTTGTTTAACTGCATTAGCATGCTCATCTCTCCTAACACTGATGCGATGATTACTCATACCTATGTAAGAAGCTTTACAATTTTTACATGAGATTTGATAGACACCATGAGATTCAAGAGAGATTGAATCCTTAGACTTGGTTATTATATTGCTGATCTTTTGATGAGCAGAAAATGCTGCATCTATATTATAGCATTTTAATATATACCCGATACTGTCTGTAGTTCCTTTTACATATGGAACGCAAATCCTAATAGCTGATTTATCATCGTTTTGTTTCCTATTTTGTCTATTTTGGGCTTGAAATAAGGTTTTTTTTTTTATAAATTTGTAATTATAACTATTTGCTAATAAAACACTATTAATATGATTTATTTCTTCTTTCTCATCTGAAAGGTTAATTGCTCTATTTAAAAGAGTTTTGGCTACAGAAACTATCTGAGTCTGGTGATGATGAGAATGGAAATGCAAATATCCTTCTGTGTGTGTATCCTTTCTGTAAATAGAAAAAGATAAACTATTTGGTGTTCTGGTGACTAGTACATCAATAAAAGGGAGTTTTCCATCAGACTCTGTCTCCATTGTAAATTTAATATAAGGATGCATATTATTTAAATGTAAGAAAAAATCATCTAATTTATTTTTTCCATGTTGCCATATGACAAAAGTGTCATCTATGTATCTGAGCCAAATGAGAGGTTTTAAAGATGATGATTCTAAAGCACAAGTTTTATATATTCTATGAATAAATCAGCTATTACTCCTGAGATAGGTGAGCCCATAGGAGTACCAAATACTTGTCTGTAATGCTGTAATGGGCTCACCTATCTCAGGAGTAATAGCTGATTTATTCATGGAATATATAGAAACTCGTGCTTTAGAATCATCATCTTTAAAACCTCTCAATTGGCTGAGATACATAGATGACACCTTTGTTATATTGCAACATGGAAAAAATAAATTAGATGATTTTTTCTTACATTTAAATAATATGCATCCTCATATTAAATTTACAATGGAGACAGAGTCTGATGGAAAACTCCCTTTTCTTGATGTTCTAGTCACCAGAACACCAAATAGTTTATCTTTTTCTATTTACAGAAAGGATACACACACAGACAGATATTTGCATTTCCATTCTCATCATCACCCAACTCAAATAGTTTCTGTAGCCAAAACTCTTTTAAATAGAGCAATTAACCTTTCAGATGAGACACATCTGAAAGAAGAAATAAATCATATTAATAGTGTTTTATTAGCAAATAGTTATAATTACAAATTTATAAAAAAAGTCTTATTTCTAGCCCAAAATAGACAAAATAGGAAACAAAAAGATGATAAATCAACTATTAGGATTTGTGTTCCATATGTAAAAGGAACTACAGACAGTATTGGACATATATTAAAATGCTATAATATAGATAGAGCATTTTCTGCTCATCAAAAGATCAGCAATATAATAACCAAGCCTAAGGATTCAATCCCTCTTGAATCTCATGGTGTCTATCAAATCTCATGTAAAAATTGTAAAGCTTCTTACATAGGTATGAGTAATTGTCGCATCAGTGTTAGGAGAGATGAGCATGCTAATGCAGTTAAACAACACAAATCATCATCAGCACTCTCACTCCATACTATAGATTCAGGTCATAAAATTGATTTTTCTAGTACCAGGATCATATCCAGATGTGATAATCTCTACCAATGCAAAATTAGAGAAGCCATTGAGATACTTAAAAGGCCAGATTGTATCAATAAGCGAGATGATACATGCAAACTTCCTCCTATTTGGAAAGATTTTTTTAAAAAACATTCCTAAATTTAACATTTTTTGCTATTGGTGGAATTTTAACATTTTATTCAAATCAGTGATTGTAGCGCCTCTACAACCGTCTTTCTACCTTTTATAACTCTGTGGATGGCTTGTGTGACCAAGTCAAAACATCAGTATATTAATATTAAAAGTTTTTAACATGGATGAACCCGCAAAATATGTATTATATATATATAAGTGGTGAAATGATTGAAGAAAATGAATATTTAAATAACTTTGAAAAAAAAAATAAAAAATACATAATTAATTTTTTTTTTTGTTAGATATCAGGATATATTGAATCTTATATGAGAAAATTACTATTATATGCTATGCATATATTAATGACTTAGACTATTTGAAAAAAGTGGGTAATGGATCTTATAAAATAGATCCAAAAAGGCCCTGTTCATTTGAAGCAAATAAACAACACCAATGATTATTCAGAAAAGAAAAGAAATTGTTTGAGGTTTCAATGCTCATCTTAAATTTATTAAAAGTATATATGGTAAATTATACATACTGCTTTCTTTTTTGGTTTATGTAGTGTTAATAAATTGGGGGAAAATTTAATTAATATGATACCAAAAATTGAATAAATATTGCTTACCAAATTATGTGAAAATGTAACATATTATAGAGTTATTATAAGCCTCCCATCTTATCTATGCTTAATTTTTTCAGGATTATCATTTATATATGATAATAAAATAGTATAAAAATGAATAATTTACACCAAAAGAAAATCAAGACAGATTGAAATAGTAGTAAAAAACGTTAGATTGTTTGATATGTTTAGGAAATGGAATGCAAAAGCAAAAAAAAAAATCATGGGAGATTGCTATGGGTCTTTAGATAATGTAATAAATAGACCTATAGACAGTAAAAAAAAAGAAATTATGTAAGAAGAAAAATGTATAAAAGCAAAATATATATAACTCAAGATTGATTTCCTCAGAATAAAAATAAATTAATATTCAAAAATTAGAAAGTTAACAACTAAAAATGTTTCATCAGATTTTTAAGATGTAAGCACAATGGATAAAATTAATCATAGAATTAAATTTGAATGAGGTATTGTCATTGCAGTGAAATATTCAAAGCCCCCCCCCCCCGCATAATTACATAATTATGGGAAGCGAATGAAAAAGATTCACGTGCAAATGTAAATTAAATAAATATGTTTGTCTTAAATAGCCTAGATATCTGATCATTTAAAAATATATAAATAGAAACAAAGTCTAAAATTGTATGATTTAATATTTCATTATTTATATTTAAGTTTATTTAGAAGTAGAAAGTCATTTCAAAATAATATGCATACGTTTAATATTTGATGAGTATCGTTTTGCAGAACAATTTATCAAAATGCGTAATAACATTTGTTATAGATTAAAATGTCTACATAGTTCATTTAATGACGGTTTATAACTGATGACATAAAAATCTTTTAGACACAAAATCGTTTTACTTTTTTATTCTGAAAACTTACAAAAACAAATGAAATCAAAAGGCAGTTAAAAATGAAATTATAAAGATTGTAAGTAAGATAATAATTCTAACAACATTATAAATTTCTTTGACTTATATCTTAAAGTTATTGTACGATTTTAAATTTAGAATTAAAAGCGCTGAGCTGTTAGCTCAAATAGTTGAATGCTATATTATTGAAGTTGAGATATTAGTTTGAGTTGGGATAAAGAACAGATATTTTCAAGCTATTGATTTTTGGACTTTTCAAGAATTTTTTTTTACTCTTTTGAATTTTTCTAATATTGATTTAATGATTTCTAGACTGATTTCAGTTAAACGAAAATTTTGAACTTTATAAAGCTTATCAATGACATGATTTTTCATGTTCAAAAATATTTCTCTTATATATACATCACATTTATTATAAATATATTTAGGTCTTATAATCCATTTTTTAAAGAATATTCTTAGTTATTTATTAGCATTACATAATTATTATTTTAAAAACAAATTTATTTATATACAATAAATATTTGCATTTTATTCTTTAAAAAATATAAAATATATCATATGTTAACATTATATTTAAATATTTGAAAAATGAATAAGATTATTAATGTGGACTAAAAATTGCATAATGTTAATTAGGTACCGCAATAATGCACACACGTGTACACATACTTTCAAATTAACACTAATATAAAATGGAAATGAGTACTTTGTCTGAGAACTGTCAATATCATTATACATCTTTATTTATTAGAAAGGCAAAAAATTATAAAGTATAATAAAAGTGGTGAATTAAATGAGTAAGAGTATTAAGATAAAATTTGAGTTCACATTAGTTTTAAGCACAAACTTTTTTAATGCTGCTAATAAATAACATAAAATAGGGTTTATGGTATTTATTTATTAACTGGATTTAAATACACTGTTTACATCTGATGTAGAGAATAGAATTTACTTTTAATAAAATGATTTCTTAATTTGTCATAAGATCTGAGAATCCTAGTATAAATAATTGATATTTGTTAAATAACCACTCTACATTGGTTGGTAGTGCTGTTTCTGTGCAAAAACACAGAAATATGCTGTTTACGCAGCCTGATGTACAGTGTATAGAACATTTCTGTTCATATTAGCCATTAAAAGGCCTAGATGGTCTTATACACAAATATTATGGCCTACTGATGTACTTAGAGACACTATGCAAATAGCATAGACTTCACAGATGGCTACCATATGATGTGAGGGTGTATGTAATTCAACTGGCTATAACTCTTTTAATATGCATTCACAGTAATGATTGTAGACCCTAGATGACATACTATTACATATTAATAATTATAAGCCCATCCCCATGCTTCCCTATACAGCTTGGAAGGTGAAAATAATTACAAAAGAGTAGGGCCAAATACCATTTCCCAGAACTCATGCAAATAGATGTTTTTGTGAGAAGAGCTACATGCCAAATCATAAGCTTGGTTTGATCAAAGTAATGTGTCTTTGGATGATTCTTCAGATTAACAAAATCATCATTTCTCACTGCACATTCCAGCACTACATGCTGCAATTTAATTTAATTCAGGCTGATTAATTTGTTAATCAAGAGGTTTTTTTTTAAAATTTTGTTTAAACGTTTAATTTACTATTAGAAGAATAATGTACCTTTTTAAATAAAAAGAAAAAATTTTTGTTTTCTTTTTGACATTTAATGTAGAATGCAAACAATAATGTATACTTGTCAGAGGTTGGAGGTTGTTTTGGAAATCATAATCTTGATTTGATCAGATAATCCTTTGGATCAGCAAAACCATCGGTCCACCCCCTGAACAGTCCAGCGCCATGTGCTGCAATTTAATTGAATGGAATTTCATTTAATTCATGCTGATTAGTTTGTTAATCAAGTATTTTTTTTTTCAAATTTTTGTTTAAACTTTTCATTTATTATTAGAAGAATAATGTGCATATTTAAATAAAAAAAAAAGTGTTTTGTTTTATCACAGCGCATAAACGTTATATTAAAACATTTTTTGCACAGAAACAGTGCCAGCTAGCAATGTACAGTGGTTATTTAACAAGTATTAAATAATAATTTACAGTTTAATGTGCTGTATTTATTAATAATTTGTATATATATTCAATTTTATTAATAAATTAAATAACTAACCTTTAACTAAAATAAAAATGCAAAATGTCAAATATTTACACACTATGGAATACATGTGTGTGTTTGTAAAATATATGCTGATTGAAAGTTTATTGAGGACTATATATATATATTAATAAACATTAACTAAATTAACAAAATTGATAAGACTATATTTTACTAAACAAAATAAACTGAATTTGAAACCATAATTTTATGGTAGTTGAAATGATAATTTTATAGCTAAATCTCTGTATCATATACATATATATATATATATGTTGAAACGAAGATTTTCATGGGTTGTATATATAAAATACATATTTTGCGGGTTCATCCGTGTTAAAAAATTTTAATATTAATATTCCGACGTTTCGACTTGGTCACTCAAGTCATCCACTGGGTGATAAAAGGTAGAAAGATGGTTGTAGAGGTGCTACAATCAATGATTTAAATAAATGTTAAAGTTCCACCAATACCAAAAATGTTAAATTTAAGAATGCTTTTAAAAAAAAATCTTTCCAAATAGGAGGAAGTTTGCATGTATCATCTGGATTATTGATACAATCTGGCCTTTTAAGTATCTCAATGGCTTCTCTAATTTTGCACTGATAGAGATTATCACATCTGGATATGATCCTGGTACTAGAAAAATCAATTTTATGACCTGAATCTATAGTATAGAGTGAGAGTGCTGATGATGATGAGTGTTGTTTAACTGCATTAACATGCTCATCTCTCCTAACACTGATGTCACAATTAATCATACCTATGTAAGAAGCTTTACAATTTTTACATGAGATTTGGTAAACACCATGAGATTAAAGAGGGATTGGTTATTAGATTGCTGATCTTTTGATGAGTAGAAAATGTTGTATCTATATTATAGCGCTTTAATATACATCCAATACTATCTGTAGTTCCTTTTACATATGGAACACAAATCCTAATAACTGATTTATCATCTTTTTGTTTCCTATTTTGTCCATTTTGGGCTTGAAATAAGGCTTTTTTTATAAATTTATAATTATAACTATATGCTAATAAAACACTATTAATATGATTTATTTCTTCTTCCACATGTGAATTATCTGAAAGGTTAATTGCTCTATTTAAAAGAGTTTTGGCTACAGAAATTATCTGAGTTGGGTGATGATGAGAATGGAAATGTAAATATCTGTCCGTGTGTGTATTTTTCTGTAAATTGAAAAAGATAAACTATTTGGTGTTCTGGTGACTAGAACATCAAGAAAAGGAAATTTTCCATCAGACTCTGTCTCCATTGCAAATTTAATATGAGGATGCATATTATTTAAATGTAAGAAAAAATCATCTAATTTATTTTTTCCATGTTTCCATATTACAAAAGTGTCATCTATGTATCTGAGCCAAATGAGAGGTTTTAATGATGATGAGACTAAAGCACGAGTTTCTATATTTTCCATGAATAAATCAGCTATTACTCCTGAGATAATAAGTGTAATAGGATCTCCAACTCATATTTAAGCTAGATATTTATCAGATTTCATTAAACATTGACTATAATTACATTTATCAAGGAACTTTAATAAATTATCAAAGGCCATCTGTTAGACAAATAGTTAATTAATTTATGATATTTACTTAATTCTATGTACTTCCTTAAATGACAATATATTTTAGTGATAGATTGAGTATAAATAAGAAGAACAATAAGAAAATGTTCACATTTAATATTCATACTCTTCTACTTATGTTATGTTATATGCACATTAAATATAGGTTAGTTATCAATTAGTTATATAAACCACACATTCAATTCCTTAATCCTATAAGATATGAATGGTTAGGTATAGTTCTCATCCAATAATAATAATTAGGGCATTTTACACTAAATTAAGATGCACACATCCTTTCCTTTGAATTTATCTTTTCTATAGCCAGAATAAATTTTTAGTCTAGAGTTTATGAAAAGTTTTGTTAAAAAGTTCAGCATAACTTTTCCCATAAAATAGAAAAATTCATACAATTCAATTTTTCCTTTAATAATAAAGATTAAGATTAATTAAATTAAATTTGAATTATAGATGCATGTATGCATTTTAAACAATGATATTAAATCTAAAGTTGATTAGTTGAAAACATAGGGTGATATACCTTGTTCGAAGTTGATTACATTTTCATTCTTTTCTTTATATTTCAAAGAAAATTTTTTTAACTAGTTTCATATAAGAAAATGAATACTTAAACAACATTGTACTTTTGAATTTTAATTGAATGTTAACCACTTGATTTTGTAATGAACTACTTTGTACAAAAAGAAAGGACTGTGATAAAAACAGATTACTTTTTTGTATATTATCCTCTTTTTAGTACCAACTATTGCTTAGATATAAATTTCTTCCACCAATAAAAAGGTTACTCCCCCAAAGGTCAACTTCAAAAAAGATCAATCCCACCATTTTCACTGAAATAATTAGCTGAAAATATTCAGTAACTTTTTCACTCTTGAAAAAGAAAAATAAGTCTTCTAAATAATATTGATTAAATTGAATCAATAAAAAATATATTCTGCATTTCTAGAGTAATAAAAATAATTATCTAGCAAATAAAATAGTTGACAGTGTATTTGGTATAATTGAATAATTCACCAATTCATTGATCCATCAATCACTCAAAATGTGTTTAAATTGGTTATCAATGATATTTATTATAAATTTATATATTTCATTGTAAAATATAGTATTCAGTATTTTAATTAAGTACATGAAGTTAACTACTAAACCAATCTGATCAAAATAGAAGCTTATATAACCATGAGTCAAATATCCTGTACTAACTACACCATGGACTGGAGTAGCAATGAGCAAACAAATAAGAAAATCACTAAACAAACATCAAACACAGCCTTACAGACAAATAAGACAAATCTGTATCAACTCAACCTACACATCAACAATTTCCATGACAAGCCACCCCCTTTCTCTTATTAAATACCCATCAAAAATACTCAATGTCTTAAAACTTCCAAATAATATTTGAAGTACTTTCTAAACAAGGTTTTGGATAATTATTGAAAAAAAGATCAGGTTATTTTATTTTTTAGTACTCTCACCAAAGGAAAACTAAAACTAAATTATCTGTCTAATTAGGATATAACTATACTAAATTACAGTCAAGTTACATAAACAATGAGTATAAAAATACTATTCTGCTTAGCTCAAGATACATTACTAACAAACAATATCTAATAAAATTAATATTTTCTAATATGTAGCTATAAGAAATTTATTATAATAAAATATAATAACACTTAGGTTTAGAATAAATAATTAGGATTCTAACTAGAATATTCAACTCCCTTATTTTACTAGTACACTTAATTTATGACAGGCTCTGTATTGTAAATAAATATGGTTTGATTATAATAACAAATAGAATTATGAAAACTTTTCACATGTGACATTCAGCATGGCTTAACCATTGAGGATCCCAATGGCATAATAATATTACTCCACAAAATTCACATAACAAAAATATCACATAATATTCTCATGTCTTTAAACACACATATAATAATAATCTTAACATAAGATTTATAACTTTATTATAAAATAATAATAAATTAATTACTACTTTTTTAATAAAAATACTAATTGAAATTTAAAGATCAACTGAAAATTCTTACTCATCATCTTTCAATACAAATTCTACATTTTTTAAAAAAAATAATCTCAGGTTCATTTCTTATACTACTAATAAAAATAAATTAATTAAGACACTGTAGTTAAATATGATAAAGGATTTTACATATTATAGAAATATCTTTACAGCAATTAGAACAACAAGCAATTAAGATAACTTAATAACTCTTAACATTAAATCTATTTAATGATCAGTGTTTAGTAATAAAACATAAATAAAATAATAAGACTCTGAAAAAACATTGTACAATCTTTCTTTATTTTATGTGACTTTCTTAAAGTACAACATATTTTAATATAGTGACAATATTTAGTATCTCAAACTGGTGTTTGATCATCCAAAATAATCACAAATGATCATAACTTCTACAATAATAATAATAATAATAATAATAATAATAATAATAATAATAATAATAATAATAATAATAATAATAATAATAATAATAATAATAATAATAATAATAATAATAATAATAATATATTATTACTCAATCAAATATAATAGAAATAATATTTTAAAATAATATTTATGAATCATATGCAAAATAAATAATGTTTGAAATTATTAATTTTTTTGGATGATGCATGTGGAATAAAAAATCAAATGAATAACATGAAGACAAATCAAAACTCAATTAGGTTATTAATTTTAAAACAATTAATAATTTATTATGATTAAAGAAAATTATAGCTATTACAATAAAATTATAAAATAAAATAAAAATATTTACAAACAATAATATAAAAATTGATATTATTTAAAATTAAATATTTTACAATGAAATTTTTACAACTAAATAAAAAATAAAAAATAGGATAGCCTTCATTATGGCCATTTTAAATAAAATAAAAACTTACAGTAATAATGATTATATATTATCTTCATTTAATAAAACAACAATACTTTATTGTTTTTGTAGTGAGAAATAATTAAAATAAATCTCCAAATTTCTAAAAACTTAATGCTATTTTTATACTATTATAAAATATATGTTTATTATAATGTAATTCTTAAATATAAGTTTTGACCTACAATACACATATCTAAACTAAAAAATAAAATATTTTGTTTTAAAAAATATTAAAGTACTTTCTCTGCACTTCAGCAAGGCATCATCTTAACACTTTAATATATGATATTCTAATATCAGAAAATTTAAATAAAAAATATAAATGTGTCCCTTTGCAAATTTACTATTCATGCAAAAAAATATTTGAAATATAATTTCATGAGTTTTCTCTATTTTAAAAAAAAAAGTTTTTTTTTTCTAACAAAAATTTAAAAAAAACTATTAATAATTATATTACTTGATACTTTATATATATATATATATTGTAAATATCGATAAGTCGATATATATATTTAAATACCATATAGTTTCCGTTACAATATATATATATATATATATATACCAGAGCTTTCAAATCATTTTCATTATTTTCACTTTCATTCTTTTTCAAATATGCATTTATTAAAGCTAAAAGATCTCTAATACTTATGGGAATATTACTCATTCCTTTCCTATCTTATATACTATGACAAAAATCAGATATTGTAATATAATTTGTGATAGAAACTTTTTATATGTCTCATCTTGCCTTTACATAAGCTATCAACTTCTAACACTTTAGCCATTACTTTTACCATCTTATCAAACTATCTTCTAGAATGAAATTTCTATGGTGAGAAATGTCAATTATAATACAGTGAAAAATAATAGGTTCATATTTACCATGTTATGGCTTTATTCTAGCTCTTATTGACTATAAGGGAATGTAACTGTCCATGGAACAATGATATAGAATCCTTTGTTACTAGTATATTTAATAAATTCAAAGTGTGACAATACAGTTCACACATAGCAGCTTTTCAATAAACATATCCCTAAACACCTATGATTTTATATAATAATTATTCTCCCAATCTCCATCCTATATCTTCCACACTGAATAACTCTATTAACATTGTAAAATATACAAATGACATTCTAAAATAATTTCCAAACAACATTACTAAAAATGACAAAGATTTCAAGATGGTTTTGAAATGTTTTTTTTTTCAAGCACAAATTACTTCAATAACACATACATTGATAATATACATTTATTCTTTTGTTATATAATTAAGAGATCAATATTGCTATATCCATATATATCTCAACAGATAACATTTATCAAGGTAATACATCAATAACTTAACAATGTTTTTTTTCTAAATTATCCTTAGATATTTAAAACTTTCACTTCCATTCTTTCTTTTTTTATAAAAGACATATGATGATAATCATATCAAAAGTCCATTCAATTGTTTAATATTTAGACAAAGTGTTAATAATCAAATGAATTATCAATTATAAAATATAGCATTTTAAAAATTTATCAAGCAAATGCAATGTAAATGATAAATAAAATTACCTATGATCTCAATAATTATTGAAGTCATATAACAGCAATCTATTTATTTGACTGTACATTCAAACAAATTCTGATTATTAATTACCTATCAGAAAATTAATTTCTGAAAACCCCACTTTTCTTTATTTAATATAATAAAAAAACTAATCTAATTTAAGAGTAAATTTTTAAAATACGTTATAATAATAAGTTAGTTTTTAATAAAACAATAACATTCTAAAATACAAAGGTTAAAATAAAAAAAAGGGAATATTTTAAAAGTTACAAAAGTATTCCTCTTCTACTTATAAGTTGAATGCTCCTCGGAATCTTCCTCCATGATTAGTTATGGGTAGAAAGTTCTGAACAAAAATCATACTTCTCTCTCAGCACCATTTAATGAAATGTATAAGTAGAAAAATTTAATCTGGCAAAATCTAGGAAAAATATTGGGCATCCTGAAAAGATATATGTTTATTCTAAGTCCTTTCTGATTATCCAATTCAGAAACACAATATTCCCATGAGGCAATAATTAAGGATCCATTTTTATGTGAAATAAAATGTTTTTTTTATGTAAGTATTCCTATTAATTTCCACTGTTATATATATAACAAACATATTGTGGTAATATAACACATGTAATATTTGCATTTTCATGAGTCAAAAATATTTATAAAGCATTATATAATATCAAAATATTTATTTACTTCTTTCAGAAGATACATATTTTATAAACTAAAGGTAAATATTTTTTTAAAATAAATATTCAAGACTTTTATTTTTAAAACATATATTTCAACTAGTTATTTTTCAGGTAAAATGATAGATATATCATCTAAATATTAATTAACTGAATAATATAAATCTTTTAAATAGATGTACTATAGTTCATTTATTCTAGATAAAATCATTTCAAATTATGTAGTTTATTTATTAATTTTATGGATAAGAAATCTTTTTAAAAGCATAAAACATTCAGCAGTCATTTCATCCCAAAATTTCTTCAAATACACATTCTCAAATATAAAATCAATTTAGATTAAATGTTAAAAAATAAATTAAATATAAGATGTGTTATTAGCAGTCCTATAATAAACAGTCCTTCAGGCACATCATAAAGAAAAAAATATTTTAAATCTAGTTTATAACTTAAATGCAGAATATTAACTTTTCTTTTTTTCAAACTTAATAGCATTATAATTTTTTTTATAAATATTCATTTCCTTTTTATTGACTTAAGCTTCCTTGGCAAATTAGTTTTATTATAATAGGACAAATTCATTAAAATTAAATGTTCATTTGTCATAAGCATATTAGTTTTATAGCATTTAAATTCCTTACATAAATCTTGTCTTGTTGTATGGTGTACATTATCCTAACATTCAAATGACTATTATACCATTCCATGAAAATATTTGTAGTTTTAAATTAAGTTTCAAGCAGAATCTTCTGATAGGGAAGTTTTGTGTTTATTCAATCATTACTTAAAATATTTATTAAAATTATACTTTTTAACACTTTCAAGAGAAAATAATAATAATTTAAGAAAATTACTACTATCACAATTCAAAAAAAAATATTAATTTTAAATTTCGAACTAAACTGTACTTTACTATCATTTGACTTGTAACCATTTCACTACTTTTACACTTCTGTGCTCTGTCTAGACTAGATTGAACCATTTCTTTAATACTGCATCATCTAATGATTTCATTGGTTAATTCTGTTTTTAAAAATTTGCTAATTTTCATAACCAAATAAATATCATTTTTAAAATTAAGTTTTAAAATTATGAGTCATCATTTTTCTAAAATACAGCATTGAATTATTTATCAGTTATAAATAATAAATATTTCATTAAAATAATTTATTTTTATTTAAACAATTTAAATATTTTAATGACCCTAATATTGATTTTAAATGAAAATATTCCATGTAAACATAATAATAATATTTTTTAATTATTACTTTTAAAACATTATCTTTGGAATTATTGCAACCTTTAAAATGTATCAAATTCTATTAATAAGTTAAAAGTCAAAGTTATTTTTAACTTTTGAAAATTCACACACACCCACTCCTTAGACCATGTTCACTTTAAGAACATTCTAGGCTAATACTAAATTAACTAACAATATAAAAATATATTTCTGTAGATTAAGGATTTAATTTGGGTTAGGAATTTTAACTAAAAGCATTTTTAAATAATTTAAAAGTGATATAAATAGGGCTAAAATCTATTGTATTATAGTTTGGTGTATTCTTGCTAACTTACTGCATGCCCTTTGATTTTTTCAAATGGTTTTTGAGTAGAGGAACCCAAACTTCCTTTCCTTCAATCTTCAGCCCATCTCTTCATCATGCAGTGGTATATCTTCTTCCAATTAAGAGTGTCCCTACTGTTAGAGAACCGCCAATACCAAGAAAAATGCCTTCAGGTTAATTAGAATCTGCCTGCCACAAAAATCAAATAATCCTGAATGAACATAAGATTCTTCCACACCATCATTATGAAGGATCACGAGGTAACAAGCCCAAAATTATTGTAATTACCTTATCTAAATTCTAACTTCTGAATCTTAAAATTAATATTTTTCTTATGCTGAATCACTGTTAATTTTCTAACTGGTATGTTAAACTAACATCTTAGTTTCTGTTATTGATTCTCTACAACCTAAACTAACCCTAATGTATAATCTTTTCTCCAACTCATGCTTCTTACTATTCTATAATTTAGTGTGGATATAATTTATTATTGATGGTATTTTTCACTTAATTTCAACCTGTAAATATCAATCAATGTCAGTCTTATGAGCTTCATCTATATCCTGCTGTTGAATAGAGAAGGGGGGAAGTAATCAATTATTTTATGTTCTTATTTCTAAATAGCTAATAGAATTGAGTTTTTTTTTAAATGAATGTATGCATTAAAATAGTTTATTGTAAATTTATACAAGATGTATAAATAATTTTCCAATCTGGGTGAATTTTGGTGTCTATTGATTTTATTGATTCCTTTATTTTAATCATCATCACCAAAATAGTTGCACTATTAAATGTACAAATTTGTTTTTTTATATATGTTAAACAAAATGAGATTTATTCAAGAAGGGGGGGGAAATGCATGCTTTATTAATTATAATTTTAATCATGTATTAATGATTTATTGTATATGGGTCATTATTTAAACATATCATTATATATTTATTAAACTATTTAAGGCTTTATTTTTAGTATTTAAATCAAATAATTTCATGTCTTGATAGTCATGTTGCTGGCATATGTCAAAATTTATTGAGTCACATAGCACTCTAATCAGGTTCATTCGTACTTTATTCCAGAGAACCATGATCTTCTTTGTTTGTCATTCTTCTCCCAAATTATATGCTATTATATTGCTCACATCTGTACACACCTCAAACTGGAGGATTATGAAGCCTTCCATTGTTTTAATATTTTTATTCGAAACAGGGGTGTAAGTCTATGCCATGGAACAAGTAGATTACTGTAGTTGCAGATCTGCATCGATTACTATACACCAGACTATAGCAACTTCCTACCTACCTCTCCATTTAGGTATTGCTCCACCTGAAGTGGGCATACCATATTTAAATAGAAGAAAGATCAAGTTTTTTCAGCCATAGTTGCCATATTCTCTTTCACTGACATATATGCTAGCACTGCAATTCCTTATATTCGTTTCTCAGCCTGTTTAATAAAATAAATTGTAATGATGTGTGATAAAGAAACATTTAAGTCTTTAAATATTTTTCATTGGAGATTTAGATCCAACTATTTTGAAGCTGCTCTCCCCATGTTTTAAATAAGTTATTATCTTATTGATAGAGTTTCACAATATTTGATCTTTAAATGTTGAAAAGGTATAAGAAATATCTGATTTTAGTATACTTATGGTTCCTAACCTCTCCTTATTTAAGTGTTATAAGTAACATAATATAAAATTTTACTTTTAATCCTATACCCATCATCTAATTTAATAACAACTTAGTCTTTAATGTGACACATCTGATTATAAACAAGAACTCTATATTACAATGTATATTTAACTTTTTCTGCAAATAAAGATTATTTTGTAAAAAAAAAAACACACATGATCATCTAAACAATACTGCAAAACATTTTTTAAAATAATAGAATATAATTTATTATTTTCTTTTCTAAACAATGAACTTTAATTGGTGATGTTTCTTTTATAAAAATATTCTTATTACACACAAGCATAATAAATTAAGTATCATATTTCATTGTAAAGTGTGAACAAAACAATGCGATCTTACTTATCTTGGTAGAAACTTCATTGACTTTAATCTTAATAAATCCAATATGATATTATTATTGGGATTTATTATTTTTTAAGACTATGGTATTTTTATACTAGTGTTTTTACATAATATAATTCAAACAAACATTTCCATTATTGATTGCAAAATCTTTTATATTTACACAAGTAGCGATATCTTTAATTTAGGCTAGTGTACAAATGAGAAATCACCATTATTTTTCTTACTCACATATCATTTAAGTGTTATAAATAAACGCTATAAATGCAAAATAAATATATGTATCATAATGCCAAGGGCATTCTATCTAATTTATATAAATAGCGAAACTCTATTATCATACCTATATATGTGATTTCTCAATGTGTAGAACGTCCACCAACCACCCAGCAATCCTTTTATATAACGTTAAATAAAATCTGATTTCCAAATATATGTTATGTATTGTAATACCGCACTAGATTAATACCCGTCAATCTGAAAATAATTGACTCAAGATTGTCAAATGTTTATAATTAAAATAAAGTTTACGTTGCGTGAAGTTTGTCATATATATAATCATCTTAAGTTTTTTTATAATAAATATTCATATTTAAACTTACTCCAGTGAGTTTGAATCTTATATGTATATATATATATATCTTAAATTATATCTTGGGGTCACTCAATATCTCATCATCATTATCAGCTGAGATCTCATGTAAAACATTATAGTACCAGGCCTAGAAATAAAGAATTTATGTGATAACACCATAAGTGTTGTCCATATTGTTATAGATTTGGGGAATGGGCAAAGAGGTTAGAATTTATGATTACTCCTGACCTATGTTTCTCTGGCATGATTGGATTTGGGGTACTTTTGCTCAGATTCTTGACCGATACAATATGTAATCAGTGCTCAGTTTATATTATGGTAGTAAATCTTCATACTTTAATGGACATACTTCAATCATCCCTACCCTCCAACTCTTCATCCATTCATATGATTGAAAATCTGATAATATAATGATCAAAGCTCATTTGAGAGTAATATTGTTGTCATACCCATGTTGACTTTAAGTCAATCTGTCCCTTAATGTATAGGAACTGAATATATCCATGTAAATACACAGAAAAGAAAGGCAGAATACAGGTGAATATGTAATATTTAAATACAAATATATTGTCTATACTTAACTTAATATAATTTAGAAATAATTTGAACTTTACTATATATAATATACTTGTATTTAAATTTTACATATACAGACTGTATTATGCCCATTCTCTTTTGAATTTTTAAGTGACATATTAAGGTCCTGTATGTGAGGGATCAGAGTGACTTAAACTCAACATAGGTATGACAATATTGGCATCAACAAGGGCTTTGAGCATTCCACCATATTTTCAATGATATGGAGGGGTGAAAAATTGAAGGTTGGATATAATTGAAGTCTGTGTTGTGAGATGATGATTTGGACCAACTTTTGAATGCTGGTTCAGCATGAAATATGTATATTAGATATTTTTTCACATGCATGTGATCATGTGTGTCACTTATATAAGATAGAATAGATGAATAGCTGTAGGGAACTTGAAAGTCTGAGTTTAATTTTTTTTTTGTAAATTACATTAATTTCAGTATAGCCAATATACTTGTATTTAAATAATTATTTTAATATAGAAATTTTGATATAGAGATTTATAAATAAAAAAGCAATTAAATAGTTTAAAGAAATAGTAGAATATCAGACTGGAATGAATCTCATCTTCACTACATCATTTCCAAATTAATAAATAATTTGAATATTTTTAATATTTTAATGGATAAAATTAATTACCTAATATAAAACTTGAAAATTGTTTAGTGAAATAAAACTGCATAAGCAATGTGGCTATTTTATGTATTTTTTTAAGAAAAAGAAAGTAACAACATATGCTCTAAAAAGACACAACCATCGTCAATCAAATTAATTCCACAGAATTTATATTTTTAATATGATAATGGTCTTTTATTAAAAGTTGGAGAATTTTGATCACCTTTATAATGATGATATTATGTATAAAATAGTCGTTTTTAATAATATACACTGAGGGACCAAGAAATAACTGGAATTTTGTAATAAACATATATTTATTATTCAGTGTTTCAAATTGAATTGCTTTAAAAATATAGTTTATTTAATGCAATGCACTGGTCTAAATCAGTTTGTCACTATTCAAAGTAGTCTGGAAACACTTGCAAAGTGATGTGTTTCAACACCTCTGTCATTTGCACCCTGGGTTTCCATTGACAAAAAATATTGTGACATTTTTTTTTCCATTTGGGAGATTAAAAAAATCACATAAAGCAAGATTGAACAAATAGGGTTGATAGATAAGCTGAGTCATGTGAAATGTAATTAAAAAGTGTTTTACATTCAAGGCTTAAGGAAATAACATTTTGTAGGGGTGGAATTTGCTCTCTTTTCTTTGTCACAAAACAGGATATTCCTATTGTTCCAGAACTTGCCGATAAAATGCTTCGCCATTATGGATGATATTTGAGAGAAAAGTGCCATTTACATAAAAAGTCAGCATTGTTCTGACTGTGTACTTCACTTGCAACATCTTTTAGGCATGTGGTAAATTTAACATCTTAATTAAACCATTTATGAACTTGTGTTTTTATGAGATCATCTTATTTATAATCTCTTTCAAGCATTATGACTTTTTATCTTGTCATTTTCTGTAACTGAAAACAAAAATTCACATTGCCAAACTTAGCCATTATAAAAAAAGATAAATATGAAAAATGCATTTTATAAAAAATGTTCTACATGTCCACATGATTTCACATGGTGATGTTATTTGGCAGATTGATGCAGAAGTTTCTGCATGACATATGTAGCAGAAGAAATATATACTACAAGAGGCATCTAAATTAAAGAATGATTCTGGTTAATTGTGGATCCCCTCTCATATTCATGTTAATAAATTTATATTTACTGGGGGTGAAAAATTTGTTACTAGAAGTCAAATACTGTTTATTTATTTATGATAAAAAATTTTGGAACAATTTGTGAATAAATATGTGTAATGACTACAAAATAGCTATACAAATTTCATAATTAGGTTTTTAGCTTGAATTTATTAAAAGTAAAGATAAGAAGTTTTGGCTTTTGTGTTTACAGAAAGAAATTGATTGTGGATATTTCTCAACATTAAAACAATGATGTACATATTGATTTAATGTTTTTATTAATTAATTTACATAATAAGTGAACTTTTTATAGATTAACTGTTTTGTAAAAAAATCAATGATAAAATAAATCATAGTGAAACAGGCTACAGAATCACTAGAAGGTTTATTAAATCTTTTAATTTTGCCACTGGGGGATCATATATTTGACAATTATTATCTAAATTTTTCATATTTTATATTTTAGTCATATTTACATAAATGACAGGTTGTAAATTCCATTTATAAAGAATGTGAGTGCAATAATCATAGTGTGTCATGCATCTGTGGATGAAACTCCAATAAAATCTAGTAAAATCAGATTCAGGGTTTTAAAGTGGAATATAAAATAAAACTTATCTAGAACATCATCAATTTATTTGTATGTAATAATTCATTAGTTGTGAGTTCTTAGATATACACAATTGTATTTTTTTGATTTGAGATGAGTTTTGGATGTTAAAACTGTATCATATATTACTGATAAGTACAATTTACATAACATATTTTTCAAAATGTAACAAACTTCTTTACACTGCTGTAATTGATAAATATATGTACTTAGGCACTATCATAAGAAAAGCTATTAATAATTGTGTATATTTATAAATAATAGATTTTTGTACATTTTTTGTAAGGTAACTTCTCATATTCACTCAAGAAATATATATAAAAAACAGGAAGTCATTGCAGAAGAGATTTAAATATATCAGCAATATTTCTTTTATTATTTAATTAAGAATGCAGAAAGATAGTCTGGACAATAAAACCAACATTGAGCAATAAAATATGATAAAGCTAACAAATCTATCTGTAAAGTATTTACATTGTAACAGTATATCATTATAGCCAACTGTTTAAAGAGTTTCTGTAAATTATTTTTGATTCTGACTTTAGATAAACAAGGAAAGTAATAAATACAAAATTATTTCCAAATAGCAAAGGCTTATATTCAGATTATGAGATGTTTCCTTAATATTCTGATAAAAATTGAGGATTATGTATTTTTTTGAATTATGCCCAACTTGTCCAATTTTTACATTTTTATTGAAGATTATTTGTATTTTTTTTTTTGGAAAAAAACAACAACATATTTCCCTAGTGATATCAAAGCAATGCTATTAATGCTGATGAATATTCTGGATTCAGTTTGTGGAAGAACATGGATGACCAAATTAAGCAAATTAGGTGTACCTTTCAGTAAAAATATATATTTACTATGATTGTAAATTTGTGTTCCTTAAAATTTTATTGGGAAAGAATTCTATCAACTACATAAATAGAATCATAAGATGAGCTTAGATCAAGAAAAGCAAAACCATTTTTTAATTTTTTATGAAAGTCATAAAATTTATTCACAATAACTGCTTCCTAGCCCAAAGCCAGTCTACAAAATAGTTGGTTCTCATCTAATATTAGCCAATGATGGAAATATATATTTGAACAACATAATCATTCTGTTGTGCATTAGCAAATTAAATATAGAAAAATATTATCGAAAAATAATTATATCAATTAAGGTTGACTATGGTATCATAATTAGAAAAATATTAAATATACTAGAAAAAAGTCCCGTTTCATTTTTTATACAACCCTAAAGAGCCATTCAAAAATAAAATTTTGAACAACAATTGAAAAATTTAAAAATATTAGTTTTTTTTTTTTTAAAAAAAAAAAGAATGTTTTATATTTTAATAACAAAAATTTTATGATTATATGGCCAATTACATTTTTATCTGTACATTATAACATTAAATAATATGGAACATAAAAATATTAATCAGAGATTATTTACCTAATATAAAAATAATATAGATTATTTAAATTTTGATATTTTATAAAACAGGTTTCTAATTTTATATTAAGTTTGATATATCTTTAAACCCAATCAAATTTATGTTAGAGTTGATGTCTTTTTTTTCTGATAAAAAGTCGAATATATTTTTTTTTTATATCTGTTTCACAACTTTCATTTATAAGATTAGATTCCTGTAGCAAATATATTGATTAAAATGAACTTTCCATTTTTTTAAAAAATAACTTAATTTATAAAATTTAATCATCACATTCCACTGTAACAAAATCAATTATGTTTACAATTGCAATCATAGAACAATTTACATGAGCATATCATATACAAGCATATTATATTTCGTGGGATAAGTGAAAGAGCATCAATTATGCAATGACATATATGCATTGTTTAAGGTAATTGTTAGATTTTTTTCGTATAAAGATGAATGATTAACTGTTTATCTTCTGCTTTTAAACCTAAATATGGTTTGATTTACTGACTTAGTTACTTATATTTAAGTTTAGTTATATATATATATATATATATATATATATAACTAAACTTAAACTTAAATATAAGCTTCAGTATATATATATATATATATATATATATACTTTGAAGCAGTTGGAGAATAGCAGACTCTGGCGCTTAAGGTCCAGACATAATGCTCACCTATTACTATACAACATCTTATGAACTTTTGAGACATAAAACCATTCAGTTATTATTAATATCATCATCATTATTATGATTAATTATTTCATCTACATAAATTTATTATACATATTTGGTTATGTGTTCAATAAATTAGTCAGGTAAAAATTTATATAAGTATATTAACTTTGCATAGGTTGATGAATGTGTATTTAAAAGGAGCAAACCATTCTCCCTGAGGCTATGGATAAATGGTAATATTTTTTCTATCCTGAGTACACAGAATACTACTTATTCAAGGCCTCAGGCAAAGTGGTTTGATTTTTAAAAATATTGTGGTTGATAGTTTTTGGATTTTTTCTACTCAGGTTGTCACATTTTATGTGTGTGCAATAATTTACATTATATATATATATATATATATATATATATATATATATATATATTATATATATATATATATATATATATATATATATATATATATATATATATATATATATATATATATATATATATCATCAGCCATTATCAATCCACTGCAGGACGAAGGTCTCTCCAAATTCAATCCATCTTTTTCTATATTTAGCTTCTCTTCTCCACATCACCCCTGCACATTTTTTTATTTCATCCATCCATCTCACATATGGTCTATTTCTGGGTCTTCTACAATCTCTTGGAATCCAGTTTAAAATTTCAATTGTCCATCTAATATCATCTCTTCTAACAATATGTCCAGCCCAACTCCACTTCAGTCTTTTAATTTTTTCAATGAGGTCATTAACACCTGTTTGTTCTCTTACCCATACATTGCATTTTCGATCACTTCTTGTCACTCTCAACATGCATCTTTCCATACTTCTTTGAGTGGTCTGAAGTCTCTGTATTGCTCTTCTATTAAGTGTCCAAGTCTCAGATATATATATATATATATATATATATATATATATATATATATATATATATATATTTTGTTTATATATATATATATATATATATATATATAAAACAAAATAATTTGTAATTTATTCTTAATTTAATCAATTATACAAATTTAACATATTATTACTAATGAAAATTAATTAATTGCTGCCTTGTTTTTTTATTACTGTGATTTTTCTTTCTCATCATTTAAACCGACTAAAATTTGTCTTGAAATCCAATATTGAACGTATTTATTTATTAAATATATAGATAAATGTGGTGGATGATTTTTTGTACTATGCAGAGAATCATGGAATAATTTAACTGGTTTTTATTCATATTTACATCCATTGTTTTAATTACATTTTTAAGTGTTCATGTGTGAGTTAAGTTAACTACCTAACTGGATACTCATAATAATTTAGTTAATATACGAAATTTAATTTACCACTATATTATCTTTTCACATGCACACTAGTATACAAATAAATTATTAGTAAGATTGGTTTAATGATTTTAACATATTTTGTCTATTTTTTAAATATGTTTATTAAAAATATTACTCTTTATTATTTAATTAATAACAATTAAACTTTTTAAGAATAAAATAATTTGAAAATTATTTAATGCTATTAGAATAATAAATACATTATATATATATATATAAACAGGGCCATAAATTCTTTGAACTAAATTACGAAAGAGAGAAAGAAAGAGAAAGAAAACAAGAGTTTGAGAGTAAAAATTGATGTCATGGAAAAAAAAAAGAAGAAAAGTTTAACATTAGTCTAAATGTCAGTACTTCTTGGCCGTTCGCTCTAAAGTACTGACCAATACTTGATAATAGACACCCCTTTCCATCACAGTTGTTGGAGATAATTATTTTCTGTCAGTTTTATGAAAAGAGAATGGTAGAATAAAGGAACAGGGAAGCATTTTAAAAATTAGAATGACATTTTAGACTTAAGGTCAAGATGGAACTTTTATATCTAAGAGAAATAGATTATTTTGCTAGAAAAAAGTGGGAAAGGAGAGGGAATGATGTTTTATTCAAAAACGTCTATAACAAATGTGAAAGCTTGGGTATTCTGGACTTCATTATCTTCTGTCAGAAAAATAAAATGGGAAAATTAATCCTGTTGAATAAAATTGATTATGTATAAACAGACAAAACATTTTATAACTGAAAAAAAGTTTTCAAAAGTGACAGTAAGATTATATATATATATATATATATAATTGCCATCCTTTATAAGTTACAAAAAAGTACATACTGAGGTATATCAATAATGATTTGTGTCCTGGTTGTAAATAAAGGGCAAACCATATAATTAAGTAATATAGATATACGTTTCATGTCTTTTATTTGTAGTAAACTTTATTAGATAAATTTATATAAGTGATATTTATAACAATAGATAAAATAATATAGAAAAATATTTTAATGTATTGATAACATTTCTATTGACAAAATCAGAATTTGAATTTGAATCCTAATTGTGTAAACCTTAACATTTTAGGCTACAATATGACATAGAACTTTGTTTCCCACTAAATAATAATCCAGGGAATCTGGCAATGATATTTAGTAAATGGATATCTATATATTTCTAAATAAAGAATAAAAATAAAATGGAAAAATAGCTTATAATTGTAAAGGTATTTCCCTTGCAGTGGGATATTTAAAGGCTAGTTCATCTTTTCTTGTTGAGAGTTTATTAATTTAAAATATTATTTAGAAAAAAGTACTTTATCTTAATGCATGACAGAAGAAATATAATTGGTTGAATCTCATTCATTACAGTGTTTTTAGTTTTCATCATACACTTAAATATGTTGTTTTAATAATGACAATATTGTAATTAAATATCAGCTATTAAATATAGACATCACCATAATTTTTTTCAAACATTATCTGTTCACTGCATGATGAAAGTCTCTCCAAGTATAATACAATTTTTTTATTCATAGCATCTCTTCTCCACAATAGACCAACAAACTTCCTTATTTCATCCATCAATCTCACATGTGATTTCTTTTTAGGTTTTTATAATATCTTAGGCTCTAAATCAAAATTTCAAATAACTATCTATTATTACATCTTCTAGCAATATATCCAGACTGACTTTATTTTAGATAATTCTTCCAATGATCCCAATGATATTACTGATTAAAAGAGTATCAACTTTCTCTAAGCAGTAGTGTTACTCATTCTAAACAAATGTAATCAATGATACTAGCATCAAAATCTCTATCTAAGATCTAGATATCCAATAGCAGAGACACATTTCTAGCTTATGACCTTTATTAATGAAGAAACTTTTATTTGAGAACATTGCATCTAGATATTCAGATCTCATGCAACCATTCAAAAGCCATCTTTTACCTTTTAAGTTAATTATAAAGCTTGCGCTGAACTGTAATAAGATTTGCAATCAAAGTGTGTCACTTATATAGTCATACAGATCTTTATCCAGTTTAGTATCTATATATTTTGGTATCTTTGATTTTTTTTAATAACCATAGTCACCATAATCCATTCACCAAGATTTGTATTAAACCACTAAAACATCACATAAACACTATTTCTTATGCTTACACATCTTATTAAAATAGTAGCAATTTATTCTAAACAGTAGTGCCACTGAGCTAAAGCCATAGTATTTAATGAATTCTAGAGAGTGTGTGCATCAAAAATCCTTATCTATTGCCTACTTATCAAATATAAAATGACTAGTGTCTGGCTTGTGCTCTTCATCAGTGAGGATATAAGTGCAGTGCTTTCAGATCCAAAGTCTCTCACTGATACAGGGCACAAACTAAAAACAGTTTAGCTGATAATGGGTGAGAAGGTAATATATAGGAATTTTGATGCACAAAGAACCCTCTAATATCAATTGAGTACTATGGCTAGAACTTGGTGGTACCATTGTTTGGAGAGAGTTACTACTGTTTTAACAGGATGTGTAAGCATGAGAAATAGGGGTCATTTGATGTTTTAGTAATATTAGTGATTCCTGATTGTTCTCTCACCCATATATTACATTTCTGATCCCTTTTTACTGCATTTAAATTACATTTCTTTATATTTAATTGAATGATCTGAATTATATCTATTAGTTTTCAGTTAAAAATCAAGTAACATACATAAAATAAAACTATTACACAGTACAACCTACTTTCTAAACACATAAACATACATCTTTTAATACTAAGCTATTTCAGCTAAAAGCATACCATACATGTTTAATTTTATTATTAATTTACCCCCTCCCCCCATTATGTTTTGTCTGTATTAATAACATGATCAAAGTATTTGTAGTTGTTACATTTTTATAATTTTTAATTATCAGTCTTTGTTTTCTGAGAAAATTACTTTAACATTATTTTAATATATTAGCATCTATCCCTTATCTTCTATTATACGTTTATGTAATAACGCTTGCAACATGTTTGCAAAAATAATCACATCACCCAAAAAATCTAAATGTTTTAAATAATTTATATTTATTTTTTTCTATTTTAGCTGCTCAATTTAAGAGGAAAAATATTTCCAATTTATCCAAATCACTTTGAACACTTTAGCAAAAACATTTTATTGTACATATATACACATACACATACATTTTGACCGTCCTGCAATCTTCTTCAAAAAAAGTGTTCAAAATGATTTGGATAAATTGGATTTATATTACATATTACAGCAAAAATAAAGGAAAAGGTGATTTTGGTAATATTTCTGAAGAAAAAAATATTTATTGTAAACTGTAGTAAAATCTTTTTGGAGACATGGAATTACTCTGTGTATTTTTTGCAATGTTAACTTTTCTAGTGCCACAATATAATATAATCACTTTTGTCTCCCATATTGATAAATTTTATTCAGAATATAATAATTTTATTTGCCTACATCCTTGTGATAAAAAGCTTTAATCTCTGTGGAAATTCTTTTTTAATCAAAAGCCTTTTCATAATCTACATATCTAAAGCATGATGATAATTAACATTTATTAGCTCTTTCTATAAAAAATTTCTCAAACTGTGCTAAAACTATTTATAAATCCAGCTTGTTCTTTAGTTTGCTTAAACCCTAATGTTCACAGTAAACAAGCTATTTAGATATTTGTTATGTAGTCTGCCAATATTCTTTTTTATTTAATCACTCATTTATTTTAAAATAACATTAATAATTCCACCAGTTCCCAAATCTTTGTCCTTCTTATAGATTTAATTGCATGTTTTGCTTTTTCATTTAAAGTAATTAACACTTTTAATTATGTAATAAGTGTAGAGTACATTTTGTTCTTTATTATTATATAAAACTTTATAAAACTTTTCAACATATTTCATGATGTAATCTCTATTTTTAGCAATAGTTACATATTTCTTTAACAAATTTTCTACACTAATTAACATATTTATTCTCTTCTGAAGCTTTCTTTGTCAATTCAGAATTTATATTTTGTATATCATTATTTACTATTTTGGCATTATTTAACTAAACTCTTCATATTAAACTTTTCTTAATAAATAATTTTTGTAAGTGTGCATATTATTTTTTATTTTGTACATTATATTGTCTCAGTAAAAAAATTACAAGAAAAATTGATGATTTCATTAATAATTTATTTTTTTCCAATTCTTAAAAAAATATCAATTATCTTCTTATTAATTTCATTTAAGTATGAATCATCTTCAAAATGTATTAATATTCAAAATGGTTTACGAGTTTTACTTTAAATTCAATGTAGTATTTCTGTTCTTTAGAAATATCATTTATTAATACTGAATTTATTAATAATTGTTGTCTCTATACAGATTAGTGCAAACATATTTTATATCTTGGTAATTATATATTTTTTCTGCAGAAGTCTATAGAGAACATTGTAATTTTGGAATATTTGTTTTCTGTCATTCAAAATATGGTCTAATTTCACTATACTTTTATATCTTGTGTTGGGAGTGAAAGTATTCATTTATTATTAACACTCGTAAAAAGCACATGCACAATAGCTTGAAAGGCTGATCTTTAATGTATTACAATTTATAAACATTGCACTATATATAAAATAAATGCTTATAAAATCAATGCTTACTTATATACTTTTATATGGAAACCTCCTTGTCATTTCCATTTAGCATTTTTTTTCAAAGAAAAAAAACATATAGTATGCATTTTTTTGCAAACTCTGCAAGTATGTGCTCTCTATCATTTCTGTCATCACAACTGCAAATTAACATTTTCATTTTTCATTTATTTACTAATTCTAGCATTAAACAGTCAAACTATAAGTTTAAAATGTTGCTTAGACTAATCACTAGCATTTTGTATATTTATATAAAATCCTCTTTTCCCTCATCCCAATGATAACTTGCTGGCACACATACCTAAATTACATGCAATTGGCATCTTCCAATAATTTGATTAAATAATATTACCTCTCTTTCTGGTATATCATCAATGTGAAAAAATATTGTTTCTTCAATTTTTTTTCTATGAATCCAAAATAAATGTTCATTTTTAAATTGTGTCTTTACTTTTTATCTAACTCCTCAAAATATAACAGTTTCATATTTACCATTGAATATTTTTTCCAATTTCTACAAACTTCCTTCATTTAAAAATAAACTATATTTGTAGATAAACAAAGAAAATACCATGATTGCATGGCAGTCTGGATTTTAAATCAATGGATTCATAGAACTCTTTGCAACAGCTTCCAAGCATTACCTTGTCTGGTATTACTTAACTTCCTGGAAATGTCATAATTTATATTTTTCTATGATAGGTATAAGTACAGATTGAAAATAAAGATTAATCACCACAATCATGCTGTATTTATAATGAGTTATCAAGTCTGAAATTAGAAAGAGAAAGGTTTTAACTTTTTTCACATGGGTCTTAAATGGTGTATGGTCAAACAATATAGTTTTGATTATAGAGGGAACTATCAGAACTTCAACACATGATAGAGACTTTATAAAGATAAAAGTGGCCATTTTATCATTAACATAACTTTTTATTTATATAGGCCAATCTGAAACATCTTGATTTTTAGAGTGTGAAAATATTACTCACTTCACATTTAAATTCACTATTTTTTTTCCACAAATTAAATTATACAAAATGTTGCATGCTTCCTTTGTCCTATGTAGTTAGAAGACAAAAATCAAGATAAAAAATAGCATTCACATTTGATCTGCTGATGTGAATATTGAAATGTGAGGCCCTTACAGGCTCTCAAAATTAATACAAATCTTAATATATTTATTTACATACTTTTCTAATTATTAATATCAAAGTGACTTTTACCATCAACAAATGAACACAAAAGCATATTTAAGAAAATATTTACAGATTTTAATAGAAATTTGTTGATTATCTCAAATGTAAAACAGATATTGGATTTTAAATAAAAATAAACACTAACTTTTTCACAGTCAGTAGGTAGAGTTATCATCTTTGAAAAATTTAAAGATTAAATCTTTCTAATATGCTTTAGCAGTTCTTATTATGTTTATTCAACATTTACCTTATTGCAACATGGAAGTTATAGGTCTATATTGTAATAAAATTAGTATTTTAGAAGCTTTTAGTATTTTGAGATTATAAGCTTGGTTTGATCAATTTTAAATTTATTGACCATGTGGTTTTTTAATTTTTTATATTTTGTATTTTGCATAGTTGTACAAAATTTGCACTTTAATTTTTTAATTATTGATGTTGTGATTTTTTAAAGAATGGGTATATTGCGACCATGTGTAGATTATTCCATGTTATTTATTGCTTGAATGTGACAGTGGTGATTTTGCACACTCTTTAGATTTCAAAATGGCCATGAACTCACTCCAAATCTGTACTGAAAAAAGAGGAAAGAATGCATTTTATGAAATGTTATGAAATAGATATAATTTATTTTAAATTTTTATTTATTTATTTTAATTTTAAATAATTATTATTTAGAACCATTTTAGATGGTTCAGAATGTGCATAAAAAATTTTAAAAGCATTTTGAATAACATATTGTAATTTAAATGGCATGTGGTGATTCTATGGTATTTTTTATCATTACTTAGAGGTAGTGATGTAATGTAAAATTTATACAGGTAATAAAATTGGAATTATTATTTTCATTAACTTCTATTGTTTGGTGAACATTTGGTTTTAAGACAAAAGTTGATGGGATAAAGAGCAACTTTTTATCTGAATGTCAAAGATGACATCACAAACTAACTACTTATTAATTGTTATCTTGATAAATTAGAATGTAAACGCATATCAATTTACTTTTAGGAATCTATAAAATCAATTACCAAAAGAACATTCAAGTCTTTGGTAATAGAAACAAATTATAAATCACTGTTAGTATTTTAAAATAATTTATTTATTTGATAAATGTTATAAGCTTAGAATATATAGTACTTGGTTATGCGGCTATTATTTTAAGAAGTCATGCATCGTTACAGCAAAAGATCCCTCATGGCATATATTTTGTTGTTGTAATTGATTATATATAAAAACATGTTTTAATGGTTTAAAATGATTTATTAATTTTATAAATGTATATGAGCATAAAATAAACGGTCTTTACATATGTGGCTATTATTTTATAAAGTTTTTTTTGTGCGTTGTTAGGGAAAAACATCCCTGATGGTATATACTTTGTTATTGTAGATGCATATATTTAAAAAAATTTTAAGCCTCTAATAAATATCATGGACTTTAAGCAAAAGTTTTACTGCTCTTATATAAAAGTACTTTGAGGCTCAAATGGTGAATTAAT
Source organism: Epiperipatus broadwayi (assembly GCA_028023455.1). Lineage (NCBI taxonomy): Eukaryota > Metazoa > Onychophora > Udeonychophora > Euonychophora > Peripatidae > Epiperipatus > Epiperipatus broadwayi. Next base: position 642,388 of record JAQFVV010012772.1, on the reverse strand, counting down.
TGTTCACATGTATACTTTATGATGAATTTACATGCTTATTTATTAGTTATTTTATTAACAGGTAATCATTTCTTTTAAACAAACTTTTCAAAACATACTTAAAAATTTATGTTGAAATAAGAATTATATTTAGCTAAATTACAATGAAAAAGGAAGACTAAATATTTATACATTGTTTTAAATAGATAAATGCTTATAAAGCATTACATTAAGGATAGAGAGAAAAAGGACTAATTGTTCCAAATTTATACCAACCATGGTCTTAGAAATAGAGCTTTGAAAGTTTTAAATTAAAAAAAAAAGATAAACTATTTGTGAATATGAAAAAAGTATTGAGATAAAAATTAGAAGATATTAGAAAGTTTTATATAATAAAATCGCAAATAATACAAAAAGATAAATAAACCGGGTGTGTTTACATAAAAGTCAGTCAACACTTAGACAATCCCAATATCAACAACAACCAACAATTTCAAATTGTTGTCAAGGTAATCCTATATATATATGTGTGTGTATGTAAATTAACTATTATGTTTAACAATCCAATCAAACAAATTACTGGTGGTATACACTTATTTACTTGGACATCATGCGAAAATAACTAGGTATATATATATGCAATATAAATTACTTCATGGCTTACTATATCAATCTTCAGCCAGATTTTAAGGCACATAAATAGTACTCTAAATGTAATTTACAAAAACAATTTTATAATGAATATCAATTTAATATTAAATCACAAATCAAATATGATACATTCAATCATTTTTCAATATTTAATCATTATAATTAAGTAACTTAAAGATGATCAGCATTATTATTGCCACACTTTGATTGGCTGGATTAGTAAATATTGTTTGAGTAGTTTGTTCATTACTATTTCCACTTTAGCAATAAACATATTTATTAGAATATTGCCAATTATGTTATTTAATTTATAATTTGTAATTAATTCAGACAATCTATTTTGCAAGAATGTTTAAATCTTAAATGGCATTAGAATGTATTAGATTACTCCATGTTTAAATATCTGTGTCCGCTTAATATTGGTGTTTATTTGGAGTTTATATAATTTATTATGTTGTACAAGATCATTGTTAGTTCAGTAACTGATTAAAATTAATTTTTTAAGCCATAAAATCATTGTATTAATGAACTGATTGTTGGTTATTTAGTGTGGTGTCAAAGTTGGTAAATGTGTATAATCAATCATTTGATTGGTTGAATTGTTAAATTTTGAGTAGTTTGCATGGTGGAGGTTATTTGTCTTTTATTATATCTTTATTTATACGATTTCAAAATAAAGTGCGGTGATGTAGAGAATTTTTTATTATATTAATTTATTTTCAATTTATCAATAAGCATATATGTAGGATAATAGTGTGAATTACTTAATATTTAAGTCTTTATAATTTGTTATTAACTCTGCTGTAAGCTATTTCATTATTAGAATGTGTTGCATTTATTTCAAATTTTAAATTCTTTGTTGTCTTGAAATTAATATTTATATGAAATAAGTTTTATTTATCATGTTAGTCTAATTCCTTTACTTAACAACGACATTAAAATTGCTGTTGCAAACTAAAAAAACTGCCATATTGAGTTAGCAGGATATTTTAGTGTTGTATTGAAATTTAGTATATGTGTAGTTTATATATATATATTTCATTATCATCAACAATTATCAATACATTGCAGGATGAAGGTTTCTCAACATGCATTTCATCTTTTCTGATCACTAGGACCTTTTTTCCACATTATTTCTGCATAATTTATTTCATCCATCCATCTCACATGTCACACTTTCTGAATCTTTAAAATCTCTTGGATTTCAATGTAAGATTTCAATTGTCCATATATTATCTCTTCTTGCAATATGTCCAAATCAACTTCATATGAGTCTTTCAATGATGTTAATAACACCTGTTTGTTTTCTTACCCATGCATTTTGTTTTTGATCTCTTCTTATTACTCCTAACATACATCTCTGTATACTTCTTTGAGTGGTCTGAAGTGTCTGTATTGTTATTCTCTCTCTCTCTCTCTCTCTCTCTCTCTCTCTCTCTATATATATATATATAAATATATATCTACTTATTATATTTATCAATATTCAATATATATATATATATATATATATATATATAATTGAATATTGATAAATATAATAAGTAGATATATTTTTAAAATTTTATCCACTTAAGAGCACTTTCAACTATTCTTGTAGTCTTTGTCAACTAACACTTTGAAAAGCTAACCTTTCCACAGTTCTGTGATCTTAATGTTTGCAGCCTACCTGTTAATTAAACCATGTTTGTATTTATATATTAGCAAAGCTTCTTTTATTTTTCTTTTGTTGTTATTTTTTTCAATATGCAATATTTTAACAGTGTTGTAATTAAAGTTAAAACCATAAATACATGAATTATTATGGTCGTGACAAGTGAATGCTGAAACATTATTATTTACTTTGGGATTTTGATTCAATTTCTGAATTCTTTTTAACAATAGCAAATACTCTTTAGTTATTTTTTCTAACATACATCTTGATTATTTTATATATACACTACCACACCTACATATCCATTTATAAATGATACAATTTTCATTTATAAATGACGTTTTATCTTTAGAATTATTTATAAATTTGTTTAATGTAGGTGGTGAATATCACATATATGTTTATAAATTTTCCTTATACAATTTACTTGATCATTCGAAATATATGGTATTGATATCCATATTTTTATTAGCAGGAGGATCAATATTATTCTTAAAAATTTTATTCTTATATCTCATATTGAAATCTCTAATAACATTATATATATGATTATAATTGTTAACCGACATTTATAATATATAATGCTAATGTTAATAATAGTAATTGCTTTTTAACGCAGTCTTTGGTATTAGTAGGAATAATTATAATTGTGTTGCTTTGTCACTCAAAATGCACAAAGCTAAAAAAAAACTTGTCATGTTTTTTTTATTTTATTTCATGCATTGGACATTTTATAAACATGTTTATATATGTATGCTTGAATTTTGTTATGTTTTTATAAAAAATGTTTATTAAATATAATAGCATTTTTTATCAATGTTATTAAAAAATTATATTTTTTTATAAATTGATTATGTATATATGATTTGAAAAGTTATAGAAATTTTTATTCCCTATACAGTTTTACTCTATAGAATATGGTAAATTCAAGTCCCAAAAGATCTTCAATCAGTTATCAGCAGTGTTTAACCTAGCATTATATGTTTAAACATCATCTAATTTCTATATTTTACATTTTTTAATAAACATTGAAATAATATCTGTTGAAGTTTTAAACATAGAATATTTTTTAAAATGTTACCTATATCCTGAAGAGTGTACAAAATATCATGTTCATATAAAATATCTTTTCCAAGCTTACATTAAAAACCTATTTCATTAAAAGTATCCTATGAATTTATCTTTGTAATATCAATATTACTTTTAAATTAATAAACAGTTGTTTTGACATGTGACTCAAAAATATCCACCATCTTTTGACAAAGTGCCCAGTATAAAAAACAAAAGACTATTTTTGTACAGATTCAAGTTTTAAACTATTCTACATTATATAATCTTTGATTATCCTTTGAAATGGTTTCAGTCTTGTATTTTATATAATTACAGTTTTAAAACTATTAAAAACATTTTTGCATGTTTTAACAACATTTTGTTGAAGTTAATAATTTACTTTAATGCAATTACAATTTTGTAGATTTTAAATGATTTATTAATTATTTTTTGAATTAGAAAATTTATTTTTCTGTATACATATATATTTTTTTTTTTTAAAAAAAAGATCATTATTAATTTTATACACATTTTAATTAATATTGAAATAAGCAGCTTTTAAAATAAACTGCATTGTTTGTTTAGAAATTAAAAATATTCATTTATTAATCTTTCAATGCTTCTATTAAAATTAGTGCATATAAAACCATAATTGTCTATTATTTTATGCCATACTTTTTATATTAATATTAAAAATCTTTCTTTCACTGATCAAATTTTCATAATATATTATAAATTTATGTACATTATAGACAATGTATATTTTTTAAAAGTTGAAACTGTATAAATTATATATAAATGTTTATTGAAAAATAAATTACTTTCCTAAATTATCTGTCAATTTCTCATATAATACTAGAGTACTTTCTCTGTGACTTCAATCACTTTTGCTTCTAATATGCCTTTTTTTAATTCTAGCATCTTTTTTCACAAACATTTTACCTCTTTACTTCACATTTTTTCCTAAATATGTTACTATTTTTTCCCCAAATAAGTAATATTATTTTAAAAATATTTTTGTCTTTATAATATTATAATAATAAATCGTGCTTTCACGCTTCCAACGTAAAGCTATAACAACAAATTGAAAATTAAATTTAATGGCTAACCACTTTCAAGAAAATGTACTTCTCATATTCATAGCCAGTTATGATCCTTTCTTTGAAATCATTATATAAATAAATCTGATATGCAAATTATATGCAAATGAGTCACTAAGACCATCTTTTAGATATCGCAAAACATGCATCTTTACGATTAATGGTGAAAGAGTCCTCTTCTATAAAGTATGCTTCTTTTACTTTTCACCTAACATCATGTCGCTCAGTACAAACTAATTTTGCAGATGTGGGTTCGAACACATGTCCTGACAATTTTTGATGCTGAGCAAAAATTGAAGTGCATTCTGGATCCGTATGTGCCTTATTGTATTTATACCTATGTTGTGATATCCTAGTAGCTATGGTGGCTCTTGTTTCACCATAGTATGATGCCTTACATCTATTATGAGGGCATGCCACTCTGTACACAGCCTGTGGGGTCTGATCAGAAGCTATAGTGTCTTTAGTGTTGTTAATAAGCCTATTAGTTGAGTTAGGTGTATGGAAACTCAAACAAAATTCCTTAGAAAAAGGATTTATTTATATAATGATTTCAAAGAAAGGATCATAATTGGCTATGAATATGAGAAGTACATCTTCTTGAAAGTGCTTAGCCATTAAATTTAATTTTCAATTTGTTGTTATAGCTTTACATTGGAAGTGTGAAAGCACGATTTATTATTATATTGGACAAACGTAAAGTATAAATATACAGATTATTCTTTATAATATTGTCTTTTAAATATTCAGTGTCTCATCTTCTAAATTCACCTATTGTTAATCTCTAATGTTTTTTTAGAGCCACATATTCTGAACTTCAAGAAACATGAGACTTTATTCAGTTCTGACAGACTCATTTATCTTCCCTTTTTAAACACAGTTCTCAATAAGAATTTTTTTCATTTTATCTACTAATAATCTCTCCTTGATCAATCAAGTGAATTTGTGCTTTACTCAGTATGTTGTTCTTGCTGTTCAAATATGAAATATTCCAAACTGCTAAGTGATCATATGACTATTATTATCAGTGAATGATTAAAACATCACTCATTGGTCTTATGATAATAATATTTACACATTTCAAATTTAATTTTTAACAGTAACTTCTATCAATAGTTATGTAATTTTAAAATTTTTAAAACAATAACTTAATTTATAATTTACTAATTGTTTAATATTTTTAAACTTTTACTCTTTTTATTGTTTTAAATATAATTGCTTGTTTATTATTCTTATATTTCTGTCAGAATTACATAACATCATGTTACATTTACCCTCACAATATACAAATGCAATGATATCAAAAATTTGATAAAATGAACTATCTTAACTCTATTCTAACTATTTCTTTAAATAAATCAAAGCCATATATTTGTAGGAAATGATTTTCCTCATCTATTTATACTACTATTACTACTGCTACTGCTACTACTACTGCTGCTGCTGATACTATGGCTACTGTACTACTTTTACTGCTACTATTACTACTACTACTACTACCACTACTACTACTGCTACTACTACTACTACTACTACTACTACTACTACTACTACTACTACTACTAATAATAATAATAATAATAATAATAATAATAATAATAATAATAATAATAATAATAATAATAATAATATTATTATTATTATTATTATTATTATTATTATTATTATTATTATTATTATTATTATTATTATGTTTCAACAATAATCTTTATTGACCCTTTAGTCATTGTAAGTGTTACAGGTACAGTCATGTTGTACAGGTTTTTATATGGATTAATTTTAAGCATTTACTATAATAATGTTTCAAGATAGATTTTTTTACAAATGCAACTACTAATTTGGGAAACAGAGGTAAATTTTATGTTTAATCATTAAAGTGTTATAAAACAATTCATTATGAAACTCAACTTCATAAATAGATAGATATGACCTAAGATTGTAAAAATCTGGCATGATATTGGAAGTTATTTATAGTCACTGAATAATTATTTATTGTTTTTTAATTGTTATCTTGGAATACAATAGGATGTAATTTATAATCCAAGCTATGGATGCTGTACAAAAGACAAAGTCAATTCAGAATAGAATTACATATGATGATAGCTGGTGGATTGCAATAGATGGGAGTAAATTATGAATTCTGGTGGTTGATGGTGTTGAAGGCAGTTAGTGAAAGTGAGCTATGTTGAGAGTAATGAATGATCCAATGAATGCTATTCAATGTGGTTATTGTTGGACTATGAGCTTTTATACATTGTATAGTTGCATTAGTAGTCACAAGATGGGAACAAAACTATCTGGAGATGCACTATTGTCCCAGTCCTTGATTTGTTGGAAGATATTGATAAATGTAGCTGGGTGTCTTCTGATGTTGTTTCCAATGGTGAAGATTCGGAAAATGCACCAGAAGGCATACAGAATGAAAGTTGTTCCACAAGTTGAGGGTGTTATCTTCCAATAGGATTGAATTAGCTGTTGTATAAATAAAATGGGGTCATTTATATGTATTAGCATAATAGACTTGATTTGGTAAAGGGCTTGACACAGCTGGAAGATGTGTTATTGAGTTTCTCAGACACATAACATAGGGTGCAGAATGGATTTATATTTTTATATTATCATCATCATCATTCTTATATTATTATTATTATTATTATAAAAATACATACTTCTCTCTCTATATATATATACTTCTTGATAACTGTACTTTATTTCAGTTTATATCTTCATTTTTATAGTATTTAACGAAATAATGTATTTCTCCTAATCAAAAGCTATTTCAATATCAATAAAAATAACAATTAACTTCTCTTTATATATACTTTCAACAAAAATATTCAATACTGCATACGTAATATTTGTCCAAAGCATTATTTGTCTTTAGAAAAGATACTATTTTTTTTTTTTAAAAAGAAACAAATCGATTAACACTTTTAACAATATCTTAAGGACTGTAAGATTAAATTATTTTTTTGTCAAATTCTTATATTTTGTACATTATTTTTTTTTTAAATAAGAAAATATGTAATTAAAAAATATCACAAATACAGTGAAAACAATTATTACTTTGTAACCTGTTTACATTGACGTAAATTTTAGTATGCAAATAAATTCTCATCTATTTATATGTTTTTGTTAAATTTCAACTTTTCTATTGTTTTTATAATATGATTTTTTATTGTTTCTCAATATATTTTGAAGGCATTGCAAAAATATATTTTGAATGAACAATTTGAATGATAATAATAATAATAAAAGGAGGTCATTATGTATCTATAAACAAAAATATAGATGAAGTATTATTAATTTGAACATTTGCAATTCAATAGCATTTATTATTTGAACAAAATAACTCTGAATAGAATAGATTTATGAATATTTAGGTACTAAATATATATATATATATTTAATTTTCATAATAAATTAGTCTATATCTATCTTAAAAAAGAATGATAAATTATACAAAACAAAATAAATAGTGATTAGAAATCATTTATTTATTTACCAAAGATTAAAAGGATCAAGAAGTGACCGTTTGAAATATGGCAATTGTAATAAGAAATTCTATTGTATACATTAAATACATATATGAGCATTGATAATAATATTAGGAGATGATTTAGAATGAACTTGAGAAATTGCTTTTGTAAAAATGCACATTAAGGGTCAATTATATTTTTGAATGACTACAACATTTTGCATGATTGTTTTAGCATATCTTACTTTATAAAAACTATCTGCAAATTGATTGAGTAAATTACTTAAATAGGTTTAGCAATCATTATTAATATAATTACTAGTTTAGCAGAACATATATATATATAATCTCAAATGTGGTTTGATGGATTCAAAATCTCTTAAAACACACTTTTGAAAAGCCAATTTCTGACTATATAGTATATTGTGAGGATAAATGTAACATGATGCTATGCAATTCTGACAGAAATATAAGTTTAATAAACAAGCAATTAATTTAACTCCTAAAATGTTACTTATAATTAGCACACATTGCTATTTTAATATCCCATGATGTTATTAACTGTTTTCAGAGGTAGCATGCACAATCTCTTGGTCAATTTTGGTCACAATTTCTTCATTTTAAGCTTATTTTATAGAGAATTCAAAATTTAAAATTTTAGTTCTAAAAACATTCACACATGGCATTATATTTGGGAAAAAAATCAATTTTCTTTGCTTCCTAATGGTGTCTCTTTTTTTCTGATTGTATGCCTGCCAACTCTGGAAATTGCACTGTAGGCGTTTCTAAATGACAAAGTCAGAAACCAAACCAAAAATGCTCTACATGTTCATAATTGATTTTGAAGTAAATAAATATATTTATTGTAATTTTTTTACATTTTAAATATGATTTTACATTACTTTATCAATATATAACGTTTTATTCAAAACATTTTAAATTTTGCAAGAAAAATAAGCTTGGGAATGTGATCAATTCAAGACTAATGGTTAACCAATAATGACTACAATTTGCAGAGTAGTCATTTCTAAATGACAAAGTTAGAAAAAATAAAATGCTTTACATGTTCAAAATTGATTTTGAAATAAATGAATATATCTATCATAATTTTTTTTACATTAGTAAATAAGATTTTACATTACTTTATCGAAATATAAAGTTTGATTTAAAAAAAATTAAATTTTACAAGAAAAATAAGCATGTGAAAGTGACTACTCTTCCAAGAAAAGTGAATTATGTTGACAGCTACAGAACTGAATAATGACATGAAGATTGGTTCAAATATAATTCTTTTGTTTTACCACTGGCTATTTTTTAAAGGTTTTTCTTATATTTTTCTTCAGTTATTAACATTATTTTGAATTTTTTGTTACATTTAACCAATTTGAATCTAAAATTATTCAATTTTGGAAGCTGAATTGAAACAATTCTGTATATTTTAGATTAATATTTTAACATTAGAAACCAACTGGAAATGAAACTGACAAATAATAGTTCCAAGATTAAGTAGTGGACCAATACAAAAATTAGACAAAGATTATATAAGTTGAAGTTTAAAAATAGTGGACAATCAGTAAATTATAGATTAAGTTAATGTTTTAAATACCTTTAAAATTACACAACTATTGATATAAGTTACTATTAAAAAGAAATGTGTAAATATTATTATAGCAAGACCATTGGGTGATGTTTTTAATTATTCAGTGATAATAAGAGTCATATGATCACTTGCTGTTTGGACATTTCACATATGAACAGCAAGAACAACATACTGAGTAGATCTCAAACTACTCTCACCTATATAAAATATTTTACAAAAACAAAGAATAATATACACTACTTGAGAAAATGGCTGCAGAAAGAAGTTTGGTATTAACTGAAAAAAGACCCTTTGATTCCTCTTGTAGATTTTAAAGCAACTGAGCAGGTCACAGTCCTAATGTCCACTCCATATATTCTTGTCACTGCAGCTGTTATTACTGTATGATTATGCATTTAGTATGTGATCATGGATAGGCTGCAGTTTGGTGAGGTTATTGGCTTTTTACCCTTGAGTTTAAGATCAAGAAACACCATGGTATTTCTTCTCAGTTGTCTGATAAGGCAGAATGAAAGTTTGTATAAATGATAAATACCCCCCCCCCCAATAGATATATACAATTATGACAGACAAAAATAAATCATGACCCTTATTCCCAGAAGACTGTAACATTACCAACTAAGGCAGAAGTTGCTGGCCAAAGGTGGGAGTGCTAAAAATCCAATGATTGTGGACTTAGTCTGCCATTTGATGATAACTTTTTATTTAGGTACTTACAACTGCAGATTACTTGCAAGTGAAGGAAGATTGCAAGAATTAAAAAATAATTGTCTTATATTAAATGGGAAATTATTGGCTTTGTGAAATTAGAAGAAAAGGTGAAGAGGTAATTGATTTAAAAGTGGACATGTACTCTATTATAAAGGCACAAATATTAGAAATACAAGTGGAGTAAGGTTTATTATAAATAAAAAATGAAAGAACGACATTGTGGAGATTGATGGTGTATAGACAGAGTGGCAAAATTAGTGATACAACTTAATAGCAGATACCAAATGCAGATAATTCAGATTTATACCCCAACAATTTCCCATAGTAATGAAGTAGTAGAAGATTTTTATATGGATGCACAAAAGGCTTTTGATCAGTGTAAACAACATGTTAAAATTGTTATGGAAGACATTAATGCTAGAATTGCTAAACAAATGAAAGATAATAATTATCTAGAAAATAAATGTAAAAAAGATTTGTTCCACAATATATTGTAAAATGAATATTTTTTCTTGTAATTAGATCCAGATATAGATGTTTTTGGATAAACATGATAAAAATGTTTTTTTTTTTTTTAAAGAAACATCCTTGATTATGTGGCAGATGTAAAAAAAAAAAGTGGGGATATTTACATAAAACTGATAAAAAAAAGACAGCATTTCTGTCATTTATTGTAAGCTCTGTCTCAAGAAGGGCAGCATGAGATCTATGCAGAGAGAAGAATCTGATGATTAAAACAGCTTCCACCGAATGGGTTGAATAGCCTTATCTTGCTGTCTGTTTTAAAGTATTTTAATGTAATGATTTTACTACAGCAAATATGATGACATTGGTGAGTGGAGGACTATTTATTTTGTATGGCTAGAAAACAACAAACACACTGGTCAAAATATCTGAAATTGTGTAATTGGAACCAGAAAAGAACATTAAAATTGCATATAATATGACATTGCCTGTGTTAATGAATAAATTATGTTGAGAGGAAATAAGTAGTCTCTACTATAAAATCAACCAAGAACTACTGTAACTAGTGTCAATAATAACCAATAATGAGAAGACATGCATCATTAGAGATGGATTATAAAAGACATACATGTATATATAGGAATGGTATGATATATGCAGAAAACCATTATTTAAAACTTTACAAATTTAAGATTGTTGGTAAGGTCATATCACTGTAGTTATCCATAATGCCTTAAGTTTTAATATTTATAATTGTCTTTTGTTATTTTAATATTTTTATTACATTTACTTAGTAGCAAAGACAAATGCAACAGCAACAAAATTATATTATATTTAGTGATGGTAAATAAATTGTTAGCTTATTTTATTATTCAGTAATTTAATTTTTGATTTTCTAATACATAAAAAACAAAAATAGTATCCACAATGTCTGTCAAATAATGGCTTCCACTGATGAGTATACGGGGATATAAGTAATCATTTTAAACTCTAATGACCAGGTGATATTAAGATTTCCATAAATGAACTTTCAATTTAGAAAGTTTGGCACTCTTAAAATTTATTTTGAATTGAATCTTAAAAATTAAAATGTTTAAAATTTAATTAAAATTAGTACTAAGTGATCAAGTTATATATCATCATCATCATCACAGATGATTGGCTAATATTACAGAATATATAAGTTTATTGTATTTGAAACCCGTATTAAATATTTATATCCCATATCTGAATTTATATTAAATATTAGTTATATTTATTATTGTTATTATTATCCAATGCTAATGAATGCCTTGAATAAGCAATCACACATTATATACTTAAATATTTATAAGATATTTAATTTTTTTTCTATTTCGTTAAATATTTCCTATTACAATTGTTTATAATTTACGTTACGATTTTTATTTGATGTAATATTTCTAGTCTCCTATTTTAATATTAATTTAAAAAACCTTTCAAAATGTATAAAAATATCATTGAAACTCTTATTAAAATACTGTATATGGTTTGAATTCCTGATGCCAAACTTGAAGAATACCTGAGAAGTCTCTGAATGCTAAGTGGTGCAAGATATATAATTCTATATTCAATTTAATGACACACATGTTGAATTAAATGATTAAGCTTTCAGTCATAAAGAAACACACACACACACACACATATATATATATATATAATATATATAATCCTAGTGCATGATGCTATATTGAAAAAAAATATACATATATTAAGCATTAAATCACCCCATATGGTTATATATATATAAAAACAAAAAAAGACTTATAAATCCAATAAATAATATTATATTTCAACCAGAGGACTGGTTTTCTTTCTGATGAAAACCAGTCCTCTGGTTGAAATATAATATTATTTATTGGATTTATAAGTCTTTTTTTGTTTTTATATGTATTTCCTTTAGTTAGTTTGTTATATATATATATATACATATACAATATATATATATATATATATAATATATATATATAAAAAAAAAAAAAAAATATAAAAAATATAATTATAAAGATTACAAGCATAAAGCTAAACTAGTCAATATAAAATCAAAACTTCCCCAAATCTAAAATTAAACCAGACCAGCATAAAAATAATATTAAAACACAACCTAAGGTTTCACTGCTACAAGCTGACTTCTCAAGTGTAAAGAACTACAAAAAACTACACAATATATATACTATTAAAAACTACCCACAAATCCATTCACTTCCCATCCACCCTTAATATTAAAAGAACTCTTAAATAAGTTAATTGCTTCAGAATAATAAATTTTCAATAATAAAGACTTTTTAATTCTTCTTTTGATTTCATTTCTCTCAAAGAAGACAACCTTAGCTTCATCAAAATCAATAGTGTGGCCTGTATCTTTTTCATGGACATACAAAGCAGAACTAAGATATCTATTTTTAACTCTACTTTTATGAACCTTTATTTTTTCATTTAAACTCAAACTACTCTGACCTATGTAAACCTTCTTACAAATAAACAAGGAATAAAATATAATACACCAGGAATAGTCTTTCTATCAAAAACTTCTTTTGTATTATTTAATAAATTATTCAATGTAACATCCCTTTTCAAAGCAATTTTCTTATTTCCAAACAATTTACTATTTCTACACACAATTTTATAAGAAGACAATTTAAATGGCAAAGAAATAAAATCATATTTTTCTTTAACCTTTACATCCTTACAAATATTACTATTAAATAAAATACTTTTAACAAATTTATCAGAGTATCCAACACTCAAGTAATCTTTATAAAATTGATATTTCTGAAACAAAGCTACCCCACTAGAATTATTTAATTTAATATTCCTATGACAATAATTCCTTAAAGCAGCTACTTTATGAGATACAGACTGATAGCTATCAGGTTTAATTATAAATCTTAATTCTTTACTTTTAACTAAATTACTGCACAATAAACAATTAGTTTCTATATTTCTAATCACCAAAAGATCTAAAAATTTTAACTTACCAAAATCTAACCCCCCTCCTTCTAACACAAATTTTATAGAAGGATCAAAACAATTAAACTCATTTACAAATTCCTTCAATTTATCATTTTCAACTACAAATAAACAATCATCCACATGTTTGACAAATAATTTTACATATAAACAATTCTTTTTAATAATAATTTCCTCTTCCATAAAACTAATATAAACTGAACATACTAAAGGAGAAATAATATAACCTATTATCCACCCTTCCTTAATCTTATAAAAATTACCTTTATAAGTAAAATACATAGAATCTTCCAATAACAAAAGCAAATCTTTAATTACATTGATTTTATTTTTTGATAAAGAACTTTTCTTAATCAATACAGACAAAAGAACATCAATACTGCTTAACCTATTAACAGACTGATACATATTTTCAATATCGAAACTTCCAAATACACAATTACTTTCCATTTTAAAATTATTAATCTTATCAAAAGCCTCAAAAGAAAAAGAAAATGTGTACTGACCAAAATCAACAAATTGTTTTAAAAAATTATTCAAGAATCTAGAAATACCCTCTACAACACTACCTGTAAAATCAAAAATAAATCTTAAAGGAAAACCATCTTTATGAGTTTTAATATTCACAAACATCTTAGCTGATGTAAAATTATTAGGATAGCATTTTAAATAATCAACTCTATTAAAAAATTTTAAATTAACCATTTTCTTCACATAATATCTATCAATTTTCTTTTAATAAAATTACCTGGATCTTTATCTAACAACATATATTTACCATTATTTAATTCTCTATCCATTTTCTCTTTGAATTCATCTCCTTTCATAATAACAAACCTACCAGCTTTGTCTTCACGAGAAATGATTACATCATTAGCAATTAACATATTTTTAAGATGTTTAATCTCAGAAGGATTAATAACAAATTTTTCTTTCCTTTTTAAACTTTTATTCAAAATCGATTGAATACCAACTTTCTGCTCATCACTCAAATTACTAGATTCAATAGACGAAATTGTATCAAAAACTATATTTTTTGAATGGAATGGAACAAAATTAGGGCCTTTACCAAGAATATCTAATTCTCTATCATTTAACTTCAAATCCAAAAGATTAACAACTCTATCCTCAGAAACCTTATTCTCATACCCTTTATCACTACAATAAATTTTATTAACTTTCCCAAACAACCACTTTAATTTTCTTTCATATTTTTTATAATAGAAATTTGACCTATTCTGTCTAAATTGTCTCATAAAAAAATTCAAAATTGAATAATTAAAATCTTGCCTCCTTTCTAAATAATATATATTCCTTTTATATAGATAAATAAATTTATAAAACATTACAAAAGTATCTTTTAAAAAAACTATTCAATATATATGTTTGTAACTTAAAAACTAAATTTTTATTTTGAAGCAACTTTTTATTTCTACTAAAATTAATAACACAGCGCCTAGGAAAAAACCTAAATTCCCTACATTTTTTAATAAAAAAAATCTGCCATCGTAAAGACTCTATCCTATCACTCAATTTAGATAAATTTTTAATCCTTCTAATATCATTAAATGGAAAATTATTAAAAACTAAACTCCACAAACCCATACTAAAACCCAAATTAACAATACCCTTATAAATTAAAAACCAATAAAAACATACACACACTTCTATATCTATATATATATATATATATATATATATATATATATATATATAACTAAATAAACACAAATATACTCTTTCAACCCAAACTCAAACAACAAACATAATATACATAAATGACATTCAAATATATCAATAATTAAAAACAAAAAAATATATATCAATAATAAAATGTCAATAATAAATATCAATAATAAAATATCAATAATAAAAGAAAAAAAAATCTTTACACTACATCAGCAAAACTAATCTTAAACGCAAAAAACTCATTAAAATGTAAACATTACAAGCATAAAGCTAAACTAGTCAATATAAAATCAAAACTACCCCAAATCTAAAATTAAACCAGACCAGCATAAAAATAATATTAAAACACAACCTAAGATTTCACTGCTACAAGCAGACTTCTCAAATGTAAAGAACTACAAAAAACTACACAATATATATACTATTAAAAACTACCCACAAATCCATTCACTTCCCATCCACCCTTAATATTAAAAGAACTCTTAAATAAGTTAATTGCTTCAGAATAATAAATTTTCAATAATAAAGACACTTTAATTCTTCTTTTGATTTAATTTCTCTCAAAGAAGACAACCTTAGCTTCATCAAAGTCAATAGTGTGGCCTGTATCTTTTTCATGAAAATACAAAGCAGAACTAAGATATCTATTCTTAACTCTACTTTTATGAACCTTTCATATTAGTTTTATGGAAGAGGAAATTATTATTAAAAATAATTGTTTATATGTAAAATTATTTGTCAGATATGTTGATGATTGTTTATTTGTAGTTGAGAATGATAAATTGAAGGAATTTGTAAATGAGTTTAATTGTTTTGATCCTTCTATAAAATTTGTGTTAAAAGGAGGGGGGTTAGATTTTGGTAAGTTAAAATTTTTAGATCTTTTGGTGATTAGAAATATAGAAATTAATTGTTTATTGTGCAGTCATTTAGTTAAAAGTAAAGAATTAAGATCTATAATTAAACCTGATAGCTATCAGTCTGTATCTCATAAAGTAGCTGCTTTAAGAAATTATTGTCATAGGAATATTAAATTAAATAATTCTAGTGGTGTAGCTTTGTTTCAGAAATATCAATTTTATAAAGATTACTTGAGTGTTGGATACTCTGATAAATTTGTTAAAAGTATTTTATTTAATAGTAATATTTGTAAGGATGTAAAGGTTAAAGAAAAATATGATTTTATTTCTTTTCCATTTAAATTGTCTTCATATAAAATTGTGTGTAGAAATAGTAAATTGTTTGGAAATAAGAAAATTGCTTGGAAAAGGGGTGTTACATTGAATAATTTATTAAATAATACAAAAGAAGTTTTTGATAGAAAGACTATTCCTGGTGTAGTATATTTTATTCCTTGTTTATTGTAAGAAGGTTTACATAGGTCAGAGTAGTTTGAATTTAAATTAAAGAATAAAGGTTCATAAAAGTAGAGTTAAAAATAGATATATTAGT
Source organism: Epiperipatus broadwayi (assembly GCA_028023455.1). Classification (NCBI taxonomy): domain Eukaryota; kingdom Metazoa; phylum Onychophora; class Udeonychophora; order Euonychophora; family Peripatidae; genus Epiperipatus; species Epiperipatus broadwayi. The sequence continues at coordinate 625,571 of JAQFVV010012772.1, read as the reverse complement.
TCTGCTTTGTATGTCCATGAAAAAGATACAGGCCACACTATTGATTTTAATGAAGCTAAGGTTGTCTTCTTTGAGAGAAATGAAATCAAAAGAAGAATTAAAGAGTCTTTATTATTGAAAATTTATTATTCTGAAGCAATTAACTTATTTAAGAGTTCTTTTAATATTAAGGGTGGATGGGAAGTGAATGGATTTGTGGGTAGTTTTTAATAGTATATATATTGTGTAGTTTTTTGTAGTTCTTTACACTTGAGAAGTCTGCTTGTAACAGTGAAACCTTAGGTTGTGTCTTAATATTATTTTTATGCTAGTCTGGTTTAATTTTAGATTTGGGGTAGTTTTAATATATATATATATATATATATACATACACACACACACACATATATATATATATATATATATATATATATATATATGATGCTAGTGGGACTAACATTTGCATTGAAATAGCAATCTAATAAGTACCAAGATGATAAAAGTATCTTAATAGCATTTAGTTAAACAATCAGAAAATTAATAGTTATATATATATATATATATATATATATATATATATATAATTATAGAAATTTCTCACTCATAAATTGTGTACAGTTAAGAAGCAATAAAATTGACTTTATGAGATAAAAATAAAATTTATTACAAACATAAAAATCTGGACGATAAACAAATTTATTTTTAATTGGAGTGATAAATTGCAATGCAATTAAAATAATGATAGTAATCCATAAATTGTTAATAATAAATTGCAAATGATGTTAAACAATAATCAGAATTATTTTATTTTAAAAGTAAAACATTTGTAAAAATTAGCCTAGTATAGTTAATTTCCAAATTCATTTTTTGACCAATAAAAATCTGTCTATAATAATGAGTTTGAGATTGAAATATATATATATATATATTAAAAGGTGTGAAGGTTACCTTGACAGCAGTTAGAAATATTGGTTGCTATATTTACTGTGAATGTTTAGGTGTTTCCTGGTTGGAAACTAATTATATATATATATATATATATATATATATATATATATCACAGCTTGTGTTTTATCCAGATACGTTTACAATTTCAAGTCCTAATTGCTATAATTGTTTAAAATTCCACATGATGCTAATGATGTTACTACAAGTTTAGAGTAATTCATGTAATATACATTGAATACACATATAGTATTAACTGATCTTTACATATTAATTGTCTAACTGTAATTTCTAAAACAAGGATTATCTAACACGAGAATTAGGTACTTCTAGCAAATATATAATTTTAAAATTAACTGTTTTAGTTTTGTAAACAGTGAACAGACCACGGTCTATATAATTTCATATACTTTTTTTAAAAAAAAAAAATTAAAGCATATTAAATTGTGTGTATATAAAAGTCAAAAAAATATACACTTCCTATTTACTAAAATAATTGATCAAAATATCAATAACAAATTATTAATCTTATTCTAAAGAGGTTACAATTATTCAATGAATTAAAAATTGAGTAAGACTTGCCAAATGTGCCAAAAAACTTTAAATATAAGACTACATTGACCTTTATATTTAATTTTGTAAGCTTGAAAGTAAATTAATTATATCTGCAAAAAGTAAATCTGTTAACATATTATATGCATATAATTATATTTCATTCGCATTATTTAATCAGAAGATATATTGTTTTATTTAGCCTGATTAATTAAATTTTTAAAAGTTAGCATTTGAATTAAAAATTGTTGACTGTGGTTTATAGTAACTGCTTAATAAACTTGAAAATAAAATACAACATTTAAATATTGTCAATAATTGCTCAATTCATTTATAATGAATAAAATATTCATAAAAATAACTAAAATATTTTGTTAATTGTTAGTAGACAAATAATATGTAGTAATGCATAATGTCATACAAAAATTTCTTGTGCAGTTTAATACAGTAGGGAAATAAGGTAATCAAGAGTTAAAGATTCCTGAAAGAAGCTCATCATTTACAATCTTGATGCTTTCAAAAATGGAAATTTTGGCTTTATCCGCTTGGCCACTTTCACAAATTTTCTTATATGGAAGTTTAGATGTAAGGTATTATTTGATAGAGAGATGGCTGGTTCTATTGAAGACCTTTTCCTAAAGTTACTATATAAAGCTAAAGAAAGTGATCCAAGAAACTGCCTGCCTAGCCTCATTGAGCAAACATGGAGTCAATTAAATATTTAGCAATGGCCATGTGCATAATTTATTCATGACACTCAAACTTTATATGCTGTCGGATTTATATACCAAATTAGATCACTCCTTCCAAATAACATAATATAAAATTTTACTTTTAATCCTATACTCATCATCTAATTTAATAACAACTTAGTCTTTAATGTATCACACCTGATTATAAACAAGAACTCTATATTACAATGTATATTTAACTTTTTGTGCAAATAAAGATTATTTTGAAAAAAAAAACAAAACACGGTCATCTAAACAAGATTGCAATACATTTTTGTAAATAATAGAATATCATTTATTCTTTTCTTTTCTAAACAATGCACTTTAATTAATGGTGTTTCTTTTATAAAAAAATAATCTTATTACACACAAGCATAATAAATTCAATATCATATTTCATTGTAAAGTCTGAACAAAACAATGAAATCTTACTTACCTTGGTAAAAACTTCATTGAATTTAATCTCAATGAATCTCAATAACATATTATTATTGGGATTTATTATTTTTAAGACTATGATATTTTTATACTAGTTTTTTTTTTTTACATAATATAATTCAAGCAAACATTTCCATTATTGATTGCAAAATCTTTTATATTTATAAAAGTAGCAATGTCCTTAATTTAGACTAGTGTGAAAATGAGAAATCACCATTATTTTTCTTACATATCTTTTTCATATTATACAATAAAATATAAGACCAGATTTTTTATTAAAAATACATTTATTTTTACTTTCAAATGCAATATTTTTATGTATATATAGTTCTAATAAAAATTATATGATGTACAACAATTTTAAATCAGCTATCTTTATTTAATCTTATCATAACAATAAAAGAATATATTATTTATTAAAATCATGTGTAAAACTAAGGCCTATCTGTTTTTTTTTTAGTATAGCACTGTTATTATTTAACACTTTCAAATATCTATTATACAAATGACATTATCATGTAACCTTAACCTCCGTACCTGTAGGAAAGTGCTTTATTTAGACTACTTCAATACTTTTATTTATTGTATATTTGTGTAATGATTAGATACTCTACAAATGTTATTCATAGTACTCTTCCAATATCTAGAAGACTAATGTATGTCTTACAATTTTAGTCAGTCTAAAAATTGAACTGGATCTGGTGCATATGTAATTTTTTGCACCTAAAGGATTCTTCATACGAAATCCATTTAACATTATTATTATTTTATCTATCAATGTGAAATTCAAATAAATATTTTAATGTTTAGAATTAAAGCAAATATGTTTGAATAATTATATAAGAGTAATTTTACTTTGGTAACTTGTGCACATTTTTATCTTTTGGTGAGTATTGGTATAAAATCAAAATATAATATGGAAGTGTTGGTAAATTTATAAAACTATAAAAATAAGCTGGCTTGGATTCAAAGCATTATGTTTTAAATTTTAGAATGATATATTAATAGTTAAAAAAGAGACAGTTGGATTGAAGTTTCATTAGATTCCACAGATTCTTGCTTTAGATTTTAATTGAAATTCCTCATTAATAAAGAGCATAAGCTAATAACTTGACTGGTGATATGGATATCCATTGACTACTCAAATATAAAAATAGATGACAGAAAAAAATAAAATCTATCTATCTATCTATCTATCTATCTATCTATCTATCTATCTATCTATCTATCTATCTATCTATCTATCTATCTATCTATCTATCTATCTATCTATCTATCTATCTATCTATCTATCTATCTATCTATCTATCTATCTATCTATCCATCCATCTATCCATCCATCCATCCATCCATCCATCTATCTATCTATCTATCTATCTATCTATCTATCTATCTATCTATCTATCTATCTATCTATCTATCTATCTATCTATCTATCTATCTATCTATCTGTCTATCTATCTATCTATTGCATAAAAATAAAATTAAAGAAAAAATAATTTTAGAATGAAACAAAAAAACTTCCTGTTTTCCTGAATGTTTGTGATAACGGTGTTCTTGTAGTATATTTATATTGGACTGTTTCCATAATCTAATATTAAATGATGGAAATAGTCCAATATAAAAATACAAAAAAACAAAAAAACAACAACTTTCAGTTCTATTTTTCTTTTATCTCAATCCAGCATTTTATTTAATCCATGATCAATGCTAAAAGGAATTTAATTAAAATCAGTAAAAAAAAAAAATGTTTGTTATATTGGATTCTCCAATTTATTTTTATATATTTTTAATAAAACGAAAAGTCCCAAAAATAATCATAACAGGAATAATAAAATAGCTTGATTTTGTAATCAATAATGGATATTATACCATTTAGAATCTTTTAATTTATTTCAAATGATTTTAATAGATGATAAACATCTTTTAGAAAAAATATAAAATGTGTTTGAATTTTACTTTAAAGCTAAATTTTACTATATGATTATTATTATGATTATTATTATTATTATTATTATTATTATTATTATTATTATTATTATTATTATTATTATTATTATTATTATTATTATTATTATTATTATTATTATTATTATTATTATTATTATTATTATTATTATTATTATTATTATTATTATTATTATTATGTTTCAAAGGATAAACTTTATTAGTGTTCTAAAAGGTTACACAAGTTACATTTGACAACATATTTCTTATATATAAATTGTTTTCACAAAACTGCATATGTACAATGATTTGATCAGTACCTGTATGCTTTATCAAACTAGAAGTATCCAAGAGAAAAAAAACAGTTCAATAAAGTCAATGATATTCACTCAATCATACGATTATATTCAATTAGATATACTTCAATTAAACTAAAGCAGGAATGCGTCTAGTTTGTGTCAGTTGACTTTAGAACTGGCACAAGGATCCATGTTAAATATAGTTTTTTTTTTTTTGTGCTTTTATATAAGTTCTTGTATATTCCAGGTGTCAATGTACTTAGTTTGTTCTGTAATCTTCCTGTCTCTTTCACGTATGGTTTTCAGCTTATTTCTGAACATGTTTGGATGTCTTCTGGGATTATGATTGTATATGAAATTACACCTTGTACACCATAAGGCATAGAGTAAAAATGTACAGATTCTTATTTCAGCAAAGACACCCCTTTTAAAAGAGTCAAAAAGGGTTATCATATTGATTTTTTTATCTTTGAGTGAAGTGCTAATGATTTCACGAATGTTTTCTAGACTTGAGCATGAGAAGAAAAGGTGGTTTTGTGTCTCCGAGTCCCTATGGCAAAGATTACATATATCATCTATATCTTTATAGTTTCTTTGATATCTCAAAAAGTATTGTGTAGGAAGCGAGTCCAGATTTATCTTTAGAGATCGGAAGAGCGTCGTGTAGTTCAAGTGACCATAGTTTGAATTTGCGACATAATTGTTTATTATTAATATGAAGTGGTGTTTGTACATCATCTTGATTTGGATGTAGAAGTTGATAAACTTCCCAATATTTATATTTGGCTTGTGGTGGTTTAAAGTTAAGAGTGTGGATTGTTAATAATGGTGTAAGTAGTGTGTTCAGATATCCTTGAAGAGGAGGTGGTCTATCTGTAGGAGTAATCTTGGCAGAAATTTCTAAATATGGGAATTTTTGTGCACATGTAGATATTATGTTCAATGTTTTTTGTATCCTGAAGACATGTATTGAGTGAAGGCCAAGGCCATTTTGTGAAAGGGGTTTTCTTAGGCGTTTTATTGATATTGAGATAATCTTTTTCCCCAGAATAATTTCCTGCATAAGGAGTCTATCTTATTTGTAAATGCTTTGGTATAAATGATTGTTGGAGTAAAATAAGAGATTTTTGTGATCACTAACATGTTAAGCAAGGCCATTTTTGTATATAGAGAGAGATAGGCTTTGGAGAGTGAATTGACAGTTTTTCCACTTTCTCTATCAAATTTTTCTGTATGAGCGATCTCATAGGTGAATGTCGTAAATAAAAATTGAACCCAAGGAATGCGCTTGGTCTACCTTTGAAAACTTTAGTAATGCTATTACCGGTGAAGATCTGCCATGCACATGATTTCTCCATATTAAATGTTAACTTATATTCTTTTGTGAAATTATTAAGTATCTTAAGAAGTTTGGGAATTATTATTATTATTATTATTATTATTATTATTATTATTATTATTATTATTATTATTATTATTATTATTATTATTATTATTATTATTATTATTATTATTATTATTATTATTATTATTATTATTATTATTATTATTATTATTATTATTATTATTATTATTATTATTATTATTATTATTATTATTATTATTATTATTAACATCATTATTATTATTACTATTATTATTAAAGACTGCCAAATAATCTAGAATCCAAACATCTATAGGAATATTTTGCTTCTGATTGGATATAGTCTGTTTTTTTTTCTGGTTGTTCAGAAGCATATTTATCTTTATAATAATGACATCCAATCATTTATCATTACTGTTTTTCACTTTATATTAACCTTTTCAAAGCATTTAAAACAATTATAATGAATTATATGAAAAATTAATAAATTCTCACCCCACTTGTTATTACAAAATTATTTCTATTAAATTTAAAAATCTCTGCTTGTCAATTTAACTTTCTACAAACTTTATCTGGTGATATTCATATACCTAATTGGTTTTAGATACTTACATCATAATAAAAAGTACTGTTATATTTATTTTATCAATTATTCCCATTTCATTTATGTTCACAAATTCATATTGATAAGCTACAGTTTATTTCTTTCTATTAACAACATAGCTAAACTTTTTAAATTTTCTTTTCCTACTTGCATTGTGCAAGAAATCTTGTAAGATTGGATGGATATTGAGAAAATACAATTAATATCAGTTCATCATCATGCATAAGATTATACCCAATGACAATATTTTAAGTATTCTTTTTGACAATAAAGATCAAAACATTTTTTTTGTTCTATTTTAAAACAAAAACAAAAATTAGTTTTAAAAATATATAAATTGCTAATATAAATATTATAAAAATGATGTTTTATAAACCATATGATGAAGAAAACAAATCCATTACTATAATTAGCTTGCAAAAAAATCATGATAATATATTTGTTTGTCTTTACAAATCCATACAAAGTGTGACCCTGTAATTTTAATACATACACAACATCCATAGCAGATCTAGTAATTTTGGCATGTTCTTTGTATGTAACTGCATCATGAATAATGTTCTTTCCAAAGACTTTCAATACTTTATGAGATTTTTTTATAAATTAAACCAGGATTTCATATCCCTCCACAGTGAACTAAACAATGGATAGCCAGTTTTGAGATTCTTTGAATATTATCACATAATACTTTAGGGTGATGTTTAGCACTATCTTTCACTAATTCATTGATTCCTTTTCCATGAACAGTCATATTTATTTATAATTTTTGATAACACAAGCAACAAATTATACATTATCTGATATATTATAAATACTCACAAAGTATTATGGTAATTGACATTCACAAGCACAAAAAATGTTTGAACATTATTAAGGAAATGTTAGAATAAATTTTGTATAAGTAATTTATGATTTTTACAAATGTATAATGAAATAGATCACTGATGATCTATTTAATACTAAAAGTATTTATTAATGATGGTGCTAAACAATAGATATTATAAAGATAAATAAAACATTGCAAATGAAATTACCTTATTTTTTTTTACATGTAATCCGTTTAATGAAATTAATATTTTTTTAATTAAAAAAAATATAAATTGTCTCTGAAAACATGGAAAAATGAAAAAAGATCTATTGATTGTCAGCAAAGAATGGCAATGATAAACATCGTAATAAAAAATGTCACCCATTAAAACACTAGCAACTTTCTCCATACAATATTGCCACCTAGGGCGAGCTATAACAATCATTAGATACTATATAGTAATTAAAAGTAATATTTTAAAATTAACATAATTTGTTTTTATAAATTAAACCTTACTGATATAAAGTAGAGTAGTTTTATTTTCTAAATTTGTTGATTAAATACCAATCTTGGACTAGAATGAATTATTTGGAAAACATACTTTTTATAATTTATAATATATATTTCTTCTTGATTAAAAATATTAAACTAAACAAAATAATTTATTATAAAACAAGACAAAAAATAAATAAAATTGTATTAATGATTCTACATTAGATAATCTATTTCCGTTTATTAAATCATCATTATCATCAATTAGCAGAAAAGTGTGTTCATTCTTAATTTTATAACCCCTCCCCCTTTGAAATCAAAATTAGAAAAATAAACAAAACAAAATATTGTAAATGAAATTGGAGTTGTCTATTTAAATCAATCAGAGAATGACATATATGTCACTTTTGTTAAGATGTTTGACGTCTTAAAATTTTGATTTTAAATTTCTTGGCAGCAAACACTTTGATTTCAAAGTCTTCAATATCTTTCAAAATTACATTTTTTTATTATATTATTAGCCATACGTTTTCAATGAAACTAAATAATATTACAAGTAATATTATAAGTATGAGATAACTTTTATAATACAATATGATCAATATTAAAATGTGGACATGTAATTGTATATTTAATTGCATCATATTCAGCACACACATAAATTGATTTCCCATTTTGTAAATTTATTTTCCAATATTTATGGTACAATAGTAAGGAGGCCCTCTCTCCCCCTCATATATATATATATATTTATATATATATATATATATTGAAGAAGTCAATCCTAATTAACGATTGAGCTTCATGGTCCTTCATACTTATCAAGTTACTCTCCCAGGTTTAAACCTTATGTTCCATCCCACTCCAACATTCATGTATATCTATTTTATGTATATGTTTGAGATGTGCATGTAAAAAGTTATAAAAGTTAGCTTTTAATATTTTTATGATTATTTATTATTAATTTTTTTATTAAAATCAAAATATATTACATGCAGCTCATTCATATATATATATATGAAAAACAAAAACAAATTATAACTGAATTTTTGTAAATACAGTAACTAAATAATTAATTTTTTTACTGTATTTACAAATATTCAGTAATATAATTATGTATATTGCTTTAAAAATACAGACATCGAATCATAATATTATATATATATATATATATATATATATATATATATATATATAATATATATATATATATATATATATATATATATATATATATATATATATATATAATGGGAGAGATTACTAACATGACATTAATTTTACCAAAAAATTTTTGAAGTTTGTAAAATGAAAATTTTTCATTTAGATTCTTTATTTAAAAAACTGTATTTTTTTACTTTTAACAATCCAAGATGGAGTATGCAACTGTTAATTGCCCTAAACTAACTAAAAGAGTAAAAAATTTACATTGTTTAATTTTGGGGAAAAATATCTAATTAAACTGTCCTAAAAATAAAAAAAGAAATCAAATTAAGAATTTTTATTTTTGCAATTAAAATTTTATCAAATCTATTTCTAATCTGGAAATATATTTAAATATATTTTTGGACAAATTATCTAACAGTTGCATCTCCAAAACAATAGATGAAGGAAATGAGAAAATTTCTACTATATAGCAATAGTGAATGAAATTATAAAAAAGGAATAGCAAAAGCATTCATCAAATACATGAGAGCAGTATAAAATGAGCTGATTTTTGACTGTCTGAAGAGAACTTGTTTGGTAAATCAGCTGTTATGAAAGGACTTCATTCTACTTCATTTTCCAAAATGTTCAATGAGTAATCAAACTAACCATCTTTTTTCACCTTTTGCTGATCCATCTCTTGTGAGCATTAATGACATCACTGATGCCTCAAAAATGATAGAAAGTATGATCTAAGAATGGAGGAATGCTTGATGGAAACTTGCTACTACATTGGAAATCATTTGAATCCTGTTAACTTGCCATGCTGTAGCCAAACTGTAAAAGTGGACTCTTTAATAAAGCAATACAATTAAACTAAGAATCGCCTATGAAATTTATGTCTAATTCCTTCTAAAACTAATCTCAATCTCAGCTACCCATAGCTTTTATTTAAATTGTTAAATTAAAGGTTTTTTTAACTGTTAATGTAAATTTGCTCTCATACTAATAATTTTTCTTTTCTAAGTAAAGTCTGTCATATGTTCTTACTTCTTTTATTTTGGTGTGATTCCTTTCTTACTTTTAAACTAAATTTTATTTTATTATTTTTAGTTACCAATCTAAACAATCTTGTGAGCTTAATGTATAAAGTTATTTTTCCCTATCTACTCAGATCTCCTTTGGTCGAGGTTACTAAAACCTCATTCTTTTTAAATTATATTTACAGACATTCTTAATTAATATGTTCACCAGACTGTTTTTGATGTTAACATAGTTTCATGATTTTCTTTATGCATCAAAAGGGGTATTATTTATGTATAACTTTTAAATCACTCAAAAATTAATTCTGTTAAATAGTTTATATGCCACTCACTTAATTCTGTAAGGGTGATTTCTTATTATTATTGCTTTTTATATTATCCATATTACGATGCTATTCTCTTAATATTCAGAAAGACATGATTTTTTTTAAAGTTGTAAATTTTTCAAAGATGGGATTTCAATATTAGCAATGAAGGAAGGGGGTAATTTTAATATCTATTTTGTATGAATTAAATTACATTGCTTACCATTAATTGCCTAACTTATAGCATTTGAGTGAGGTTCATGTATTTTAAAGTAGTATCTTTCATTTCATATCATTACAGACATAGTCTTTATTTTCATATTTTGAGAAAATCTATTAAACATTACTTTAGTCTTTTCAGCATTTATCTTTTGTCCTACTTTCCTACTATGATCTGATAACTCCTGCAACATTTCCTGTAGCTCTAAAGCATCATTTGCAAAAACAACTACATCATCTGCAAAATCTAAATGACTTAAATAATCTCCATTTACTTTCACTCCTTTAGCTTCCCATTTTAATCCACAAAATACTTCTTGCAGCACTGCTGTAAAAAGTTATATATATATAATATTACAAATTGATGTCTGTATTTCTTCAAAATAATATATGTAAATTTATAAATAAATATTTGAAAATACAGTAATTAAAAGTTTATAAAAATTATATATATAACTGTAACTTAGAAGCGCTTTCAACTACCTTGTAGCTTTGTCAACTATCACTTTTAAAATGTCAGCTTTCCCACAATTCCATGTCAACTTTCCCATAATTCTGTGATCGTAATGTTTGCTGCTTGCCTATTAATTAAATTCTACTTGTATTTATATATTAACATTGCCTCTTTAATTTTATTATTATTATTATTTTTTTCAGTTTCCAATATTTTTTACAATGTTATAATCAAAATCAAAACCATATATACATGATTTATTATGGTCATAAAAATAGAAGCTGATAAATTATCACTATTTTTAAAATGTTTATCCACAATTTTTTATCAGAAATATTAACATTATTATTAATAATTTTATATTTGGAAGTAAAAATTTTAACTGTATAATAAACACAATCATAATTGTATCGAACATTTAAGAACTCATAACAATAAATTTCAATATTTTTGGCTTTATCTGATGCATATTTACAAAAGTTATTATTTCTAAATAAAAAGAATTTCAAACCTGCCATTTTATGTGACATTGGCACTTTTGATTCATATGGAATATATCCTCTTTTTGCTATTAGTTTAAGAGTCATATAGTAATCCAGTTTATCCTTATTTCTAGTAATATTAAGATCTAAAAATTGAACACTTATTGAATTTTCATCTGTTTTAATCCACTTTAAGCCCTTTATATTATTTAATTCATTAAACAAATCATTAATAGCATTTGGCTTTCCACAAACAAAAACATCATCAACATATCAACTGTATAAAATAATCTCTTTCTGATAATGATCCTTTTTTAAAAATATTTTCTTCATATGTAGATATAACAAAAGTATATATTTGGGCAACTGTAGGAAGACATATAGGCACCTCATTATTCATTTTATAAAATTTGTGCTTAAATATTGCATAAATGTTTCTATCAATAAAGTTTAATGTTTCAACAATAAATTTTATTATTTTAACGTTAACATTTTTTTAACTTTAATGCCTTATTAATTATTTCAATAGAAGTCATTCTGTCAATTGATCCCTACATTTCACTGATATCAAATGTACAAATTACATCATAATTATCAATAACAACATTATTAATTTTACCAAAAGAAATCAAATGATGAACGTATTGTATACAAACCAAAACCAAGAATTTCCTGCAACATTTTGTCAATTAATTTACATGTTTCATAATAAAATACATCCCCAAAATCAATCATTAATCGTAATGGTTCTTTTTCTTTATGCAATTTTATATTTGAAAATATTCTAGCACATACTGCAGCCAAGAGATAAATCCTATAATAAGTAGAATTATCAATTACATTATATATATAGTTTTCAAGCTTATATGATTAAATAAGGTAGCTTGGGGGTTAAACAATGTGTTGTTTGGGATTAATTTCCAACATTTTGATGAAATAATGTCTGCCATCTTCAAGATTATTTGTAATTACTTTCCAAACACTTTTACAGAAAAGCATTTGCTATTATCAAGATTAATCTTGACAATGATGATGCTATTTCATCAAAATGTTGGGGAATAATAAAAAATAACACACAGTTTAAACTCAAAACTATGTTATTTATATATAAAAAATTGTTGGAATAATTGTTGGAAAAAATGTTGAATATAGAACTGATTTAATAAAGAAATATATCATTAGTATAACTTATCATATTATTAAGTTTATTAAGTGAAGTAACAACAACACATTAGAGCCTCTGTTATAGATCAGCACCAAAGCTCATATTTCTATTTAAAAAAGCCAGCCAGGTATTCACATTGCTACAATATTCTTATGCTAATAACTATCTAGAATAACAATTGCTAAATATATTTATTGTCTAATAATGTTTTTTTTAATTATTTAGGCATTATTTATTAGTCCAAAGTCTATAGATATTATATTTAGGATATTAATAAGTTTTGCTAGTTAATTATTTGATTAACAAAAGTAAAACAAAAATGAAATCATGTTTTTAAAATATATATATATATTGATTATTTTTATAAATGGCATCATCAAATATACATTACATTTTAATGTTTGAAAATGGCAAATGAACTTGTAACCTTTTGTTAAAATCTATTTTCAATTCAAATGTCTCTGAGCAAGTGTCACAAATAGCAATGTTTTCCCTGATGCCATTATGAAGAATCTAGTGGAAATCCAGTATACTTTAAATATTACCACAATTTTACTTGGTTAATTGAAACAAATATCATGACCACAATAGTAAAAAAATCCTGTTTTTCTCAAAACACTTTTTGTTTGCTTTTTCTTACAATAATAACCATGCCTAAACACTTACTTGTTTTTTTAAATCACATTGTATCTGTGTAATTACTGATCTGTGGTTATATGTTATCCTGTAAAATAAAACATTCAACAGCATTTTTTATATTCAATTATAATGATATTTCACATAAATACTGGATTTTTATTTATCTTGTTGATTTTTATGAATTCATGTATTTATAAAACGTTTTAATGCCTTTGTAGAGATAATAGGTCCATCATATTTTAAATGTTTTTTTAGATATATCATATCTATTATTAAATTACAAATACATTCACTTTAAATTTATTAATCTCTATAAGTCTTTTTAAATGTAAATAGGCTGATAATGCTAATTAAAAAAAATAAATTAAATTTTAATCAATGTTTAATGGGTAATAAAAATTATATTTTAAATAAATTCAAATATTATCATTATTATATGAAAGAATTATATAAAATGATATGCATTCATTGTATTAATCTCAAAGTAGCAAAAATAATCTATAGTAGTATGATTAACAAATGATTACTAAGCTTTTGCAGTTTTAACCCACTAATAAGTCTTAAGTTTGCTTTGTAAGTCACTGACTATCTATCTTTAAAATTTTATATTGAGTATGAAACTTCATATTGATGTTATTACTCCACCAAGTATAGAATAATATTTGATTGTGGCTGTGATGACTCAATGGTTAATTGATTTTTCAAGTCCCTCTACAAGATAAAGGATGAGGATAAAGGAACTTGTCAGCCTTGGCTAACTGACCAAACCTAGAAACAAATGAGGTTAAAGACTTAATTCATATAATTCTTAGGCATAAGACTTGAACTTTCTCCTATCTGTTGAATAAATAATATATCCCATCTTTCATCTAATAATAATTTAAACTTCAACTATGTACATCTTTCATACACCCTATGCATTTAATACATAAACTTTGTATTAGTTTCATACTGTGTAATTAATTTACCTATATATCCTAATTAATGAGTCTCAATAGTCCCTTTTATATATCAACTTGTAAATATTGTTATGGTCCTCATTGGCCTTTGGGCCAAGATAGTCATTAATCAATGGAATTTCTCAACCTTACATATAGGTTTGACTTACTTTATATCCCTAGAAAATTATGTATGTGATGCACTGCCTTAAGGCATTAGTGTAAACTTTATTTTTATTTTTATTAATGTATTTATGTTTCTTTCATACTTGCATTAATTTGCCTAGCATATTTTGTATGCAGCTCATGAGACTATGTTATTGGTCTAATACAACTTCTGATTTTTCTATATATATGGTTTGAATACCACATTTATATGTATTCATTGAAACTTTCTTATTGATCTAATTTTATGCTATTATTGATTTCTCTTGTATCTACTCTGAAGTGTAAATAAAGTTTTAATTTTGAAAGTAAATATAAAATGCAATAATTGTTATTTAAAAATATTATTAGTTAAATTAAATTGATAATACAGCACCAATCATTAGACAAACAATAAGAGTTGTTCATTGTATAAATTTTCTTCTCAGAAAATTCTGTACGTTACTAATATGACTTGCCTGAAACTTTAAATGGATAATTTTGATGTTTACAAGAATTGAAATGTAGCTCGAGTAGTAGTTTTTTTCTAAAGAATAAACATAAACTTCTCTACCAATATGCTTGATACATATACCGATAGTTTAATATAAAAGCACGTTAAATCTGGAGTTCAATAATCTATAATTTAATTAATCTATTTTTCCTGCTCCAATTCTATCACTAAGTTAATAGATGTCAGACATTAGTGCTTAATAAGTTCTTAACTATTGGTGTTTTATTCTATTCCTTGCAACATTTTTCAACTTTTGACTGAGCTATTTACTTCGATAAAAATTGATTAAGTGCAACCATCTGCTAGAGAAATACATTTCTTATATAAAATTATTGTGGAAACTGAGATTATATTCATCGATAATAATTGACGATGTAAATATTCGAGTAAAAGTAGTTAAATAATTTGTTTTAGAATTCACATAAATAGGGGTCTTTAATTTTATTTTAATTTTTTTTCATGCAAAATATACTATGATTACAAGTTAAATAAATTAATCAACCATTAATACATTAAACATATTATTTTAACCAAATACTTATTAATTTGCTTTTTTTTTTTTCTGACTTATCCTATTATTTAAAAATGTTATAGAATTCACAATTTTTTATAAAGCAACTTTACTTATTCTTTTCTAGCCATAATATTTTAATTTTTTTTTTCATTTTCTCTTTTTTTCTAAAGTTATATGAGAATCATGTAGGTGTTTTTTTTTTAAAAAAATTAGTTTATATTCTGTCACTATAAAAAATTGTTTTTGATGAATTAGCTTAATTTTATTTCATCTTTTTTGTGTAAAATTAGGATTTGTACTAAAAGTAGTCTTAAATCGAAAAAAAAAAAAAAGAGATAAAATATTTTTTAACCTTTCTATATTTTTTTGATCAAGACTGTAATTATTTTAAATCGATTATAACGAACAGACAAGAACTTTAATTTGTAAAATTTTGATCATAAATAAAAAAAAAAAAGATTTTTTTAACCCTCTATTTTTTTTTTTTTTTTTGATATTTTTATTTAAATTTTCATACTTTTATTTAAATATTTTTTATTTCTGTTATTTGTAATTTGCATATTATCTTTATTATTTATTTACAAAAAGTTATTTTTTTCTCTACTGTAAGAGAAATTCCACATAAGTCTTTCATCTACCTTGTCATTTTATCATTCACTGCTAAACTTTGATCATCATTACTTGTCATTATTTTTGAACGATTTATTACATATAAAATGTATGGATAAGAGAATTGCTGTTGATGGATTAAAAAAATATGACCCACGAAGTTTATGATAAATTCAATTATTTTTATGATCAATATATAAATTTCTCATTTAACGTAAATAAAAGTTTCCACATATTTATATCTTATTTTTATTTTTACCATTCACATTGGCATATGGTCCTAGTTTTCAGGACATGTTTACATATACATATATGAAAGAGAATTTAATTTATTTTATTTCAGTTATATTGTTAATAGACATTTTTATATCTCTTGTGTTTTTAGCTTCCAACTCTTTGTGACTTTCAAACAACTCATGCTGAAAATTATTCACCCAGATCTTTAATTCACTGTGAGATTTTTTTCTCATTTCATTTGCTCTGATATTTAGATGAAACACTGATTTTTCCAATGTTGGCTTCTAGTTTGGCATATATAGCTTCAATTCCTGGCCTTGTTTGTCCAAGGTCAACCTCTGCAGATTGTGGAATGCTTTTGTAATTCCAATAAATTACCCATTTCAACTCATGGTTACTATATCTACCATTCTTTACTTTGTTAAATTGGGTGGTGAGTTCATCTGTCCATTGTTCTAACATATCAATATGCTTATATCTGTTTTGTATTATTGTCTTTAACTCTTCTACCTTGACATTGGTCATGAACATCTCACTAGTTGTTTGCATGGTGATTGAAAGTTTTTATATCATTGGCCTTTATCTCTTGTATGTTTTGCCTCAATGCTGTCTCTGTCACTTTTATTATGTGACCACATTCTTCTTCCAACATTTGTTTTTAATTTATCATTGGTACTTCTATTGTCCACATCATAAATTTCAGTGTTCAGTTCATACAATTTGTATTCTATTTCACAAAATTGATTTGCAATTGTACTGAACACCATTTGATTTTTTTATGTATTTCTTTTAATTCTTTCTCTTTCATCTCTTTGTTATTTTGTATGCAATATTCTCATGGGGACTTAATTATTTCATCCTTTTAGATTTTAACATTTTCTGACTTCATGTCCCATTCTTCATATAAGTATTGGAGTGAACCTTCCATTTTTACTCTAAAGTTTTTAAATTGATCTTTTAAACTTTTATTGATTTTCATAATTTGCTTTCAATGCTCTTTGACATTCTTTTTGAGATTTCTATAGTTTTTTATTCATCATTTGATTCTCTATTTTTTCTCTTGACTCTTTAATCTTTCCTTTAAGAACCAATAATTTAGTATTAATCTCTTCTCTTAAGGCCATATTTTCAATTCATACTCCTTCTAACTTTGTTTCTAACTTCTGAGGGTTGTTTTCTAACTCATGAAAGTTATTTTCTAGCTCTGCTTTTAATTTCTGAGAACTATATTTTAACTCTGCTTTTATTAATTTAAACATTTCTTGGAAGCAGAGATTGGTCCTGCCCAATAAAACTGGATTATTTCTATTTATAACTAATTTGTTAGCAAAACATAATATTATCTAATAATAATTAATCTCTTAGTATATGTAAATATTTTACTATGGTATAATAATAGTCCAGGGTCTGGCTACCTTTCTTTTATTGCCTATAAATTATATTAGTAACCTGCATAAATAATTGAATCCTATCTAATTCTATTTCCTTCAAAGTAAAATATAAATGTTTGTTTTGACATAGTGAGAGAAGAATAAATAAAAAAAATGTATTTGTTAAAATAAAGTTTTATATAATACAAAAATCATTCACTCATCAGATATATGCCAATAAATCATTTTGTTTAGACTACACTTGTTCTTAAACCGCATGTTGAATGCATCCAAAATTGTAACAATTGCAACATGATCAATGCAAGTTTAAAAGTTAATTAAGCCACCAGGTTAGGCAACAAACTGTAATGGTAAATGTGGGCAAAAGGGATGTCCATAGGTTCAGGTCCTAATTTTAGATAATATAAATTTATGTGCTGAGTCTCTCTTAAGATTTTCTTTAAATTTAATTGACTGAAATTACTATTTATAATATCAGTAAAATTCTTCATAAATATTAACCAAAAACAAGGTTCTACAATTACATATTTAAAGTCAAAGGGTACTTTTTAAAATTCAAATATATTTAAAATAAAAAACAAAAACAAATGATTGATGATATCAGGGCTTAAAATAATAAAACTAAAACTAATAATAAGTAATCAATTATCATATCATTAGATAAAACCTCATCATTATGTATCTCAGTTTTAGGTTTCTTAACTTTATTTTTTTTCCTGGAGGTATCCCTGTCTTTCGTTTGCTTTCTTGCTGGGCTATTTGTTGTGTCTAAAATTTCACTTAATGCATTTGGTGGCATTAGTGCCTCAATTATTTCAATGTCTGTTTTATTTATAATGAAACTTCTTATGCTTATTTGCAATTTTTGATCAATCTCTGGATTGTATACACTAATATTTTTATATCATTTAGTTTTTTTTATCTGATATTTTCTTTTCTAGAAACATTGAAAACTAAAATTAAAAATATTTCAACACATACAATAGTAAAAAAGAAAATCAAAAATAAATTGAAAATATGCAATGATGATACAACTCACACCAAAAATCACATAACAAAACAAAAAATATGTACATGTAAGCTGATAACAGAGCCTGAAAACCACAATATGGCTGAAGAATTTTATAATCCTTGCCACAAGAAATCTGAAAAGCAGCACAGTTATTGAGGATTTAATGAAAGTCAAAATTGGATCACTAAATGTTTGGGGTGTTAATTTACCAGAAAAACTGTTTCATCTTAACTAATGGATAAAATAATTAAACCGCAAATACTTGGAGTGCTGAAGACAAAAATTACAGAGGTTCAAAAATAGCTCCAGCAACAATCTTACATAATCAGAGATTCTCAACAATGTCATGAGACACTGAATCACCATCGGCATATATTGGCATATTTGTTAATAATAATTGCTTATTTTCAACATTTAAAATTATTTATATAGATGGACACCTTCTCATCATCACATTTGAACATAAAATTACCACAATTAACATCATTTTTGTGTATGTGCTTCCAGGACCCAAAATCATTACACAAATTATACACACTAAAAACTCACAAATGGCAACCACCCACAGCCCAACAATATTGATAGGTAATCTCCATCTAAATTATGAAAAAAATAACCAAAAAGGTTGCACCATATCAACCTTCCTTTAATGAATGCAGAAGGGTTTTAACCGAAAATTCAATTTTGTTCTATTATAGAAGGCATGGAATAGTAATAGATCTTTGTTATTATACTACAATGTTTCATCATTTAATTAAATATCAACTTAATCCATGTCCATTTCTCCCCATGCAACACTATTGATTACATTCAATTTCACATAGTTTAGGATGGCAACTATCCAACAAGAAAAAAACAGTTTGGCTAATACTCCAATCAACTGACACAGAATTTCTATTTTCAGAGGTTTATATAATGTTAAATAAAATCAAAAATATGTCCTTTGATTCCATTAAAAAATATCAGTCAGTCATCAATATTGTTTTATTAAATATACATTATTTCACAATATATGCTTCTCACCTTTCTAATTTGATAAATGTAGCAGATTAACTCCATAAAAAATAGAAATTACACGATCTACCCACACGAATTAACACTACATAAGAAAATCAATCCAGTTATATTATAACATGTTTGCAACTAAAGGAATGTATACTGATGAAAAAAAGAAGTTTTGCACACACACACCAACACTTATAGACTCACCAATTTATTAGTTTTCCATGACAACACAAGTTTATGGAAAGGGGCACCTTGGACACAATATACTGAAGCCAATATTTAAACATTTCAAACACAAACTAAAAACATATAAGTAATTTAGACCAGATGTCAATCAATATGTACCTCAAGAGACAGATAAGCACTTGAAGATCCAAGAATTTACTAACATGCTAAAATATACCCAATAGAAGCCACACAGGAACAAGTTGCATACCTATATTAGTACTAATACACTTAAGTTGATTAATAACACAATATTTGGCCAACTTCATTTCAGTGAAAATATACAATATTAAGGGTTTATATCCAATACCAATAGTTCCATTTAATAAAAAAAGTACAACTATAATATATTTATCTAATCTTCAACCCATATCAATAGTCCCACTCAGCATTAAAATATTAGAGAAGATTATTGAAAATGAAATTGAAAAACACATTCTACCAAAAGTATCAGATCCATAATATGTCAAAAAAGAGCCTCAATAATACAAGCTGCACTGATGTTTAGCATAATACAGGATAAAGTACAGCAGAAAAAGAAATAGGCACCAATTATAGTTCAGATACACATACATATTGCATTTGACTCTGTTGCAATAGAAGTGCTAATAGACATGATCACCAAGATCACCATTTCTCCCACTTTACTATACACCATTACAAATGTACTCCTCAAAACAGAGAGATACATATTACATTGAGTGGGTTCACCACACAGTGCACTGCTGTTTATGCTATATATAAACCCTCTACTACAACAGTTAGAAAGAGGTCTGCCAGGAATATTGATACCCTGGACTTCCTAACACATCTCATGTGTTGCATATATGGGCAATGTCATGGTTTTTCTGACATTGAGAAAACAAATACCAATTCTACAAAAAATATTACAAAATTATACTAGCATGCACAAATTACAATTTAACATTAATAAAACAGCAGCCTGGTTTCTCTACACTAATAAAGTACATTAAAAAACATATCAAGAAAAACCAACACCATTCCTTGGATTTCCATTTCACCTTGAAACACAAAGCATGAGTCAGGCAATACAAAAAAATTGAGGAGAAAACCATCAAAATAGTCATATCATTATCTAATGCTTATCTGACACTATATTCAAAAGTACATATGTTTAATACTCTAGTTACTACAAAGACTACATATTTTTCACCAATCATAAATTTTACCAAAACATTCAAAACAGCTATATCAAGACTCTGTACTAAATTACTATGGGGAAGGAAAACACTTGCCATTTCACAGAAACAATATATCCAACCAACTAATAGAAATGGCCTTGGAATCCACATAATTACAGTTTTGCAAATACAGAAAACAAACAATTTAATAACAAATATTATTACATGATTTCAACAAATTCAAAAATTAAATGACATAATAGCAACCGATTGCCCATCCCCTCCACCACAGGATATCATACAGCAATAATACACACAGTACAAAACAATATTAAACTAGGACAAATTTTCTTGGAAGGCAAACAAGACTACTGGCAAATCTATGACCTAATTTACCCACCCAATAACATTCAAACCTTCAATACAATGCTAATCATTAACAATAAAAAAACTCTTCTCAGGTTTCAAGAAATGGGCATCAGAGCCAAAGTACTTTGACTTCTTGAAAAAATTGGCATGTATGCTCTCCCAACAGCATACTTTTTATGATACAGATTTTTATATGGCTTCATAAATTCATTTTGTAGCCTCTGTCATTTCACTGAAGAAACACAGAAACACATATTTTATGATTGTTCATCTCTGAATATTACCATAATTAGCATGCTAAACCAATTCTGAGAGGTACAAATCATTCAACAGTTAATAAATTACACACAAAAGTGATCCATTTCAATGATTAGAGTGGCCACTATGTCAATATATACATATTGGTGTACTCATTGCATATTTACTCTAGATAACAACACCAGAAGACACCTCACAACCTTTTGCAATAAACTCCAACAGATAAAAATTAGTGATCAAAAATTGGTGCACCAGATATCTTTGTGGCCACTTCATCACTATTAAGACAACATTTAATTTATAATAATTAATATTTACTGTACTATCTAAATCCAGCTGCCAATTTTGCAAAAAACAAAAAAATATGCACTATACATATCACATTGCAAAGAAAAAAATAAAAATAATGCACTAAAGAGAAACTTTTAAAATACAAACCAATTAGCAGTATGTTTAACAATAATTGAAACCAGTGCATTTAATCATCCAAAAATGTTTAATCTAAAGAGCCAGCTTCCAGAAATATTATGAACAATTGAACAAAAGAACTCATAATCAATTTACTCTTGTTTGATTGACTGTGAACTTAAATCTGTGAAATCACAAGAAAAAAGTGAAGCCATGCTGAATTTGTGAGAGATTTGTAAACAGCAATTATCAATGTAAAAGTCATATGAAAGTATGTTAAAATTATGAAAGCTTTGTAAACTACAACTATCAATGTAATGACATGTAAACATTTTGATCAATAAAGTTTATTATTGTTGAAACATACTGCTGCTGCTATTTCTGCTACTACTACTAGTAGTTGCAGTAGTAGCAGTAGTAGTATTAGCAGTAGTAGTAGTAGCAGTACTAGTAGTAGCAGTAGTAGAAGTAGTAGTAGTAGCATCCATGTTAATTCTGATGAGGAAGTCTAAGTATTTAGGTTCTAAATACCAAAATTTAAATTTTTGTATTAAAGATTTGTTTGTTAGTTTAAGTGTAATATCTGGTGTTTGAAGCAGATCTAGGTTAGTCATATTTTGATATGCATCCCAGTACTTAATTTTTGCTGTAAACATATTATCTGGTAATTTGTATTGACATATGTGTTGAATTAGGTTATTAATGAACTTATTGTTAATAGGTGGAGGTGTGTCAGTAGGAGATATTGGAATGAAAATCTGAAAATTCTGAAAGTTAGTGCAGATTTTAAATAGTGTATTATAGGATTTTTGATAATAAAAGGTATTTATTGAATGCAAAGATAAGCCATTAAATTTTGAATGCTTTTGGAGTTTATTACTGCTAATAGAAATTGTCTTCTGGTTCCAGATCAATTTAGTACATAGAGAATTGATTTTCTTAATGAATGAGGTTGTGAATTTAATGGTGGGTGAATAGAAATTAATTTTTGGATAGATTAGCATGTTAATTAGAGATATCTTGCTGTGTATTGAAAGATAAGCTTTAGTTAGAGAATTAATAATTTTTTGTATAAAAATGATTAATTGATTTTGTATATTTATTCTCATTATATTTACTGATTGATGGAAGGGTATTCCCAGAAAGTTATGAGGTCGGGTTTCAACTTTTGTTTTAATTGGAGTGCCAGTAAGTATGGACCATGTGGCCATTTTTTCAGGATTGATTTTTAGAGTATAATCTTTTGTGTATTTTTTTAATATGTTATGTAGTTTTGGTAACAATTTCTGTGAGGGAAGAAAAACAGTTATGTCATCCATGAATGAAATATGATTAATTGTACGGTTTAAAAAAATTGTTTGTATTCCCGGTAGTTCAGTTTCAATTTGAAGTAAGAGGGGATTAATGTAGGTGATGAAGAGGAGGGCACTAAGGGGTGAACCTTGGGGAATTGAATTATGTGGAGTGAATTCTGATGACATTTTTCCATTTAAGGTGATGTGTATGTTTCTATTTATAAAGAGATTAGCTAAAATATACATAATTGGAATCGGGATTCCATGACTACCAAGCACTTCTAAGAGTTTTTCAATAGGCACAGAATCAAAGGCAGCTTCAATATCTAATTGTACTGCAATAGGTGCAGCTTTTCTATGGTGGTGAATGTCATCAGTTAGTGCCCTAAATAAGACATGAGCCTCGGGGATGGATGAGCCTTTTTTGGCAAACTGAAATTTAGATAGAGTAGGTAATATAAGAGGCTGGATTTTATCTTTAATAATGGATTCTATTATTTTAATGATTAGTGGGGACATAGATATAGGTCTAAGATTATTGAGAGGGGAGGGTAGTAAAGGTTTTTTTAGAAAGGGCACTAGTGAGACAGGATAGAGTAGTTCTATACTATGAATTTGATTTGATAAGTAATGTAGCATATTGTAAATTATGGGAATAGTAAAGTGGCTAAGATGTTCAAGCAAAAATTTCGGAATGGCATGTGTTCCTGGATGCGAGTTGTTTGGAATAGTTTTTAATTTATTTGTAATGTCTTCTTTAGATATATTAAGGATAGTTTATGACACACCAAAATAAAGTGGAGCGAGAATTGGCATAGGTAGCTTTTGAAATTTAGTTTTAAAATATTGTTTAATTGGTGGAAGCATATTTATTCTGGTAATCATTTTATCATTTATTAATATGGATGAGGGTGTGGTTATATTAGAGTTATAGCCTAATGCCCATTTGATATATGCCCTTGACCAGTCATGGGTGTTTTTTAAAAAAATTCTGGCTTTTTTAATAGAAAGATAATTAGCTAGTGTAAGTTGTGTCTGTTTGAACTCTTGCTTTAGTATCATTATGGTATTAACTGAATTTGAGCTGGTAGGTGTGCTTTTTAGCTTCATATGCAGTATATCTAATTTTTTGCTAAGTGCAGTAGGAGAAGGATTTCTTGCAGTATAAGGTTTGATGTTAGAAGCTAAAATATTAATGAAGGAAAACCAAGCTTCTGTTGGTTGGAGTGAAAGTATGTCAATTTTTTTAAAATAAATGTATGCATTAGATATTATGGCTTCAGGAACATTTGTTTTTAATAATAAACGGGTGGTATTGTTCAGTAAAAGTGTTGAGTGTATCTGCATATCTAAATTTAATACGACATTAAGGGCATGATAGTCAGAAAAAGCTACTGGGTTTAGGGAGGGTGTAATTATAAAGTGCAATTCAGGAGAGTAAAAGAGTAGATCTATTAGTGATGAGTGATTTTTAGTGAAAAATGATATTGTATTTGATGAAAAGAAACCTTCTGAGCTCATTAGCCTTTTGTTAATTTTATGAAGATATTTCATTGTAAAGTCTTGGTATGACATATTAAAGTCACCCAACAGAATTATGGGGTGTGGATTTGTTGCTAGTGTTAAATTAATTATGTTAATAAGCTGGTGTATGAGTATTGGTTGATTATATAAGTATAATGCTATAATATTTATTGTGCATGCTACATTATGAAGAGTGATGATAATCATGTGTTGATCAATATATAAGATGTTGAAAGATTGGAATGGAGAATTCCTATTGATGAGTACTCCTATTCCTGCAGCTGAATAGTTTGATGTGGAAAATCTGGTATATCCAAACTTGGCAAGATGCTGCTCAGGTTTAAAAAGCGAACTTACTGAGCATTTGGTTTCTGTAAAAAAAAGAATATGTGGTGTGAATTGCCGAATCCAGCTGGTAATGGCAAACATTCTATGGGGTGAGTTTATCCCTCTGACATTAACTTCAGTAATTGATATTAGCATGAGTAATTCTAGATTGTACAATGATTATGGTAATTTGTTGTATATGCATATAAATCTCTTTTTGAAAATAAAATCCTAAAAATTAAAATGAGAGATCATTCTTTGGCCCCAGCGGATATAGTCAATGCCACCTGGAGCCTCATAAAATTATCTCCACAATCATAACTCTTAAACAAAATCAGCAATGGACTAAAAAAACTTACAACCATCAATGAATAGCTTACTTATTAATTTACATGCCCCAATTTTATTTTATTCTCTTTATGATTCATGTAATATTTGTTTACTATTTTTATATATATATAAAATTATTATGTAAAATTTTTTTAACATGTAATCAGAATATAGAAATTATGTAATATTTTTAATTTGTAATAACAATATAGACATAATAATAAAAAACTTTTTAAAACTAAGTAGTAGTAGTAGCAGTAATAGTAGTAGTAGTAGTAGCAATAGTAGTAGTTGTAGTAGGAGTAGTAGTAGTAGTAGTAGTAGTAGTAGTAGTAGTAGTAGTAGTAGTAATAATAATAATAATAATAATTCAATTCAATTCAATTCAATTCATTTATTTACCGTACAAAACTACAGCATAAAGCCAATTACAGTATTGCACCATAACAAATATATAAATACATAAATGAGTTTAAATGACAAATTATTAATATAATTATGTGCCATATTTCAATAAAAGATAATTAACACATTTAAAAATCTAAAGTAAAATTAAATATCAGCATATAAACAATTATTATTAAAACATTAATAATAACAAATAAATAAAAGGGATAAATATAAAGCGCGTAACAAAATAATAATAATAATAATAAAACAATTTAACATATATATATAAACAAAATCAAGTTAAACCAATCAAATATGACATTTAAATTTAATAACATAACAAAATTGATTATAATCTAAATTGAAGTAATTATTATTACTACAAATCTGATTATATAAATATGGCAGTCTAAATAAAGGAGAAAATCTAAGAACATTGGAATGACAAGTTTTAATGTAACAAACAGAAGCAGACCGAGTATCATGCACATGAGATCTAATTACAACAGTAGAAATTGTGTCAGATAAAAGAACTATTTTATTAACAAGTTTATAAAGATATTTAAGATCTCTATATTGTCTTCTAGAAGAAAGATGAACAACAGTTTTATTTCCCAAAGAAACATATTTAAAAAACTTATTACTCACTGATTGTAATAAGTTACATCCCTGTTTAGAGCTAGGATTCCAAATGACTGAACAATATTCAATGATGGGAAGAACCAATGATAAAAATAATTTAAATTTTGTATCACCACTGAAATGATGACCAAACCTTAGAATAGTACCTATAATTTTTAAAGCTTTACTAATAATAATAATAATAATAATAATAATAATAATAATAATAATAATAATAATAATAATAATAATAATAATAATAATAATAATAATAATAATAATAATAATAATAATAATAATAATAATAATAATAATAATAATAATAATAATAATAATAATAATAATAATAATAATAATAATAATAATAATAATAATAATAATAATAATAATAATAATAATAATAATAATAATAATAATAATAATAATAATAATAATAATAATAATAATAATAATAATAATAATAATAATAATAATAATAATAATAATAAAAAAAAAAAAGAAGAAGAAGAAGCAAATATTTTATCTAGCGCTGTGCTTGCAATTATATTTTATTCCAATATCAGCCTTTCAAGCTAAATGAGCATGCACCTTTTGAGTGTTAAATAAATGAATATTCTCTTCTTCAATCCAAGATATAGTATTTATGCAGGAATAAAAAGAATCCCTGCATAAATACTATATCTTGGATTGAAGAAGAGAGTATTCATTTATTTAACACTCAAAAGGCGCGTGCTTAATTAGCTTGAAAGGCTGATATTGGAATGAAATAATAATAATAACAATAATAATAATAATAATAATAATAATAATAATAATAATAATAATAATAATAATAATAATAATAATAATAATAATAATAATAATAATAATAATAATAATAATAATAATAATAATAATAATAATAATAATAATAATAATAATAATAATAATAATAATAATAATAATAATAATAATTGCAGCCCCTATAGATATATTTTAATTAACAAAAATTAATAAAAATGTCAAAAAAAGGGCTATCCTTTTTTTAAAAAAATTGATCCTAAATTTTTAAAGTAGTTGCTTTTCTTATTAAAATAAATATATAATAATATTGACATGATATTTACATAGTTATTAATCATTAGAACTTTTTTAATGAAATCAAACTCACAACTGCCTTTCGAGCAATTACCCCGGGTTAGCGGGTTCGCTTCCCGGCCGTTGCTATGACACATGATAAAAAAAGATTAAAAGTTAATTATTTATAAATATTAATCTTTTATCTAAAATCAAACTGTGATCAAGCACTTAATAAATTAAGATGAAATCACTACAGTTATAATCCCAGGGCTAAAAATAGTTATATTGAAACGATTATTAATTTATTAATTATTTACATAAATGTAACATAAATTTATCTATCTATTTATCTATAAATATATCTACATATTTGTCTATCTATCTATCTATTCATGTATCTATTTTTATCTATTTCTATATGTGTAATGTATTTGATTATAAGAGTGTGCTTTCACTTTGTATATATATATATAATTGTGTGTATATAAATATACAAAGGTACAGGTCTAAATTATTCATTTATTTGATTATGGATTTTATGATATTTGTAAAAAAATAAAATGCAGTATATATATATATAAATCCCAATTCTGCAATTATATGTTTATATTGTGTTATATTTTTCAGTTTTTCATATTATGAAGTTCTAGTTCATCTTTCTCAATAGAGTGAAAGATTGACAAAAATAATGTTTTTATGTTTTGATTTGAAAAAAAAAATCAGGTGACTGGTTATTGTGACAGGAAAAGAAGAAAATGTAAGAAATAAATTCATTTATTGAATTTGACGGGGAAATTGTGTTTTCTCTTGGTATTTCGTTAACTTGATATATTTTTTTCTTTCTGAATAGGTTTGAATAGTGTTTCAGCTGTTAAAATTTATTACATATTTTTTTTGTAAGATTGTCTTTCTTCATGTCATTGAACTCATTGATTTAGAACATCTTTGTCCTAGTAGAATGTGACAGACTTTGTAAAGTCGTCAAATTTTATTTTATTCTATTCGTTTTTTTTTTTTAGAATTTCTTGGGTAATGAAAGATTCTAGAATTTTTAAAAAGAAAGATATTTTTAGAATGACTTGCACATTTAAATAAATGAAGATGTAGGTCAATTTACAGATGAGACATTAAATATATTATTATTATTATTATTATTATTATTATTATTATTATTATTATTATTATTATTATTAAAAGCAATACTAGCAATGGTTGTATATATATATTATTAATAAATAATTTTTTTGTTTTTATTTTTTTGACTTTGTTTCACAATAGTAATTTTTAAAAGTTAAGCAAAAAGCAATGTGAAACAGTGAATTAAGTAACTTGTGTTTTATGCTGTGTGAATTTTAGATTATAACATTGTCAAAAAAAAGAGCTAAGATTGATTTACTCACCTGAATAATTTGGAGCAGGGGTAAAGTGGTGAATTCGAAGTTAAAGAATTTAAAATCTTGATTTAGGGAAATAATATAAATTACTATTAAAAAATGAATAAAACAATTGGATGAAAATAACCTTTTGATGCTTACATTTCATATTATTTCTTAATTAAACAACTGAGCTTTTATATTGATACTTTATTTATATAATATATTTGAAATGCCTCGTATTTATATATTTCTACCTGTATAAACAAAGCTCAAATGTTATTAACTCCAATTATTATTATTATTATTATTATTATTATTATTATTATTATTATTATTATTATTATTATTATTATTATTATTATTATTATTATTATTATTATTATTATTATTATTATTATTATTATTATTATTATTATTATTATTATTATTATTATTATTATTATTATTATTATTATTGTTGTTGTTATTATTATTATTATCATCATCATCATCATTATTATTGAAGCTTATATCAACAATTTCACAAGTCTCAGTTTTAATTGGAATATGGTAACAAAGACAATTGGCAATTTTTACACCACTTTAAATCAATAATAAGCCTTCCATATGTCCATGAAATTGCAAAAAAAAAATCTAATGAATATATGTGTTGACATGTGTAGAGTTAGCTTTAAATCACTTCTGTCATTAAAAAAAATAATCAATAATTCAAAAGATAATATGCCAGCAGAGTATAACTTCAAGTTGTTTACAAAATACATACAGTGCTGCATCTTATAGTTCTGAGTATTATAATATATCTTGGGGCAAATAAAAATATAAAAATCTAACAGTATACTAATACAACAGAGCAAAACAGAACAATGAATATAAATTGATTTTCCTCAATCATGAGTATACTACAGGTCATATTTTCATTCCCATTAATGTGAGAATGATTTGTGCTGTAGGGGATGATAGGAAAAATATAAGCAAAGTTGGACAATTGCAAACGATTCAAATGCAATCATCAGAAACAATTTATGCATTCCATTGGCGACAAATGGAACATTTAAATGATGCATTTACATATTAAGACTCATTTACACAATGAATTACACTTATATACAGGCATAACTTTCAAGTGTTAAATTAATAAAACACTATGATTCGGGTAGTGGTCTGTCAAAAGCATGCTTAATTTATAATAAATATTTTGAATTTTGAATTTTACCATTTTGTAATATTCAATTACAATGAGTTTATAAAAAAAAAAAAAAACTATTTAATCTGTAATAGTAGTTGAAATCTATATAAAATATTTAAAATGACCCATAACTATATTCTTTCAGTGAGATTCTGACTTTAAATAGGCTCAAATTTTAAGCTTATCTTTATTTGGAGAAAGTATATATATATATTATTGAAGTTTATCCATATTAAAAAAATTAAATATTACTATACTGACATTTCGTTTTGATCATGCAAGCCATCTACTAGGTCATAAAAGGTAGAAAGATGGTTGTAGAGGCGCTACAGTCACTGAATTGAAAAAAAAAAAACCGTTAAAGTTCCACCAATAGCAAAAATGTTAAATTAAGAATTTTTTTTTTTTTAAATATTTCCAAATAAGAGAAAGTTTGCATGTATCATCTGGCTTATTGATACAATCTGGCCTTTTAAGTATCTCAATGGCTTTTCTAATTTTGTGCTGGTAGAGATTATCACATCTGGATATGATCAATTTTATGATCTGAATATATAGTATGGAGTGAGAGTGCTGCTGATGATGAGTGTGGTATAACTGCAGTAGCATGTTCATCTTTCCTATGACTGATGAAACAATCACTCACACCTATGTAATTAAGCTTTACAATTTACACATGAGATTTGATATACACCATAAGATTTAAGAGGGATTGAATCTTTAGGCTTGGTTATTGTATTGCTGATCTTTTAATGAGTAGAAAACAATGTATTTATATTATAGAGTTTTAATATATGTCCAATACTGTCTGTAGTTCCTTTTACATATGCAACACAAATCCTAATAGCTGATTTATCATCTTTTTGTTTCTTATTTTGTCCATTTTGGGTTTGAAATAAGGCTTTTTAAATAAATTTATAATTATAACTATTTGGTAATAAATCACTATTAATATGATTTATTTTTTATTTCAGATGTGACTTCTCTGAAATGTTAATTGCTCTATTTAAAAGAGTTTTGGCTATGGAAAATATCGGACTTGGGTGATGATGAAAATGTAAATGTAAATATCTGTCCCTGTGTGTATTATATATATATATATATATATATATATGCATTAATGTCTATGAGAATATTAGAATTAATGTATATATATATATATATATATATATATATATATGCATTAATTCTAATATTCTCATAGATTAATAATAAATTCAATATTTTTATTATTTTTGAGACAATTTTTTTTTAAAAAAATGTTTATTGGGGAATAATCTGGAATATTCTCTGTGAGATATTTAATAATACACAATTTATATAATTGTGATAACAAACATTGATTATGCTTTCCATTTTTATCAAAAGTGATATGTTATAATCAGTTATGTTATTATAAAAACACAAATGATGACATGAGTCTTCTTATTTTATAATTTTTATTTTATAACAACAGATTTTTCTACTCTTGCATTTTAATTTTTTACACTTGGACAAGTAATATATATATATATATATATATATATATATATATATATATATAAATTGTAATGTGATTACAGGGGATTTGAACCCAGACATTTTATATATCTACAGCTATTGAATGTATCTCATACAACTTATAAACATCACCACACACATGTGAAAAGGAAAATAATTTCCAATATACATATTTTATGGTGAACCAGCACTTTTCAGTTTGGCAAACTGATGAGTGATGGTTCAGCATGAAATACATATATTGGAGATCATTTATCTTTTTCACACGTATATGGTCATATGTATCGATTATATTGGATAGAGTGGGTAACTATAGGGAGTTTAAGTCTGAGATCTTATTCCCTATAATTCTAACAAAACCCCAAGGCTATAAAGCATATCTGTATTTAAATATTATATATTGTAATGGTAAATAAATAGTGAATAAGCTAGCTCTTATTTATTATAGCTCATGAACTGGGCAAATCAGAATTTTAATGATAAAGAATGGGATGAGTTTCGATTCTAATTTGAGTTTTTAATTTGTAAACAAAATATCATAAATGTAAGTAATGAAATTTATATACTAGCTAAATATAATTCAGAAACAAAGGGATATTTTATTGAAGCTGAATTAAATTTTGATGATAAAATAGAAGCATAAATAATCTATTCCAGTTACATAATCTTTTTAATGCTTAGTAATGTTAGCCATTCATTAAAATTTAAAAAGCATGCAAATATGATTTCAATACTATCAGGATAAAGTAAATTGAATAAAAAAATAAGAAATAATATAGCCCATGACTATTGATAAGTGATGTAATCTTAAAAAAATAAATCAAAGTCAATCTTTATAAATAAATAATAAGTTCATACTTTATTCATGTTAATTTAACAGTGACATTATTATTATTATTATTATTATTATTATTATTATTATTATTATTATTATTATTATTATTATTATTATTATTATTATTATTATTATTATTATTATTTAATAATAATAATAATAATAATAATAATAATAATAATAGTTATTATAATAATAATAATAATAATAATAATAATAATAATAATAATAATAATAATAATAATAATAATAATAATAATAATAATAATATAATAATAATAACATAATAATTTAACATAATAATAATAATAGAAGCGATGCCAGATTCATGTCATCCTGGCATAGATGGAATTCCCAAGTTTGTATACAAACATATTGATAAAATCACAGCACAATATATGCTTAACCTAGTTTCCTACCTCACTAAAGACATCTATAAATTACAGGGATTAAATCAAATCATGCTTGTGCCATTCATGAAAAAGAAACAATTAATCTCAAACACCACTAACCTACGTCCAATTTCAATGTGCTCCCTTGGCATAAAGATAATAGAATCACTGATAAAAGATAAAATAGAGCCATTCATTTTGCCAAACCTATCAAAAATGCAATTTGCCAAAAAAGAATCCTCATTAGGGCAGGCAGCCTTTCTATTCAAGTCAACTATAGACACTGTTAGAGATAATAAAAAATACAGTCCAATTGTTATTCAACTAGATGTTGAAGCTGCTTTTGACATGATTTCCATCAGTACTCTTCTTAAAACTCTGCAAAATTACTCAGTCCCCAATGCCTATCTAAACTTGCTTGCCAACTTACTTCTAAACCGTGAGATTTATGTTTCCCTAAATGGGAAAACTTCACTGCCAATAGTGCCGCATCAGTCCATTCCTCAGGGCTCACCTCTCAGTGCCTTATTGTTCACTGCCTATATCAACCCTCTTATCAAAATAATAGAAAAGGAATTTTCAGGAGTCTACTTGCCTACCCTCAAGGACAACATCTCATGCATCACATATATGGATGATATAGCAGTATTTCTATCATCCCAAAAGCAAATTCCCAAACTACTTAAGATACTCAACAATTTTACAAAAGAATTTAAGCTAACATTTAATATGGAGAAATCATGTGCATGGCAGATCTTCACCGGTAATTGCATTAATAAAGTTTTCAAAGGTAGACGAAGCACATTTCTTGGGTTCAACTTTTATTTACATCATTCACCTATGAGATCACTCATACAGAAAGATTTAATAGAGAAAGTGGAAAAGACTGTCAATTCACTCTCCAAAGCCTACCTCTCTCTATATACAAAAATGTATTTGCTTAACATGCTAGTGATTACAAAAATCTCTTATTTTACTCCAACAATCATTTATACCAAGGCATTTACAAATAAGATAGACTCCTTATGTAGGAAATTATTCTGGGGAAAAAAGATTATCTCAATATCAGTAAAATGTCTAAGAAAACCCCTTTCACAAAATGGCCTTGGCCTTCACTCAATACATGTCTTCAGGATACAAAAAACATTGAACATAATATCTACATGTGCACAAAAATTTCCATATTTAGAAATTTCTGCCAAGATTACCCCTACAGATAGACCACCTCCTCTCCAGGGATATCTGAACACACTACTTACACCATTATTAACAATCCACACTCTTAACTTTAAACCACCACAAGCCAAATATAAATATTGGGAAGTTTATCAACTTCTACATCCAAATCAAGATGATGTACAAACTCCACTTCATATTAATAATAAACAATTATGTCACAAATTTAAACTATGGTCACTTGAACCAAAATATTTTGACTTTCTCCTAAAGATAAATCTGGACTTGCTACCTACACAACACTTTTTGAAATATCAAAGAAACTATAAAGATATAGATGATATATGTAATCTTTGCCATAGGGACTCAGAGACACAAAACCACCTTTTTTTCTCATGCCCAAGTCTAGAAAACATTCGTGAAATTATTAGCACTTCACTCAAGGATAAAAAAATCAATATGAAAACCCTTTTTGACTCTTTTAAAAGGGGTATCTTTGCTGAAATAAGAATCTGCACATTTTTACTCTATGCCTTATGGTGTACAAGGTGTAATTTCATATACAATTATAACCCCAGAAGACATCCAAACACGTTCAGAAATAAGCTGCAAACCATACGTGAAAGAGACATGAAGATTACAGATCAATCTAAGTACATTGACACCTGGAATATACAAGAACTTATATAAAAGCACTAACAAAAAAACTATATCTAACATGGATCCTTGTGCCAGTTCTGAAGTCAACTGACACAAATTAGACGCATTCCTGCTTTAATTTAATTGAAGTATATCTAATTGTATATAATCGTATGATTGAGTGATCATCATTGACTTTGTTGAACTGTTTTTTTTTTCTTAAATACTTCTAGTTTGATAATGCATACAATCACTGATCAAATCATTGTACATATGTAGTTTTGTGAAACCAATTTATATATAAGAACTATGTTGTCAAATGTAACTTGTATAACCTTTTAGAATACTAATAAAGTTTATCCTTTGAAACATCATCATCATCATCATCATCATCATCATCATCATCATCATAATAATAATAATAATAATAATAATAATAATAATAATAATGTGCATGCGCGTGTATGCCTAAGTCATCAAGAATGAAGGTCTTATTAATAACCTTTTTTCCCCCTTATTCTAATCGTTTTCACACTTAAAAACTGTGATATATATCTGTGATAGATAAAGACAGCGATGGCTAATTACTGAACAGTTGTTTTCTAGCAAAAAGTAAGTAATACGGTCGTTCATAACAAAAAATAAATTCTAACGTCATAAACAAGCATGGCGTCGCGTCAAGAAGCAAACGACGTAAATTGCGCTCAAACAAACGGCGATAAAATGAAAACTGCCACTATCGCAAAAACATACGCAAACGTAACAAAAATAAACCAGCAGCTTCACAGCATCGAAAAAAGTCCAGCATTAACACAGACAGCAAGATTTAGGAAGGTAAATCAAGCCGACATAAATAATTTAAACCTCATGGAAAACAATAATGAAGAGCCCTCCCCAACGATATGGAATCAAGATGAACTGCAAGAAATAAACGTTAATTTCAACAGCACCATCCCAAAAAAAATTATTCGCAACTTTCCAAAAATTTTTTTCACCGAGATCATTAGTGTTAGCTGTCACTGATAGGAATTTAACACTCTATAAATTCCCCAGAGAGCTTCTTTACGAGGAGCTGACAGCAACAGCATTGTGGGATACAGTCTCTAGTATTGGAGAGCATCCAAACTCGCGATACGTTGCAATTCAGTTTTTCGATGAACATCAGCGTGCAAGATTTCAAACTAAAGTAAAAACTTTGGGAAGCTACGCGCTAATAATAGTCGATCAAAGCTTGCAAAACTATTGTAACGGAATAATTAAAAACACTTACTTCGGATATACCATTCAGGATTTTCAAAAATTAATACAGTCATTTGGCAAAGCTATTTATATAAAACAAATCTACTTATCCGACACCCCCATACCGGTTTTCAGCAACAACTTTCATTTCAAAATAAAGCTGAATGACAATGTAAACCCGGAGGATATTCCAACACAAATAATTGACCAGAATGCAATACTGACTATTCACATAAAAGGATTAAGGCCGAGATGTTTTGCGTGCGGTGAAACCGGACACTTAGCAATCGATTGCAACACCAAAATCAACCAAAAAAACCAACCGAGCTCTGAAGATCAACCAACAGAAGCTCACCAACCGGAATCAAACAGTACAAAACAGATAACGAAAACAACTAATAAACAAGAAAAAAATTAATAAAAAAACCACAGATCAACAGCAATTGAATAATAAAAAAACTGCACACACGTTGCCAGCACCTGAAATTCTGGATTTATCAACAAAATCAACCAATAGAATTCAAACCCCCACTGATAAAAAAACAGAAAGTCAACAACCTCAAGAGGCTCCAATGGAAAAAATAGCGCACAATCTAAGTCAGCCTACCAAAAATACTGATGAAAAAGAGATAATAAAAGAACAAATAAACTCACACAGTAATAGTGATCAAGAAAAAATATATATAACACACCAAACACCCAATATTAAAAATAATACAACAATGGAAATTATGGAAGCTATCACCCCAAATATGCCTCAAATCACCAAAGCTGACACAGAACAAAGAAGAAGACCAGGCCACCCACCAAAGAAAAATAGAGGGCCCAAAAAAATCAAAACAGAATCCAACCTTAGCCTTTCTGATCACAACAATACAACTACAGTGGAAACAGATGAAGATCTGGAAATGGAATATGAGAATGAATGGGAAGAAACACCAGATCAACCCTAATATTTAAATCTCAACCAAAAAACATATAATGAAAATAAAAATTGCGGCAATCAATGTCAGGGGTTTGAACTCAACCTCAAAAATTAATAAGTTAAAACATTGGATCAAGGATATACAACCACACTTGCTTGGTATACTTGAGACAAAAATTTATGCTGGATCACAAACTGACCCAGCCAAACATTTAAATATGGAAGGTTTCTGTGCATGCTCCAGAGACTCTTCCTCTCCCTCAGCTGGAACTGGACTCATAATTGCTAGAAATTGCCCATTCACAACGTTCAAAATAATTCACATTGACATGAACTTATTAATTGCAACCTTCAACCAAAAAAGCATAACAATAAATCTGGTTTTTGTATATATGCCTTTACAGGATAAAAAAATAGATACCATAATTGCAAACATTAATTCAAGGTTAGCTACAACTTCAAACCCAACCATCTTAATTGGAGATTTTAATTTAAAATATCAGGAATTTACCCAACGTTGGCTTCACAGAATAAACATACCACTAATGAGTGGCCAAGGTTTTTTGCCAGATGATGCCATCTCTTTCCACAATAATCGCTTCTCTTCACTTATTGATCTGTGCTTTTATTCTCCAATGCTTCACCACCTTATTGAAATAAAACTAACTCCCTCAACTTTTTCCGATCACTCAGCTCAAATAGTCACAATTGACTGTGCCCAAATTCAAATATCACCCTTTCCACTTACAAGAACAATAAGAGTTTTACTCCCAGAAACAACCCCTGAATTTCTGTTCTCTGAGACCTACATAATGCTAAACAAAATCAAAGATATGACTTTGAACCCGGTCCAGAAATATCTAGCATTTATGGGAATGTTGTCCTTTAACATCAACCATATAACAAAAAAACAACCTCCACCATCAAGACTTTTGTCTCTGGCAGATCAGTTACACCAGAGAATAATCATGATTAACCCATCACACTGCACCCAGCAGTATATATTCAAGCTTACACATGCATACAATAAAGCATGTGAAGAACTCAAAAGCTATCTGAAGATAAAGAAAAGCAAGGTATGCCTAACCAGGCCACACACTTGGACAAGAGATTATATAAGATGGGCGCTGGGGAACCAACCAGATGTAAAAGTGCCAATGGCACT
The DNA here is from genome assembly GCA_028023455.1 of Epiperipatus broadwayi. NCBI lineage: Eukaryota > Metazoa > Onychophora > Udeonychophora > Euonychophora > Peripatidae > Epiperipatus > Epiperipatus broadwayi. The sequence goes on along the minus strand of JAQFVV010012772.1, from coordinate 587,215 downwards.
ATATACAAATAGTGGAACATATGCAGGACACAATATGATTATGCCAATTTTTGAATATTTTAAAGAGAAATTACAAGAAAGACAACCATATAAAATACCACATAATCTGTTTGGCCCACCAGAGACAAAAACCCCATTCACAAAAGATCTATTCACAACAAAACTAAATACTATTCAAAATGCTTGCCATCCAGGTAGTCCTGGAGTTCCATTGTTTGTATTAAAGCATCTAAGCAAATTCACAACAGAATATTTGTGTCAGTTAGCAAACCATCTAGCGCAACAAATTCAACCCATGGAGGGTGTCTATCCAATAGCCATAGTACCCTATAATAAAAAGAAAGCAATTATTCCACCTATTACAGACCTCAGACCAATATCTATGGGACCTTTGCCGATCAAAATTATGGAGAAAATTATTAAAGATGAAATTGAACCGTATATAATGCCACTTATCTCCGAAGCACAATATGCAAAGAAAAACTCTTCAACAACAGAAGCAGCTTTATTCTTCAAAGCAATTCTAGCAACAGTAAAACAGCGGAAAAAATATGGACCCGTTGTTGTGCAGCTTGACATAGAAGCTGCATTTGACTCAGTCAATATATACACACTTCTAAAAATGCTAAAAGACACAGAAATTCCTAGAACACATCTATATATAATTGCTAACCTGCTTCTGAACAGAGAGATCCATATAACTTTAAATGGAAGAAACTCACCATCTTTCACACCCACCAAATCTATATCCCAAGGATCCCCTCTTAGTTCACTATTGTTTATATTTTACATCAATCCCCTTATTAAAAGCATACAAAATGCATTTACTGGGATCGAGATACCAGACACAACACAGCGCACTACATGCATCGCCTATATGGATGATGTTACCATATTCCTAACATCAAAAAAACAAATACCGCAACTCCAAAAGATATTACAAGAATATTCACAAAAATATGAATTATCATTTAATCCAGCAAAAACCACAGCCTGGTCTCTATACACTGGTAAACCATGTACATCAATTTACAAATCAAAACCAAACTCTTTCCTTGGGTTCCCATTTCATATGGGAATTACAGGAATGAGATGTCATATCCAAAATAAACTTAAAGAAGAAGCCACAAAAATTATAAACTCCTTGTCCAAGGCATATCTTTCACTATATTCCAAAGTACAGTTAATTAACCAGCTTATCACAACCAAAATAACTTACTATGTACCGGTTATTTCATTCTCAAAGGGGTTCATTTCAAAAATTAAAACCATATATAATAAACTACTTTGGGCCAGAAAAACAGTAGCAATTTCCACAAAAAAACTTAGCCAACCTCTAATAAAAAATGGACTTGGCTTGCACAACATCAATGTTTTTCATATACAGAAGTTAAGGAACTCAATAATCACAATACTTGCCAAATACCCCAAAATTAACCACTTGCTAGAAGTTACTCCAACAGATAGACCACCTCCAAAAGGTTCCTTTTTCACCAACATTATATACCAATGCAAAACCACAGACAAGATTCCAGAACAGTATTTGCATAAGTATTCATACTGGGATATTTATGGTTTAATAAACAGAGAAGCAGATACTAATGTTATACAACCTATGCTAGGAATTAACAACAAGAGACTACTCAAGGAATATAAAAAATGGGCTCTAGAGCCCAAATACTTTGATTTTATCATGAAAATCAATCTCATTGCCTTGCCAACAACCCACTTTCTTTATCATAAAAGAATGTATATATCTATTGACCCCTTCTGTGGACTCTGCCATCGAGCAGAAGAGACACTGGACCACTTTATTTATCAATGTGTAGCACTTAACCAAACACGACAGATGATGTGTAACACCTACAGAAAACCGGGTACAATCATTAATCACATAATAGCTGCTTTTCAGGGAAGATCAATACCTAGCATTAGGGCAGCCACATTTGTTCTATATGCGTATTGGTGCACCCGATGTACTTTCTTAATTGGCAATAACACCAGACGACACCCAGCTACATTTAGCAACAAACTGCTACACATTCGAAATAGAGATAAAATAATAACCAACCCCCACTTATATGCAGCAACATGGTCATTGTTAAAACAACCATCAATGCTGTGAATGCTGCAAAGAAAAACTATCATACAACTAACATTCAAAGTGACATGCGGACAAAACTAAATAAGCTCCTCAAACGTTAGAACTCTGATTATTTTTGCTTTTTTAATTTTTATATTGTTATAGTCCATTAACCACAAAGTGTAACCACTAAATTCATTTATATGTGTTTACCCTAATATTATTCATTGTATGTTAAATTTCAAATTTTTCTAGATGTAAACTTATGTAAACCATTGAGATCAATAAAGCCTTTATTGAAACGTAATAATAATAATAATAATAATAATAATAATAATAATAATAATAATAATAATAATAATAATAATAATAATAATAATAATAATAATAATAATAATAATAATAATAATAATAATAATAATAATAATAATAATAATAATAATAATAATAATAATAATAATAATAATAATAATAATAATAATAATAATAATAATAATAATAATAATAATAATAATAATAATAATAATAATAATAATAATAATAATAATAATAATAATAATAATAATAATAATAATAATAATAATAATAATAATAATAATAATAATAATAATAATAATAATAATAGGGTCCTGCTGTCAATAAGTAGGAACAAACTTACAAAAGCTCGTGAATGTACTTCATTAAAGGCAAACAGAATCTAATTATTAGTTTAAAAATCTTATAATTTTGAAAATTATAATCGATTTCCGATTATAAGAAAAGACGCTGTTAACAAAGTAAGTTTTTTTTTTATTATTTTGTCCTAAGAAAATCTAGTCATCTAGTTGAAATGGCGTCTGCAGATAACAATTGCGTTGTTAGTAAAAGAAATAACAATACAGATGTCAAATCAGTTGCAGAAGCCAGTAAGGAAAAAAAATCTTATGCAAATATTGCTGCAATGAAACCACAAAAAGCAATATTAGAAAATATTATACAGCAAGAGAACAAAAAAAACGGAGGGGAAGGACAAATAGGCAGATTTAGGAGAGCCAATTCATTAGACATTTTTGAATTAAGTTTAGAAAATGAAGATGAGACACCTAATCATATAGCAGAACAAACTGAAGATAATTGGACAGAAGAAGAAATTCAAGAAATAAACATCCAGTTTAATAACACAATACCAAACAAGTTATATGAATCTTTTAAAAAATTCTTTTCTAATAAATCATTAGTGCTGGCAATTACAGATAGAAATCTAACGTTATATAAATTTCACAAAGAGTTATTATATCAAAAACTAACAGAAGAAAACTTATGGGATTCAATCTCAGAAATCGGTGAACATTCAAACTCACGATATATAGCTATACAATTTTTCAATGAAAATCAAAAAATGAGATTTAAATCACAAATAAAAACAATTGGTGGATACGTAATGATTGTTGTTGATGAAAATATGCAAAATTATTGCTCAGGAATCATTAAAAATGCGTATTTTGGGTTTAGCATTCATGATTTCAAAAGTATGGTCCAACCATTTGGGCATGCAATATACATTAAGCAAATCTTGTGCAATGATACACCAACACTTATATACACCAACAGTTATCATTTTAAGATAAAGCTGCACCAGCATATTAAACCAGAAGAAATTCCAAGGCAAATTATGGATCATGGAGCAGTATTATACTTAAACATTAAAGGGCTAAGACCACAATGTTTTGGCTGTGGAGAAAGAAGCCATTTGATTATAGACTGTCCAAAGAACAGAAATAACAAAGGATTTGATTTATCAGAAGAAAGACTAGAAAAGAAAACAAGCTATAAACAAAGAGATGTAAAGCAAATACTGACATCAGATGTGGGAACTCAAGGAAGTGAAAAGGAAAAAAATTCTATACAAACACATATGAATACAGATAAGCAAGAAAATGAAACTGCAAATGTAAATAATGATGATAGCAAAATTGGGAAGATTCCAGATTTTTCATTAAGGTTGGAGGAAAAAGTGTACCTTAAGATAAATAATACAAAAGTAAAAGAAAAAAAAGGGAATGATATACAAATGCATGTGATTAAAGCTTTAGAAAAAAATATAGACAAACACACATTTAAAAAAAATGTTGATGGGAAGCAATATAATGAAGAGAATATGAATTTGGATGAAGAACTGGAATTATCTAAAAAACAAAGAACTAGGAACAATACGAATACTGAGATTACTCAGACAATAATGCCAAATATGCAACAAGTTACTCAGGTTAATAGTGAACAGAAGAGAAAGCCAGGAAGACCCAAAAAAACAGGAAAACAGGAAAAAAGCTAAAATTAGGAGAGCTTATGTTTGATGACACAGGAGAACGGTATCAAATGGACAGATATACTGATGTTGAAACTGAAAGTGAATTCGAAGATGCCCAAGATTTACAATTGATAGACAGCCTAAAATAAGGATAATTAAAGATAAAGTAAATTTAAATAAATTCAAAGTAAAAAGTAAATTTTTATAAATGAAAATTAAAATTGCTTCTTTTAATGTACGGGGTTTGAATTCAATAGAAAAGATATTTAAGTTGAAACAATGGATCAAGGAAACAAAACCTCATATAATGGGACTGCTTGAAACCAAAATTTATGCAGGGTCACAAATTGATCCAGCAAAATTTCTAAATAGTGAGGGCTTTGTTGCATGTTCAAGAGACTCTACCTCTCCATCAGCTGGTACAGGTCTTTTGATAGCTACTGCTTGCCAGTTTACCAATTTTCAAATCATATACATTGATGCAAATCTATTAATCGTTACTTTATTTCACAAAATAATTAAAATAAATGTAATCTTTGTTTATATGCCATTGCAAAAATATAAAATAAATACAATAATTGCCACAATTAATTCAACACTGGGATCTACAGCTAATCCAACAATTTTGATTGGAGACTGCAATGTAACATATGATGAGTTTATAAATAAGTGGATACATAAATTATCAATTCCATTGATGAGTGCAAGGGGTTACTTACCTGAAGATGCTGTTTCATTTCATAATGGCCGATTTTCATCATTAATTGATCTTTGTTTTTACTCTCCAGTGTTTCATCATCTAATAAGCATGAAGTTAATCCCTTCAGCAATTTCTGATCACTCAGCTCAGTTCATATCAATTGACCTCAGTAATATACAAGTCTCTAGAATGCAATTAACTAGAACAATAAGAATGTTGATTCCAACCTTAACACCCGAATTTATTTTTTCAGAGACTTATATTATGTGGAATAAAATTCTTTCAATGACTTTAACCCAATACAGCAATATTTAGCTTACATTAATATCCTGTCATTTAACATTAATCATATAGTGAAAAATCAGCCACCTCCCTCAGGGTTGTTGAAGCTTGCAGAACAAATTCATAAACGTATTGTGGCCATAACTCCTAATCAGCACACACAGAAACGTATACATATACTAACAAATGCTTATAACAAAGCATGTGAAACACTGAAGAGCTATTTAAAAAATAAAAAAAGTAGAATATGCCTAATGCATCAACACACATGGACTCGGCAATATATTAGATGGGCATTAGGGAGGGGACCTGAAATCAAAGTGCCATTAGCAATTAAAATAAACAATGAAACATTTACTGGAAATAATATGATATTACCAATTCTTAACTATTTTAAAGATAAGCTGGGACCAGGAAAATTGATACAATACCAGCCAAATGTATTTGGAATGGCAGAGACTGAATCACCATATACTATAGATGATTTTATAATGAAAATGAATAAAATGGACAACAACTGTCACCCAGGAAGCCCTGGAATTCCACTGTTCATATTAAAACACCTTGACAAACTGACTAGCAAATGCCTGTGTCAGCTGGCAAATTATTTATCGCAGGGAATAATAACAATGGAGGGAGTTAATACAATCGCGATCGTGCCGTTTAATAAAAAAAAGAAGCCCATTCCTTTGTTATCAGAGATAAGGCCAATATCAATGGGTCCATTGCCCATAAAGATTTTAGAGAAAGTAATTAAAGATAAAATAGAACCATTTATTTTACCGATGATTTCACCAGCTCAATTTGCTAAAAAACATTCATCTACCACACAAGCTGCTATGTTATTTAAGGCTATTTTGACATCAGTTAGAGAAAAGAAAAGATATGGCCCGATTGTTGTACAGCTGGATATTGCTTCGGCTTTTGACAATGTTGATATATCTATACTGTTGAGATTATTGAATGACACTGAAATGCCAAAATCACATATATATGTTATAACAAATTTACTCTTAAATCGTGAGCTTCACATTACTCTAAATGGCAGAAATTCACCAGCTTTCACACCAACTAAATCACTTTCACAAGGGTCTCCACTTAGTGCCATCTTATTTATTTTATATATAAATCCACTTCTTGTCCGATTACAACAGGCATTTGAGGGAATGGAAATCCCAGGAACAGGTCAAAAATTGACCTGCATTGCATACATGGATGATATTACAGTTTTCCTGAAATCAAAAAGGCAGATACCAAAACTACAGATGATTTTAGAAGAATACTCAAAGGAATTTAAACTAAGTTTCAATCCAGAAAAAACAGCAGCATGGACTATATTCACAGGAAGGCCATGCACATCCATTTTCCAGGCAAAGCCAGGCTCATTCCTTGGATTTCCATTCCATCTAGGGACTACTGGAATGAGATGTCATTTGCAGAACAAATTGAAAAATGAAATACAGAAAATAGCAGACTCTCTATCCAATACCTATATGTCAGTATATTCCAAGATTCAATTGATTAATAGTTTGATGATGACTAAGATAGTTTACTTTATGCCAGTGGTTGCTTTCTCAAAAGCTTTTATCTCCAAAATTAAGACCATTTGCAATCAACTACTATGGTCAAGGAAAGTCGTGGCAATATCAATGGCAAAACTATGTCAGCCATTGAATAAAAATGGTTTGGGCTTACATGATATTGGTATTTTTGCAAAACAGAGAATGATGAACAATATAATTGATATTATTAAACAATTTCCAAAAATTAAGCAGCTCATAGAGGTCATTCCAACTGATAAACCACCACCAAAAAAATTATCATATTTTGAACAATTAATACATCTTTGTAAAACAGAATCAAAAATCCCAGAGCAATTTATTAATAAATACAAATACTGGGAAATTTATGAATTAATGCATGAAGATAATAACACAATTGCTTTAGAACCAATACTGGGAATTAATAATAAGCAATTGGTTAAAAGGTATAAACGATGGGCCTTAGAACCAAAGTTTTTCAATTTTCTAATAAAACTTAATCTATCTGCATTACCTACCACATATTTTCTTTGCCATAAAAGACTGTATACGTCAATTGATCCCTTTTGTGGGTTATGCCATCGAGCTGAGGAAACCCTATCACATCTGCTATATCACTGTGAGGGACTTAGGCACATAAGAAATCTCATAACTAGCAGTTACAGGAGGTCTAATGTAACAATGCATCAATTGATTTCTGCATTTAGAGAAGGATTAACACCAAGTGTCAGGGCAGCAACCTTTGTGCTATATGCATACTGGTGTACTAGATGCACTTTTCTAATTGGTAACAATTCCAGGAGACATCCAGTTACTTTTTCAAATAAACTTGAAATAATACAGAAAAGGGATAAGAGACTGGCCAGACCTGACATTTATGCAGCAACCTGGTCATTACTTAAGATTAGATCTATGTTATAGTGAATTGAGGAAATTAAACATTATAAAAAAACTTAGAAGGATATGCATGTCAAATTAGCAACAAGGACAATTTAGCAACAATTTTTTCCTTTCTATTATAAGTAATTGATTTGCTAATGGTGTTCAAATGATAATGGACAATCCAGGATATTATATGTAGACAAACTATGTAAATGCAAAATTTGTAATTCTTTTGAGACAATAAAGGCCTTTTGAAACATAATAATAATAATAATAATAATAATAATAATAATAATAATAATAATAATAATAATAATAATAATAATAATAATAATAATAATAATAATAATAATAATAATAATAATAATAATAATAATAATAATAATAATAATAATAATAATAATAATAATAATAATAATAATAATAATAATAATAATAATAATAATAATAATAATAATAATAATAATAATAATAATAATAATAATAATAATAATAATAATAATAATAATAATAATAATAATAATAATAATAATAATAATAATAGTAGCAGCAGCAGTCACTTCATTATAGAATCTTTCAAGATAATTTATAAACATGATATCTGAATAATGAATATTATGAGATATTTATGTTTATTAATAATACTATTATATAAATAAAGAACACATAATACTTTAGCTTATTATTTCAAAATAATCCTCTATTTAAATACTGTAGGTTGGCAATTGTTATAGTCTTCATTAATTTGTTTCACTAATTAATCAATTATTATCCCGTTTCACTTAATAATGATTAAAAAGTTTCATTCTTTTAAGAGAAGCAAGTACAAGTCTTTGCTTAGCATACCTAGATGATATTTATCACACTGGGCTTATTTATTTTACCTTAATACATTACTGGATTGAATTGCAGGCTTGACCATGAGAAATGCTACTCTACTAAGAAAGTATATCTAGACCATTAGGTTGTCTTATCTCTATATAACAGTGAAAAATTAATACTAGCATGAAACATAGATGCATCAAATATTTCTTACAGATTTACTTATTTACATAAGCATGATTAACTCCATTTAGGTTTGAGATTGAAATGTAAAGAATTGCAATATAGCACATATTTATATAAGTTAATAATTATTTAAATTTAATTTAATATCACTAATTATAATTTTAAATAAAATATTACCTGTATGCTTGGCATAATAAATATTAGAAAAACTTTATTACATTAATAATAACAACAACAACAACAACAATAATAATGATAATAATAATAATAATAATAATAATAATAATAATAATAATAATGATGATGATGATGATGATGATGATGATGATGATGATGATGATGATGATGCATAACAGTTCAGAAGATTAACATCACCCTCTAACAAATTATGCAGTATTATATTTTTTCAAAAGTAATTTTATTTTTTTTTAAAGATAATAACTGACCTAAATACATAATTAGTGTTTATATAAAAATTTCTATGTATACAGTAGACAAGTAACAATAATTGATCAATTAGCTCAAAATGCAATAGAGATTGTGACCATCCAACCATGTTTTCAAAAGGTTGGAGTCAGAAGTAATATATCAGTAAATTCTATTATAAATTCAAAGAATGCATTTACAAAAATAGCACAAATCAACCTTAGCTTTTTAACTCAAACAAAAAATTCCATATTCCAAAAAATAAAAAAAAACCCAGTAATATGAAAAATATTGACATAGAAAGCAAAGACAATGAAATATATTTTCTTTCATAATAATGACAGCATATATGCTAGAAAATGTTGGGGACAAGTTCAACAATACCATTCCAAGAGAAATTTGTGCTTCACTTCACCACTTTTTTCTCCCAAAGTTCTAAAACTCTAGGAGCCACAGACAATCACTGTTTATTAGATAGATTTTCTAGAGCACCACTATATGAGACTCTCAGCCTAAATGGACTTTGGAATATTGTTGTCTATATTGCTGACCATCCCAATCCTAGACATGTTGCCATTGAGTTCCACAGTGTGAACCAAAAAGACCATTTCAGAACTAGCATCAAAACATTAGAAAATATTGTGCTTGTTGCTAAAGATGAAAACTTTCAGAACTTCATCATTGGTATACTAAGAGAAACATATTTGGTCATACCATTGAAGATTTTTAGAAAATAATGAAGCAAATTTGGTAGTCATCACACTACAACCTATATACCTGAAAGATACTCCCATCCTTATTTACAGCAACAACTATGAGTTCAAGTTCAAACATAGCAAATATACAGCCAGACACCATTTCCATTGAAATTACTGACCAAAAGGTTATGCTCTGCCTCTACATAAGTAGGGCTAAAGCAACAAAACTGTTTTCTGTGGCCAGCATAGTCATCTAGCTACACAAATGTGCAAACATAAAATGCTCTCAATATTACCAAATGCGTGATCAGGTCATTCACTGCAATTACAATCAAAGGTATATCTCCAATACTGACACATACATTTTTAACCTACAAATATATAATTGTTTTCATCCAACTAGCATCACTACAGCAACATCTATAAGTAAAGATGCCCAATAGATCTCTATAAACCTAACTGGTCATGCTCACATCACATGTGGAAGCACTAGTCAGCTGACTGCAAATGCAATGCTAACCTAAATTATATGCCAATTAACAAGTAACCTATTGAGATAAAACAAGTTGAAGATAACAGAATATCACAAACAGCTGTTTCAAGAATTAAACCTTTACAAAGTTCTTCGGATTCTCCCTCTAAAATAATAAATAAAACTGCCACTCATGTTATTAATCATAAGGATAAAATTAAAATAAATTGTTGTAGATAAGTATTAAAAATTTATATGTGTATTTATTTATTTATTATTTAAATGCTAAATAAGAAAAAACAAATGGTATGTTTATTTTATTTATGGTATACTAATTGATTTTGAATCCCATATAAAGGTATAAATATAACTGTTATATATCTACATTTATTTAGATAATAGGTAAATGTAGTAGTATGCATATTATATAATGTTTTTAAAATTGCATGTATAATTATTAATATAATATTATAAACAATATCTGTTTTCATACAACTTTCCATGTTTGATCTGTGAATTATTTTGTAAAGAAAGGATTTAAATGAAAGTATTTATTATGGTGAAATATTTAAAATCATTTGTAGATGTAATATTAATTTTTTTCGATATTATGGTGTATGTTAAAGATAAAGTTTAGAAATTATTTTATGTTAAGATGATAGAATTTATATGCAATGTTGAAAGAGGTATGCTGAGTGTATACAATAAATAATAGTCATTCAGGATAGTAGTAGTGGAAATAAAATCCTATGTTATAGGGACCTTTGAATATGAAATATTATTTATTAAATATAGCTTTGTAAATTACTAATTTAAATACAGTTAACAGAGTTCTGTATATTTATGATTCATGCCAGTATCATTTCTTTCCACAAATCAGTAGGTGCTCAGATAAAAGCCATGATAGAATTTAAGATAGACACAAAAATATGTGACTTTAATCTCTGCTCCCATGATTTAATTACTTGTTTTGAGTTATAGTAGTTTTGTGTCCTTCACTTTAATTACTTCTAATGTTACTGTATCCTACATCATAATTGTTATAGTTTATAGAATGTTTGAAGAATAATGGCTAGACTATAAAATGTTAACTTTTGTTGGAGAGTAAGAAGAGTAATATTTATCGCAAATGATGTTTATTTAATATAAAGTTAAAGGAATAATTTAATATTCCTAATAATATTAAAATAGAGCAAAAAAATAATAAATGCATATTCTGATTATAAATGTGTGAATGAAAGTAAAATCTGAATGTTATGAAAATCAAGCAAACGAGTATAGATAAATACCATATATTTATTTGATTTTAGATTATTAAAAATAATATGCTTATTCTAATGTCTATAGCAAAAAAGTATAGTGAAGTTAAAGAGTTACTATACAAGTATAGTATTACAAAATTATAGAGTAGAGAATTTATTATTATTGTTAAATAATATATGTTTCTTTATTAATGTATAGTTATATTAATAAGCTAACTGGATAATGAAGGTGAAGATTTCATGGAAATAATTATAAAAATTTGTCATTATCAAGGAATAGTGTTATTTATTGAACCTAGATGTTTTGGAATAAAATTCTAGATAATGCATATTAATATTGTAATTTTAGAAAACGTAACAGGATTACCATCACATTATAATGTTTTCTTTATATTATTATTTTATAAATAGTTGAATTGGGAAACTATTTATGATGACGATTATTGTATATTTATTTATTATGTAAATATTTTTTTAAAATAATTTTGTTTGAAATTTAAACATCTAGAGTTTTATAAATATTATATTTTGTAAATTTTTAACTTACTTGTTATGTTCAAGTCATTATTGATCGTCATCAATATACACATATATTATAAAAATTAGTTATATATTTATTTTACTGTACATGATTTATAAAAGATACAGTATGATGATTAGATTATAAATGTTGACGATGTTATTATAAAAAAAAACATAACAAATATATAATGCCAATTTTATTAATAATCTGATATGATGATGATTATATCAAAACTTTATATTTCGTAATATACCCCATAAAGAAGAATAAGAACTTTAATGCATTATGAAACTGTTAATATTTTGAACTTGTTGAATATAATAAATATTATTTTACAATAGTTTATAATTTTAAGTCGTTTTATTTATGGGCAAATTGAGTAGATGCGTTTTATAATGAGAGTCTTGGAGTATTTTATTTTATTTATTATTGTTTTTATGGTATAGCTAGGTATATGTAAAATCTCTTATTACACGTAGTTATATTATTAGATGTATAATTGTTAGGACAATAAGATGAACCTGAGATGATGATTAAGTTTAAGAGTTAGATTAAAATAAGAACATGTTTGGAATTTTATTTATTGATGTATAATTGTATTAAATAGACGTGTTATTAAATATTTTTGTGATTTAGTGTAATTTTATAATTGTTAATTAGAATTTATTTTGTGTAATAGGTGAGTCATAGGAATATTACTGATAGTTTAGGAGAGTAGGTAAAGTTGATATTTTTTTCGGAGTGTATCTTTCACAGTATGTTATTAATGTTAAACTAACTGTGTATCTTTCTAAATGATTTGTGATGAGTTTTGTGATTTTTAATCGTTTATCAAAATATTTTGTTAGTAAAGTGAGCTAGTAGTTTTAAATGAGTGCAATGACAAATGAGCTGGGTATTCAATTTTATATTGCGTGTTTATATGATTAGTGATAAAATCAATCCTGAAGTAATAAATATTAATTTTTCTAGATGTCTTATTTATATGTGAATGATCTAGTTACATATATATATATATGTGAATGATCTAGTTACATATATATATATAGCAATTTAGTGTTTTATATATATATGAAAAACAAAAATAACACAGGTTAAAACTTGCTAACGCTTGTATTTATGACTACAGATGGCGTTCTACCAAAAACACGTCAAGCGTAGTTTTTTGTTTACATAAATGTCAGAGCAAGCATTCACTATCTCTAACTTTAATTTCCACCTTCAGATCATGACTTCAAGCTATTTGCTATCGTCAGTGAAGGACAGGAATAAGAAAATAGATCTAAACACAAACTCTGAGTGTTTATGAAACAGTTTCTATTCAGCTTGAAAGCGTGAATCTTTTAGACATGTAATGTCTTCAAATGCAGCATAGTAAACCAGATAGCTACATGGGTCTGATCTCAGTTCAGCAACACCACATAGTAGAAGCCTCTGCAATATATATCATTGCAAGAAAGACCTCAAAGGTACATTTATGAAAAACAAAAAAACTGTTTCATAAACACTCAGAGTTTGTGTTTAGATCTATTTTCTTATTCCTGTCCTTCACTGACGATAGCAAATAGCTTGAAATCATGATCTGAAGGTGGAAATTAAAGTTAGAGATAGTGAATGCTTGCTCTGACATTTATGTAAACAAAAAAACTATGCTTGATGGTGTTTTTGGTAGAACACCATCTATTGTCATAAATACAAGCATTAGCAAGTTTTAACTTGTGTTTTTTTTGTTTTTCATAAATGTACCTTTGAGGTCTTTCTTGCAATGATATATATTGCAGAGGCTTCTACTATGTGGTGATGCTGAACTGAGATCAGACCCATGTACCTATCTGGCTTGCTATGCTGAGTTTGAAGACATTATGTGTCTAAAAGATTCACGCTTGCAAGCTGAATAGAAACTGTTTCATAAATGCTCAGAGTTTGTGTTTAGATCTATTTTCTTATTCCTGTCATTCACTGATGATAGCAAATAGTTTGAAATCATGATCTGAAGGTGGAAATTAAAGTTAGAGATAGTGAATGCTTGCTCTGACGTTTATGTAAACAAAAAATACACTTGACGGTGTTTTTGGTCGAACGCCATCTATTGTCATAATATATATATATATATATATATATATATATATATATATATATATATATATATATATATATATATATATATATAATATATATAACAACATTGCTGCATAGATAAGAGAGAACTTTGTGCAAGATAATATTTTAGTACCCTTCCCCCATTATTTGAAATAAAATTTGTAAATTAAAACACATTTTTCTCCAGTGTTTTCACAAGAAAATCTTAAAAAATCATAATTTAAAGGGTTTGGCAAATACTCTATGTTTTATTTATTTATTTTTATAAAATAAACCCAAAGATTAAAACATATGCTAAAATAAAACAAATGAATAGTTAAAAAAATAATTTTTAAAACAATAATTAAATAATACCTTAAAACAGAACTATTTATTTAGCAATATATATACAGAATTTATTAAATTTGACATTTGAAATTTTTTTCAAAAATTTTTATATTATTTTCTGGATAATTCTGCAAATTTGTTGATTGTCTGGAATGATTTGCATCCAATCTCTGATCTGCATAACAAGAAAAAAAGTGAGTCTGACTTGTCTCCATTATTTTTTCTGAAGTACAATAGTTTTAAAAGCTGACACAATTCATAGACTTTTTTACCATTATTTAGATCAAAAATATTAAAATAATTCATTAAAAATAGTATACCAATTTTTATTTGGTTGAAAATCAATTCTAAATCTCACATGCACATTCCTTCAATAATAAAATATTTACATTATTAATGAATTTTTATGTGCTTGTTATTCTACTATTAATAAATATAATTTATTATATATAATAATTAAAATTGTTGTACTTATATTATTTATTGATTTAACTTTAACATTTGTTTAGGACCATCAAACTAGGTCAACTTTAAACAATACAGCTGATTTAACTCTTTCATTACATTAATATTAATTTGTTTAAAATAACTGTTTGTTTTAAAAATCAATTAGTTACTTTTAACTCTAACCTCTCACATATAAATTGTTTACATTTTCTATGAACAAAAATATCTTCTCATGTTTTTGTTCTATAATAAAATATTTATCCCACCTTATTATTAATTTTTTAATATATATTAATAACTAAGTCATCCTATATATTATTATATAGTTTGACAATTAGGGATTGTTTATTTATAAAGAAGAAATTTAAAATTTTCATACTTAGATGGATTATTTGATACATTTTTAGACATCATTTAAACACCTTACAATTTATTTTCTTTATTATGTTATAATGGATAACTATAAATAATCAAACACTTGTTTTCTTCCACTAGATATATTTTTACACAATTAATAGGCAATTATATAAGGGTTTTATTACAATCAACAAATTTGCATTAAGTAATATATTTATTATGAAATTTGTTAAAATCGATATATTTTGACATGCAATATGTTTTTATAAAGTATGTTTTCACTCATTCAGTTTTGCTTAGATTTGGACTATATTGTAGTTAAGGAAGATTTACAAGTTTTTAGTTAAAGATCAAAGCCAAGTCTGTTTAATAAAATATGTAAATATATAGTACAACATTAAAAATATTGTTATTAATATTTTTAAATGCTACTTAGTAAAATATGTAAAAAATAATATTACATAATAATAAAAATGATAAGATCATTACTAAAATATTTTGCACATGTCACCAGTGAAATCAATCCAACGATATCATATCCCAAACCCTATCACATTACCATTACTCCAAACTGAATAAAGTACATGGGCTCTGAAAAATAATATTGACAAACATAATTTTAACATATGTAAAATTATTGTAAATGAGACTATATTTTTAAAATAAGTTTAATTTTAAATAAATTTTTAATGGTATTATGTTGGTTTTCAGATACTCTAGAATATTTAAACAAAAGAGATCGGGAAATCTATTTTTTTTTATTTACACATAAATTTTATTAATTGAAGTGACAAAAGAGCTTCTACCTGTTCAGTTTAGGGAAATGGTAAAGTGTATATGTAATATATTTGGAGGATCAGGCAATTGTCACAATAAATTTAAGTAAGGAAGTATTTTTTCTATTTACATAAGAAATATTTATACACAGAACATATATCTAACAATGAAGTAAGTCAAAATGTAAACATTTACATATACATTTTATTAATTGTTTTGGTATCTTGGTATCCGTGTGCTGAAGTGCCTTTGTGCCAATACAACCTAAACACCTGCCTATGGAGTCTTGTATATATATATATATATATACTGAGAAAATGGGGGAAAAATATAGTTTTTAAATAACCAATTATATATTATTAGACTCTTCAAAATTCTGTTTCTTTTTCTAAAGAAACACAACATAAAAAATGTAGCATTCTAGAATAATTTAAGTCCAGGGTTTGCAAATAAATTAATCGTTTATATTTTATTCAAAAAATAGAGAACACTCACTCGAAAATTATATATTTTAAATTAATAAAATTTTATCAAAAATAATTTACAAATATTTGTAATTCAAAATTTTATATTCAAGACATGAAATCATTTAAATGCAAATTGACAATTAATTTTAGAATAAAGCAATCAAAAGAAAATCGATAAGTAAAACAATTAAATCAGCATCTGTATTCATCTTTATTAAAAACAAAAAAAAAAAAAACAAGAAAATGACTTAAAAATAGATGACTTTCAACTTAAAACATAATTTATAAAAGATAAAACAGTTCATAATAAAATAATAAAGATACTTCATAATGGTAATCAATAAATTATTTTGAGAAATAAATCAATCTAAACTAAAGACTTATAATGGAATGTTTAAACAAAATTGTAGATTATATGTATATAGCGGTGGTGTGTGGAAAATTAATCTTTATTATGACTTTTATATTTAAATTGCTGTAATAGGCTTTCCATGCATAAAATTGTCCCATCTAAACTAAAACTTTTATTAAAGTCGTGAATATACTAACCTTTATTTTGAAATCCAAGAATATTTCTACTTTTTTAATTTAAAATATAAAAAAAAATGTTCACTATAAATAAAATGTAAAGTAAAATTGTCTTTAAATACCTCATTGTAGGCCAAAAGACTTTTCCAAAATGCATAAAGTAAAAGTGAAGAAGAAGCAAATACAAAATTATCAATATATGAGTGATGAAATTTTTGTTAAAATTTGCAACTCTTTATTTTATGCGTAAAATTGGAAGGTTATGCGAGTTGACTATAGAATGGCTAACAGAAAAAACATAATTGGAATCTTAAAATACTTTTCAAAATTTACATGGCTAGACTCCTAATTCCTGCATAAAGCAATCCTTATAAATTAGTTACTAAAGGATTTGCTATAAGTAATACCACAATTACATTTCAATTCTATTATTTACATAAAATATTTTGATAGAACTATTTAAAAAAATATTTTTATAAAAAATAATTATTTTGAATAAAATTTGATTTCTGCATGATTAAATGCAATGGTAGAGACATGCTCTTTAATGATAAATATCCATATATCACTATTCACCTACATCATTTCTGTTTTTAAATATCTTGCATTTTCTCATAAGATATTTTCCAAACTATTTGATTATTATTTTTTATTATAAAATTATAAAGAAATCCTATATCAAGAAGTACATAAACAAATAATTTACAATAATATTTAAAATAGTTTTGGAAAAAATAATAATTTTATTTAAGATCAATATTTTCAAATGAATAATTGATAATGAAAGAAAAAGCCGTATTAAGATTATTAATTTTCCATTGTTGAAAATCTCAAGCCCAAAAAACGAAGATTTTTAAGAATAAAGGCTAAAAATAAATTGTGTAACAACAAAAGTTATTAATAGTAAAACCAATAAGTTATTTATTAGCAACAATGCAAAAAAAAGAGAGATAATAAAAATTAAACAAATATAAAACTTATATAAACAAAGTATTGTATTCCAAAATTAAAAAAACAAAAAAACAATCCTGTTGATTATTAGAATTCATTAAAACAAAAGTGAATATATCTAAGTAAATTGTCTATTTGTTGCTGAGAAAATGAAAATCAAAATAAGAAATAAACAAACAATTTCAATTATTGATATGTATAAGATTAGTAATATAAAAGATGTTCATTCTCTATAATATTTCTTATAATTAAGAACATACTTTTTTCTATATTATCTCATTTATATATATATTCATTCTTTTTATTTTATAATTGTAAAAGTCTTATTACAACAATTATATTGGAAGTATATGTTATTCATGGAATATGATTTAACTTATGATAGTAACAATAGATCATTTCTAACAACATAGAAAAATGCAATGATAAGTTATTTATGCAAAATATGTTGAAAACACACAACAATAAGAAGCTACAGGGATGAGACAATGGTTTATCACTTCCAAATGCACTAAACATAATACTTATCAATATTATTATAAATGATAAGAAAGCCTTAATTTACAAAAAAGAGAGCACATTGGAATTTAAGATGTATGAGCAAAGAAAAAAAAAATTCTATTCCCAATAGCAGATTTTTGTATATTGACATCTTAAAATTAATAGAGCCTGAAATAGGATATTAAACATAATAATAACATTCTATCTTTTATTAGGCTAGAACAATAATGATAACATTGTTGACTATTTATGTATCATATTGCAACAATATTTTTATTGTATATAATATAAAAAATAATGAAAAGTTTTTACATGAGTTATAAAAGAAAATAAACTAAATTTTTCATTAAATCATAATAAAAAAGAAGAAAATGTTATTAATAAAGATAGACATAGAATAGGCCAATTGAGTTAGAAAAACATTTTATAAATGAAATATATTTTATGGCCAATACGGTTTTTAATCTCCTATAGGATATTTTTATATGTAGAAGTAATTTTATAATGTTGGTAAAAAACAAATTTCCTCTATTCATCACATTTGCTGGAGAAAGTTTCAAATTTAATATTTAAAACATATTCCATAAACAAATTGTGACACTAAAAGTTAGTTCCAGCTTTGTCTAAATTCTAACTGTAACCTATCAAGACCATTGCTTTACTAGTAAAATGGATGAACTATGGATATAAGTGAATCAAATAATTAATGAAATAGAGGAAATAATAAAAAAATGAGAATTAAAAAGGAAAAAGATGGAGCATAGTAAGATGATATTTAAATATTTTAAAAGATATTAAATAATTAAAATAAAAACCATTTTGAGTAATTTTTTGGGATCAAGGATATTTTTTTCTAAAATAGGTTGTTTGTTTAATATTCCAATAGACATATTGCAATGGAATCAATAAAATACAAGCAGACCTAGAAAATATATACAAAATGGTGTACCAATAATTAAAAATATGAAACAAAAGACTTTCATGAAACACATTTCATACTTGTTTTTGAATAGATGATGAAGTCACATTAATTTTGAAAGCACTATTAAAAAACAAAATCAATAAAATTGAAGGGATTAAGTGAAATATTTTCATAAAGCAAACAAAGAATTAATGAAAATATACAATAATTCACATTGATTAATGTTGAAATTATTATGAAAAAATAAATGTATATTTTTATAGCACTAAAAGAATTTCAAAATAGTGTGCTAGGTATTTTATCATATACATTATAATGTAAGATATAACAGTAAATTGAAAAACTTTCAGTCCATGTTAAACTTCCAATTTATAAGGCAACTTTTAGAGAGTTAAGTGGCTTTAGAAAAGAGTAATACAATATTACTGAAAATGATATAGTGTAATACTTTTAATTATCAAATAGTTAATTTTTTTAGGATTTGATGGAAATTTTTTTTCTCAGTGATGACAGCTTTTGTTTATCAAAAAGACAAAATACACAACAGTTAAAAATATTTACAAAGAGGTAATTACATGGCAAAATGAAATGGTGAAGGGGGAGGGAATACATATGAAATGGAAAGGGGATATGGAAAGGATGAGTAGTCCAGGCAAAGAAGAGTCTTTGATAAGGAGCAATGTTATCAGGCTTGGTTGCCCTGGAGGAGTGTTAGGAGGATCCATATGTGACATTAACTTTGGAGGAATAGCTATATGTTAAGACTTTAGAGATTTCAGGGATGGATGAGGAGATTTCTGACTTATGTTTAGATGTAACAGGCTGATTTTTGTCTTTTATAGACGAGTAATTTTAGTTTTTTTCTTTTTGTAATTGAAATGGCATTATGATTTGTTATGTTGTTCTTTTAGAGCTGCTTTTTACCTTTGATAGAGCAAACCACAGCCTGAAAGTGGGCTCTGATCTAGAGGGCAAGCAGATTGAGACTTTGAAACAAGTTTGTTGGTGATGAAGTTTTAGTTAAGTTTTGTTTGAAATTCGATTTGGATAAAATTTGGGTAATTTTGAACGTTTTAGTTTATGAAGTTTAGGTCTCTGCACATTTTGCCACTAGAGGCAGCAATCATGTTTAAACTGTTTGAAAGAATGAAAAGTAATATGAAGGAAACAGTTTTGAAATAACAAAACCAAATGTATTGATGTAAAAGAAAAAAAACACTGGAAAACTGGTTATTAATAATTTTAGTTGAGTAATGAGACAATATGAATGGAATTTTAGGCAGTTAGTTATCTCAGAGGTAGGGGTGTCTGAAAAAATAAGATTGTTAAAAATGGCTTAAATAACTGGAACAGCACACCAAAAAATTATAAACAAGTTCTGAGTGACAGAGAAATTGGAGTAGGAAAGATATTTAAGAGAAGAAAAAACCCTTTATGGTCCATGAAACAGTTGAACCACCAACCAACCAGGGGGATAAATGAGGTAGTTAAATGCTGATAAGCACAAGATAGACATAGGAAAATTATGTTAAAAATGCACTAAAACAGATTTAGTGAATGAAAGAGTACATTTGCAGTAAAATAAGGCCTTTAGAGTACCAAATAAATATAAAAGGCACCTTTCATTGCTGCAATACCAATTTTTAGAGCCATTCTGTGCAAGCTGTGAGGAGGATGACTTTCCAGTAAGAGCTCCACCTATGGACTAACTATAAACCCTTGTGAAAGGAATTACATTAAGCCACAAATTGAAATGCCTGATAATTTTATGACTGTATGCAGCAGAATCAATTTTTTTTAAATTTATAAATCTTATAGTAAGCTATACTAATCGTTTCCTTCTACAAATTTCTCCAATAATTGGATATAATGTACTTTTTGCAATAATTTTTAAAACGAGACCATCACCTTCCATATGCAATTTTCTAACAATTTTAACAAACTTTTATATAGAATTAATAGAATATTAATGTACACTTGTTAATTCTTAAGCTTTGTTTCATTTTTCCTAAATATCAGTAACACTGTTGTGTGCATTTTGGTACCGCTTTGTCAACAATTTATTTGCAGCTCCTCCATTTTTTTTTGAAAATAACTCTAATGTCTCCATTTCTAGAATTGTTTCTAATTTTCAATTTGATGTCCAAAATATATGGATCTTTAGCTAAAGAAGCAACATCTCTATCATTATGCCAATATAAAGTTAAAAAGAAAAATATAATATATTTTGCTGTTTTTTTATAATCGATACATAGGTAAGGCAAATATTATTCAACAACTAATCTTATATGTATGTATTTATAATATTAAAACATAAAAACTTTTTGGTAAATATTGTTAAATCAGATTCAGCAATCTATTTTAATTACCATTTAATTTACATTACATAGAAAGCAACATTTGTTGTTATTTTTATAAAAAAAGATAATCGAAATGAATAATGAAATCATTATAAAACAATTCAAATATTTACAACATAAGAAAAATAGAATGTTTAAACTGTACAAGACATAACAATTATACAATATGTATAAATTATACATTATATAATGAGAAAAATATATATTATATAAATTTTCATTTATTTTTATTTTATTTATTAATTCAATATATTGATATATATTGTGACCTTCAGATTTGGTTTTAATGATCAATGACCTATTTTATAGTAGCATAGTATGTTAACAATTTTTTTTTCAATAATTTAATTTTTCTGGTAAGCAAACCTTGTTACTGATTAAGAGTTTAATGTTTCTGTATCTGATTAGCAATTTAGAAGAACTTTTATATTTCAAAAAATAAATAAATATGTACAAACATATTTGCTTTCAATTAGCATGACATGCCAGCATGCTTTCAACTATTTAATAGCCATCCTCATAGCACAGATTGTATGAAGGACATGTAATATTTATTAAAGAATAAACAATGCATGTATTTTACATAAAATTTGAATTTTAAATAGGTACAGTGATGTAAGTCATTTTTTGACAAGGGAAGTCAGCTTATAATGTGCAAGTCCCATAAATAGATCTTACATAATTTTTGAATGCGTAATCACAAAGTTGTTACTAATGTAAAACTTTAATAACAAGTTCAAACCCTTAAGACTAGTTTGCAAATGTTAAATTACTTGTAACAAGATAATTATTTGATTTTAATTGTAACAGAATGGTTTAAATAACTTCAAATTTAGTTTATTTAAATAGATATGTCAATAATTACTTTCTGTAATTAAGCACAAATTTAGATAAAGTATAATGGAATGTATGTGAGGATGCATGTATTTTAAAGCTACAGTTTTTCAAGAACATCCTTGCTGATTTACTATTAAAGATGTTTTAAATATATTTCTTTTAAAACATATACAATTTAACAATATTCAAGGATTTTAATTGAATTTAAAAAATGTTTAAAGAAAAAATATTAAAAGGAAATTTTCTACTAAATAATTTAACTTCTGTTATGTCATATTTTTTATTTATTATAATACATTTCAATTTTTGCTAAATATTTTATTCAGTTTTTTAAAGATGATACAATAATTAATTAACTGTCCAGACATGATATGCAAATTATTTTATTTTTACCAATTTTCTTAGGATACTGAGAAGTCTGTGACTTCTGACCAATATATATCAATTGAGAGTAATTAAGTGTCAAATTTATCCATCAAAAATTATTCACATGACATGTTATAAATAATGGTGGTGAATGTATCTGCATACATGCTTACATACTTGCTTGCAGAAAAGATGAACTAATTATTTTTTTACTTAAATTCTAACTATTTTAGTTGATTATTATTTTGTTTTAAAGTTTAAAAAGAATGAATTGCTAAGTTTACTATTGTCAAGGCTCAATCTTAAACTGATAAAACTTCCCCAAACTTGAAATTATATTACAGGATGTGCATTATGGAAATTCAACAGAAAACTCACCAGGAATTAAATTGTTATTCCCTAAATTAAAATCTTTGATGGATTGGGGGGGGGGGTAACATTATCATTCCTGTTATGTAAAAACTTTTATTAATTCTATTTTCTATATATTAGGTAAATGATATTATAAAATTAAATTTCTAAGACATGCTAAATGCACTGAGACTGCAAAAGACTATAAAGTATATTTTAAGAAACTTTTATTTGAAGAATGTTTAAAATTTTTCATGTATTAAAAAAATTTTCTTTAGAGTAATTTCATATTAAATGAAAAGACTTTAAATCCTAATGGCAGAATCCTGATTTGTAATTATGAAATATTTTATAAATGCCTTATCTAAATTAATACATGCTTCAATAAGTTAATAATTAATTTATTTAAAATTTTTCATATGCATTAGTTTGGACACTTATACAAGTTTTAAAGAGTACATTATCAATGAAGGTTTTATTTATAGGTATGGTTATTTACATAATTTAATATTAAGTACTGAATGTCTTTAAAAAAGTTTAACTTTATTTAAATATTTTAGTTACATTCAACTGCTAATAATATCACACTATATTTTAAGACATATTATGTTCCTCTCTTCTTTAGGTGACTCTGGCCTGACCAGTGATGGTATTAGGATTGAAGTTAAATGTTGACCCTTAAATTTTTGAATAGAGAAATTTAAGATAACACTATAACCAACTGAGCCTTCTTGCCAAAGGAAAACATAAAAAATATCATACATTTAACTATCAGGTTTGACTTGATTTCTCCACGTTTTCCTAAAAGCAAAGTTAATTAGTGGTTTTCATACATTATGTATAGTCACACTAGGTTGACTTATCATGTGAGACATTTCTTTTTTTCTAATTAAACATATGTTCATTAGTACATACATTGTCTACTATTACAGACACATCTGTTTGCTCTCTTCTAATCATCACTTTGTATTCTTGCAATTGTTTTTCAATGAGGCAACTGATCTTACTAATATATATTTTTCCATGTTCATATGATATTTCATAAATACAGTTTTTACTTTTCATTATTTCAAGTTTAGCTTTGTAGATGCTATAATTCCTCATAGTGTGTTATGCTTTGAAAAGCAGTTCTGTTATTATACTGAAAGCAGATTTTCTTAATTTGTCTATTTTTGGTATAGATGAATACATTAGAGTACCAATCATCGTTTTTCTTTTGATAGTTCTTTTGTTGTCTATTTAAGGTTTTCTTATTAACAGCTGACAGATAATCATTTTTCATGAGTTTGTTTTATATAGATCTTTTCTTTTTTCAAATTTCTAGTTTCTGAGAACACTTATTTTGCTCTGTTCCATAGTAATAGTATAATTCTATGTTTTTGGTTTTTGATGTAATTAATGCACATGTTAAATATTTTCCTGTGTGTGTTAGTTATTATAAACTGTAGTCTTGATTATGCTATGCAAGGGTCTTGTCACAAGAATATCTAAGAATGCCAATTTTTATTATTGTTCTGAATCTGTAGTGAATTTAATTGAAGGTGATATATTGTTGATGTAATTTCAGAATCTTTGTAGTTGTGCTGAACCACATAACCATACAAAATGTATATTTAACATAGCAAAGCCAAACTTTAAGTATATATAGAGTAGTTTTTATGGCTGTAGATTTAAATTCTTACATGGAAATGTTGCTAATCAGTTGTGACAATGGTGAAGCCATAGAAATTACTTGATTTTGGTGGAATAATTCTGTGTTAAAATTAGGTTATTATGAAAAATATTAATAGTTACATCATACTATTAAGAGGAAGCATTGTTTTGGTTTGCAAACTATTATTACTATTCAATTTTTTTTTACAATAGACAATGCTTTTTACATGGTACAGTATTTGTGAATAAACATTCCACATCAAATTTTACTAATAAGTCAGCAATATTAATTTTTATATTCTTAATTAATTTTACATAATGTCTAGAATCTCTGATAAAGGACTGGATCTTGTATGCCAATGAACTATGAACTTTGAGAAGAAACCTTGACAAATTTTGGCAAGATAAATTTCTAGAACTAACAATAGGTCCTAATGGAACATGATCTTCATGGTTTTTAGGTATATATTTATGGTGAGAAATTTTGCTGAAATATGAGTTTAGTTCAGGTTTTTCTGAATCATTGAAGTATTTGTGATACTTTACTTGGTAATGCTTGGAATTTTATTTCTGCATTCAGTAGTGAGGTGTTATTGTATTTTATTGTCATAATCAATTGTAACAATTAAAACTGTTGCATTGCCTTTGTCGGCAAGGAGAATGATTATATATTTATCAACTTTAAAAGATTTAATTGCCTTCTTGTCATCAAAGGATATGTTAGACTTAAATTTTTTTTTTGCTTCTCAAATGTTCTTTTTATCTTCCACTGCAATTGTGCTGCTTCTTTTTAAGGCATTTTTTTATTGAATTTCTTGGTGGTTACTATTATATATAATAAGTGCATATTGGAGATTTGGAAGACTTTAGTTCTTTTTGAGAATAGAAATTTTAGCATCAATTTAATTTTCAGAACTGAGATTTTTAACAGATGAAACAGGTACATTGCTTCGTACATTATGACTTTTGATATGTCCATGTATGTTTCCAAATTTTCTGCTTTTGATATTCTTTTATTTTTTCATGTAGTATATAATATAATTTATTATTGCTTGAGAAACCCTTGTGAAGTCTTCATGGTCAGTTCAGCATTAGCTAAAGAAGAGAGGAAAATAATATCTCATGAAACAGTGTGCATATACTAACATGTGTTATTACTAACAGTTTAATGAAATTAGAATATTTAAATAAAATTATACAGTATAGACTTGACACTATATCAAACATTCAACATTATAAAAAATATGTCTAAAGCTGGCCAAAATAGAAAATGATTTAACAGTCTTATGTAAATCTAAAGAAATTGATCCTAAGAGTTTGCAACAGAAACTTCCATTTCACTCCCAGAGAGATGAGAAAAATATTAGAGAGCAAGTGAAACATTATTAAAAAAGTAATAAATGCTCAAAGGTTTACCAAGCATCAAATATTGCATTCAATTAATAATGTACAACGTTTTTTTTTTTTAAAAAACTAAACTTATTGGTGAAGACTTCATGAAATTTTTTCAAACAGTAAAAAATCATATTATACCCTACATGATAAAATGAAAAAAAAAAAAAAAACTTCAAAAAGTCCTTGCATATCTGCATGGGTATATCAAAATTAATAATGTACCAAGCAATATACTGGCTTCACCAATTAAAAATATCAGTTCTAAATATCAAAAACATTATGAAACAGATGCTGAATTTTCTGTTCTCAATATAAGACTAAACTTTGTCATCATAGCATCTAATATCCTTTTATTAAATATAAGGGCAGCCACAGAGGAAGTGACTCAAAATTGTGTATAGAATAAACAGCAGAATTACAATAGTAGGGAATAAAAAGTTAGAAGAAAGCTATATAAAAGCTGTTTCACCTTTTATCTTAAAGATGTACAAGACTTTTTAATGCTGCAGTTTAAGCAATCTTATATACTGTTCTAAATTATTAGATCATCTGAAAACTTTTTATTCAGGTTAGTCAACTTTGGTATAAGTATTTGTTAGAATTTAGTTGAAGGAAAAACTAATTTAATATCTGACTACCGTTAGTTAATTATTTCTTACGTTAAACGCCTAATGGCGTCGGTTAAGAAAGCTCAGGCCTGCCGTATCAATAAACACGATGTACAGAATTTGGAAAAAAAACGATTGAAAATGAGCTAATAACAAGACAAAAATAAACAGGAAAACACTGTTAATGACAAATTATTATCAAAAGACAACGTAGAAACAAGAAAAAAGTCCAATTTTGCTGCAAATATTACCAGCAAAACGTCCGGGAAAACTGCAAAAAGTAACGTGGACTT
Organism: Epiperipatus broadwayi; assembly: GCA_028023455.1. NCBI lineage: Eukaryota > Metazoa > Onychophora > Udeonychophora > Euonychophora > Peripatidae > Epiperipatus > Epiperipatus broadwayi. The sequence goes on along the minus strand of JAQFVV010012772.1, from coordinate 559,811 downwards.
TGACGTGAAAAAATACAATTTTAGAGCAAGGCCAGAGGAGGCCTCTGAGAACATTCTCGTAGAGCCCGATTTCCCCTACAATCCGGAAAAAAAACTAAGTAAATTGCCCACTGCAATCAAAAGTTACGAAAAAAAATACTATCAAAACTGGTGTATCAGAGGAAAAAAAACGGAAATTTCACATTCGGGAAGTTGAAAATGCGGAGAAACACTGCAGCAAAAAATTAAAGGCTTAGAAAACAATTTGAATTCAATACCAAAATCAAACAATATGGATTTTGATACTAGCTCCAACTCTATCCAAAAATGGGAATTTTCCGACGTAAGGAAAAAAGTTATGAAGGGAAAAATAACGCGGAGGTGGCGCCATTAAAAAAATTCTAAAAAAGTTTACAATAGCGTAAATCACAACGAAAGTGATTTAAGCATCAAAAACAATGATTTAAGTTCTGAAAATCACGGGGTAGACCTTAGACCTTCTGAGGAAGACAAATATGACAGTGATTATTATCCCAATCAAGAACAAAAAACAAATAAAAGACCAGGCTTGATTAATCTCGAATCACCCAACACTAATAACGATTCCCAAGCTAACAATGATTTCCTACTACCAATGGACAAACAATTAAGATGCCACAACTCCCGCACTATGGTTCCCAAGGGAGAAACAGACAATAGTAGAGGAGAAGAATTTCCCAAACTCAAGTCTAAAACCTCTTCTGTTAATGACATAGACAGAATAAACTTTAATTTTAATTGTTCTAGTCCACCACTTAATACAGCTTAAGAACAGCCAAAAAAATGTCATATGCTGAGAAAGCTGCCATAAAAACAACAATGGTAAATAATTCAAGAACACAATATCAGAATAGACCTGACTTCAATCCTCATACTAGTTCAAACCTCATTGATAGAGCTATTGAAATAATGGACAATTCTGAGTTAATTCAGAGAGAAGAAAATCATGACAACTTGTCGAATTCTGCCATTAATGATAGTTCGTGTGATCCAGCACATCATGCAAGAATAAGCTCCAACTTTAACCAAACCATCCCTGCTCTCTTGATGAAATCATTCCAAAGTTATAAAGACGACAAAGTCATTATTTTGTCAACCACAGATGACAATAACCAATTGTATAAATTCCCAGTAAACTCACTTTTTGTCCTTTTTAAAACTGAAGGAATATGGGATTCAATCTACAATGTATTGTTCCACCCTAATGACAGATATGTGGCAGTCCAATTTAACAATATCCTAGCCAAAGAAGCTTTCTGTAATAACCACAGATGCCTCAATGGACTCTACTTGATCACAATAGATTTAAATAGACCCAGTACATTACAAGGCTATGTTAGAAACTGTAACGTAAACTTTGGAAAACAGAGCTACAAAACATCTTTTCCCCTTATGGCAACCATTCCAGTTTCAGATACAGAGCTATTAGTCACTTAGGGAAAGATATTCTCACCAACATAGCTGACTTCAGCCTGGTACTAAGAAAAAGGATTTCACCTTTAACAATACCAGGGATGGTTGAATTATATGACCAACCACTTATCATAGTGCTATGTGGAATGGCACCACAATATTTTCATTGCCAACAGTGAGGTCATCTGATGAGGGACTGCAGTGAAAGAACATGCACTAATTGTGGAGCAATCATGAAAAAATTCCACAAATGTAATAGGAAAACTGAGAAGCCAACACCACTGCCTCAAGTGGAGACAAGTGGCTATAGGCCTACAATAGCCAACAGCCCTCACCTCCAGAAATACAAAAAAATTAAACTCTCAAAAACTACCAGATATACTTCCCTGATGACAAAAAAATGGTTGCAATCAACAGCACAAGCCAGAAATCTAGCTTGGCAATAACTGAAGTTGCTCAACAAATGGAGATGCTACACAGATAAGAGGTTCAACCAAGAAACCCAAACCTGAGTGACTATGAAGCAGAAAGCACCAGCCTCTTCCAGGCTGTCCCACTCAGACGTAAGAAGAGAGTCAGATCAAGGAAATCAAAGATAGGCACAGTGGGTTCATCTTCAAATGGTGAATGCCCAACTGTAGATGACTTGCTAGACATGCACTATCCACCAACTAGTAACTTCAGTCATAAAGAGAAAAAAGTGATGCTAAGCTCTCCTCCTCTGACTAGGCCATCTGGAGAAGAGAAGACTGACTCAGGCAAAGAAGAATGTGATCAGGAAAGCAATTTAGAAGATGATATTTTGGAACAGGTCCTACAGTTTGAAGGCTTGGAATATTCCTCTACAATGGCTGAAGATGATGCCCAGACTGACAAAGAAGTGAATTCATCAACCTCTGATGAAGAGAGCATTCTCAAGATTGACAAAACAGTCGATAACCAGCCTTACTAGTCTATAATCAACTGACTTATGTTAGCTTTAAACATATGTTCTGTTAATGTCAGGGGCCTAAATTCTTGTGACAGAGTTTATGCACTGTCTCACTGGTTTCATAGGCAGGCCCCAGACATCCTTTGCTTATCCGAGACTAAGTTACATGTCCGGACAGATGAGAGAATTATTAAAATAATAGAAGAATATGGCATATTTCACTACTCATATTCTTCCTCAGCAGTCGGTGGAGTGGCCATTATAATAAATAAAAAATGACAGATATCATTATTTAAATTACTGCACATAGATGCTAGTTGCCTAATCACAATTATCCAGTTCCAAGGATGGTATATAAACATTATAAATGTGTACCAGTCTAAGAACCCTGAAATGGTTATTAGAGTAACACATACTATAAATTCAGTATTACGAACAAGCCCATTTCCAATCATTTTGATTGGAGATTTCAACTACACCTACAATCAGTTTCAATCAAAATACATCAAATGTATAAATCTCCAAGTAACAAGTGGAAGAAGTTTATTTCCTGAAGATGCCTTCTCCTTTTATACAAAAAAGACGAAGTCTCTCATAGATCTGGTATACTTCTCACTTTCTCTGACTTCGGTGCTAGAAGTCAAGGTATATCATGGAGGAAAAATGCTTCCTACTACAGATTTACCTCAAACAAAAAGAATGCTGACTAACCCAGCTAATATCAGAGGCCTACATAACATTTCATCATCTTCAGATACTAACTTTACCAGCAACTGATGCATGGATGAATTTTGTAAACTCACTTGGACAATTGATCACTAACTGTACATATAAAACAAAAGGCCTAATATGAATGATGGGAGAGTTGGACAATATAGCCGGAGAATTAAAACAATTACCACCAGATGCGCAAAATATACCTAACATATTGTCACTGAAATCTAGATACAAGTTTGTCCAAAGTGCTATTGCTGAATACCTCTCAATCAAAAGAGCTCAACAATATTTTCACCATTAGCATTGCTGGACTAGAAGAAATTTATGATGGGCCCTTGGTTCAAACAGAAAGTCCAAGGCCCCACCTTCAATAAAAGTACAAGGATTTAACTACTCTGGAGTTTCCAAGCTAGACAAGATCCGGGAATTTTACTTCAAGAAAATTTCAACCCCTGGGTATGTACAATCTGTGGAAAAAATTTGTGGCAAAAGACACCCCCCTTCACAAAATTACTGAAACCAGAATTCTGCAGAGACTAGAAGCCTTACCAGATAGGACACACCCTGGCCTGCCTGGAATCCCCAAATTCTTGCTACTTCATTTACGGGAATTCACACTTCCAATAATGAAGAGAATGGTGCACTATATTGCAGAAGACAGCAGAGAAATTACAGATATCTGTCCAATAGCCATGGTTCCCCTAATAAAAAAATGGGAAGCCCCACATGACTTGGAAAACCTGCATCCTATATCAATGGTACCGGTGAAGGTAAAGACCATAGAAGGACTTATAAAGAAAGATATTAAAAAATTAATCATTGGGCGACTCTCAGCTTATCAATTTGCAAAGAAAGGATGCTCGACTGCCGATGCTGTCAGTCGTTTTCGCCTCATTATAGATCAGGTTTGCAGGAAAAGAATGTCCCAGCCAGTCGCAATACAACTGGACTTTTCTGGAGCCTTTGATTGTGTCAGGATAGATGTGCTGCTTAGTGTACTGAAGGATCTCCAAGTGCCCCAGGCTTACCTTCCGATGATTGAAAACCTCCTGCAAAACAGGGAGGTTTGTCTCTCATTGGTGGGCAGAGTTGCCCCAGAATTGAGGCCCAGTGTTTCCATCCCTCAGGGCTCTCCACTAAGTGCACTTCTCTTTGGAGCCTATGTTAACCCATTATTGTTAAGCATCGAGGCTTCCTTTCCTGGAATTGCAATTCCATTGCTGGGAGAAAACATCAGACACATCACCTATATGGATGATATGGTGGTGTTCCTCTCATCACAGAGTGAGTTTGCAAGGCTCAAAGAAATCCTAGATCAATTTGCAACCGACACCGTTATGCGATTTAATGAAGGCAAATCGTCCATGTGGTCAATGCTGACAGGGAAGCAAGTCCCGAGTAGACTGAGAGCATCCCCTCAGAAATTTCTGGGTTTTCAGTTGTTCGATCCTCCATCAGTCATGAGGAAAAATTTAGAGATCTCACTATTCAACAAAACTGAAAAAACGGTGTCATCATTATCCAAGATATATTTATCACTGTTGGGTAAAGTCACATTACTGAACTCAGTAGTCCTTCCCAAAATCATATACTACCTAGATGGATTTGACCCCACAACAAAGTTCATAAAAAAGTGGAGATGCTATGCAGAAGACTATGCTGGGGGGGGGAAGGCTGCTGTTATTAGTCTAAAATGATTGCAGAAACCAAAACCATTGAATGGTCTGGGACTACACTCTATTAAGATATTTCTAATACAAAGAGCACACAACATAATTACCAAATTACTCCATGACAATCCAAAAATGAAATGCCCAATCCTTTTAATAAAGGTCAAACCAACAGATAGGCCACCCCCAAAACTTAAAAGACTATGGATTCAACAACAAACTACTTTAGTATTGGAGAGCATTAAAACCTCGAGTACTATATTTTATGCTAAACTCACATACTGGAAAGTCTACCAAGCAGTTTTTCAGGAGAGAAATAAAGCTGTCTGCTTTCTTCCCATACAAATTTCCAGATTTATAAAGCTGACAAAATTTTGGAAGCTAGAACCAAAACATGTGGACTTCTTGATAAAAATAAACCTGGGTGCACTACCTACTGCGGCCTTTCTGTGCCACCAGAGAGGATACAATATTAACACAATCTGCCCCTTATGTAATAAAGATGAGGAGACAATGGATCACATCCTTACTCATTGTGAAGCATGGGAGAACTTCCGAAAATTTTTTTTAAAAAGAATGGTCAAACCTGAACAGGCCCAAGTAGCACTAAAGCTGGCCCTGAAAAAAGGCATGTTCAGTACAATAAGACTGGCAACTTTTATGAACTTTGCCATCTGGACCATTAGGTGCAAAATAACTTTTCAAAAAGAACTGGACCAACTAGCAGAAGATGTCTTGCTCAACCTTCTTAAAAAAACAAAAGAAAAAGACAAGAGATCATGTATATCCTGGTTGGCTGATGAAACCTGGGATCAAGTGAATTTTTAACATTGATTAACATGAGTGGGAAAAAACAATTGCTAACAAATTATCACAAGTTCATCACTGATAGCCACTAGACCACTCCAATGCCAAAAAAAGGCCAAAATGCAAAGACAGGGGAAAAAACCACAGCCTTTGTCTAGAAGTATGATTGTAATGTGAAACCAGAACAACCACAATCCAACAAAGTAATAAAATATTTGAAACTGTTGTTATCCACAAATGAGAAGTCAAATGATAACCTTTAATCATTGTAAATAACTTTCATTGTAAACAACTAATTATGAATAAAGTTTGTTTGAAATGAAAAGAACATTAAATTAGCAGAGCATATATGTTTTCAATGAGATTATGTCCAATTGGGAAAATATAAAAATATTGAATAGAGAGGAAAAGGTACAAAAAAATTCAAAGAAGCTGCTCACATGACAATGGTAAATAATACCATAAGTCAATCAAATGTGACTATACATAATGGATGAAACCACAAAAATGGTGAAACCAGAAGGAACCTGATAGATATTTATATCAAAATTTCTACTGACTGTCACCATTTGCACAATGGTTCAGTTTCTTAGTGTGCTAGCTTAAAATTCAATATTCAAAAATATAAGAGTCCAGTTTGAATCCCATGGTAGTAAATTTCATTTGTCAGTGCAGTAATACCCGAAGAAAAAAATACCTCTAAGCATTGTGCATATACTAAACTGCATGTTATTAATAACAATTGAATGTAACTGTAAATTTTAATGTTAAGAATATTTAATGACATTCAATACTTAATATCAGATGATAGAAATAGTGCAATATTTAAATACAACTGAAATTCCATCATCACAAACTTATCCAAAAACACTAAGTTTCTGGTATGGTCCCAATACTATATCAAACGTTAGACATTATAAAAAATATGTCTAAATCTGTCCAAATTACTTTAATATGGACTTAGAGGCAAAATAACTGCATCGATGTAATCTGAAAAATATAAAATGAGTCATGGCTATCCAATGGGCTTTTTTGTAGTCTGTATTCTGTACTTGATCAAGAGTGACAGTTTGATTATTCGAAAAATTGAGAGTCACTGTAAACCTTTTTTATATTTAATATATGTGGACAGCATCTTAAATGTGCAAAAGGAACTATTAATAAAATGCATCTTTAGTTAGCATCTACCACTTCTCAAATTTTTGCTACTGAAAAAAAAGATGAGCTTCTTCCCAATATAAAATTTTTAAATTTAGATATTACTTCTCAGAATAATGTTCAATATTATAGTATGGTTTCAAGGCTGCAGAAAGGAGTTTGCTATTAACTGAAAAAAGACCCTTTGATTCTTATTGAATGCCTTAAATGAACCAAGCAGGGAAAATTCCTAAGATCTACCTCATACATTCTTGTTGTTGCAGATGTTATCTCTATGAGATTATTCATATAGTATATGAACATGGATAGACTGCTCACCAACATGCATAAGCCAGCATGGGAAATTTATTGGCTTTTTACATCTGAGTTTAAGATTAAGAAACATCATGGTCTTTCTTCTCAGTTGCCTGATATGGCATAATAAATGTTTGCATAAATGATACTTATTTCTCCAATAGATATATACAATTATGACAGACAAAAATAAATCATGGCCCTTATTTCCAGGAATCTTAAAAGTCGTCAACCAAGGCAGCAGTTGGTGGCCAAGGATGCAGGATGCTAAGAATCCCCTGAATTTAAGATTCAGACTGCCATTTGATGATATTTTATTTAGGTACATACAACTGCAGATCACTTTCAAGTAAACAATAATAACAAGAATTAAAAGAACTGTCTTATATTAACTAGGACAATATTGGACTTTGTCAAGTTAGAAAAAAGGGGAAGAGATAATAGATTTAAAAAGTGGACATGTACTCTATTATAAAGGCACAAATATTAGAAATACAAGTGGAGTAGGATTCATTATAAATATAAAGTGGAAGAACAACATTGTGGAGATTGATGGTTTATCAGACAGAGTGGCAGGATTAGTATACAACTTAATAGCAGATAGCAAATGCAGATAATTCAGGTTTATGCCCCAACAAGTTCTCATAGTGATGAAATAGTAGAAGATTTTTATATGGATGTACAAAAGGGTTTTGATCAGAGTAAACAACATTTTAAAATGGTTATGAGAGACTTTAATGCTAGAATTGGTAAACAAATGAAAGATGAATGTGCTGTATGTAATTTGGGTTATCGTAATAAAAATGAGGGAGGACATAGTCCTGTGTAGTTTGCAGAAAAAGGAAAACTTTATATTATGAATTCTTTTTTTGAGAAAAACGTTAAAAGAAAATGGACATGGAAGCATCTAAATAAAGGTACATTAGAATTGGATTATATTTTGACTAACAGAAAATACATATTTCAGGATTGCAATGTTCTTAATAAATTTAACACAGGAAGTGATCATTGATTAGTATGATGTAAGATGCATGTTAATGCAAAACTAGAAAAAAAAAATTTCAGTTGATATTCCTAATCTTCAGAAACATTCTAATGAATTTAAATTAGAACTTACAAATCGGTTTCAAGTGTTTGTAGATTTTGAACATGATTCAGATTTGAATGAAATTAAATGAACATAACCGATATATAAAAACTGCAACAAAGATAACTGGTAGAAAAAAGCCACAATTAACCAATAAAAGTTCTACTGAGACTAGAGAATTTATGAAGAAAAGAAGGAATATGAAGATGTACAACAATGATTCATTAAAAAGGATTGAATATCTCGAATTTTGTAAAATGGTGTGAAAAAGAATTGAAAATGATATAAGAAAGTGTAACTGTGAACTAGCAAGGAATACTGTAAAAGAGAATAAAAGTCTCTAGAATGTAAAACAACATTTTGATATTAGTAGGAAATTTATATCTGCAATAAAAAAAAAGATAGAATTATTATTAAAAAGAGAGATGACATCATGAAATGGATAGAAGACTTTTATCAAGAATTATATAGTAATAATAAACCAGTACCTCCTATATCTATTACAGTTTCTGACTTGGCCAGAATTTTAAATGTAGACGTGAGACATGAAATTAAATGTTTGAAGAAAGGAAAAGCTCCAGCAATGATGAAATTATAATTGATATACTAAAAGAAGCAGGTGAAGAAATATTTTTTTTTAGCAGTGTTATATACCAAATGTCTCAATAATAAAGAAGTACCAGATGATTAGAAGAATGCAGTATTAATATTAATATTTTAAAAAAGTGATAAAGACGATATTAAAAGTTACAGACCTAGCAGCCTTTTATCAGTTTTATACAAAATTTTTACCAAGATAATAACAACTTGTCTACAGAGAACATTGGATTTTCACCAACCAACAAAACAAGCTGGATTTAAAAGTGGTTTTAGAACAGTAGATCATATCCAGGTATTGAGAGAAATTATAGAAAGGACAAATGAACATGAGTTTCCATTATGTATTGGATTTGTAGATTATTAAAAGGCAATTGATTATATAAACCTTTCTTCAGTGATGAAAGTATTGGATCATCAAGGTACAGATCCATGATTTTGTCATATTTTAAAAAAAAATATTTACAAAAATGCAACAGCAACAATTAGAAGGATACTGGGAACGTCAACATTGAGAAGAGTGTAAAACATTGTTACTCCATATATCCAAAACCTTTTACAATGTTGCTGCAAGAAGTATTTTGTAGATTAAAATGGAAAAAAGTGAAAGTCAATGGAGATTATTTAAGTCATTTAGATTTTGCAGATGATGTAGTAGTTTTTGCAAATAATGCTTTAGAGCTGCAGGAAATGTTGCAAGGGTTATCACATGAATGTAGGACTAAAGATAAATGTTAAAAAGTCTAAAATAATGTTTAATGGATTTTTTCAAAATGTGAAAATAAAGATTGATTATGATGAGTTAGATGTTAACTGTTACAAATACTTTGGTCAGATTATTAATACATTTGGAAACATAATGAATGGAATTAATCATAGAATTAATCTTGGTTGGAGTGCTTTTTGTAGAAATAACTTGATACTAAAAGGAAATATGCCTATGTGTTTGAAAAAGAAGATTTTTAACAAATGTGTTTTACCCGTTCTTACTTATGGATCTGAGATTTGGCCACTTAATAGAAGAGCAATACAGAAACTTCAGCCCACTCAAAGAAGTATGGAGAGTTGCATGTTGGTGGTAAGAAGAAGAGATCGAATTTGCAATATATGGGTAAGAGATCAAACAGGTGTTACTGACCTCAATAAAAAATTAAAAGACTGAAATGGAGTTGGGCTGGACATATTTCTAGAAGAGATAATAATAGACAATTGAAATCTTAAACCGAATTTCAAGAGATTGTAAAAGACCCAGAAAGAGACCACTTGTGAAATGGATTGCTGAAATAAGAAAGTGTGTGTAGGGATGATGTGCAGAAGAGAAGGTAAATATCAGAGAAGATGGATTGAACTTGGAGAGACTTTCATCCTGTAGTGGATTGTTAATGCTTGATAATGATGATAGTTTCAAAATCCTTAAAGGTAAGAGACACCATACACCCTAAGACTATTATTCACTTCTTTCAAAATACATGGGTCTTAATTATTTTTTCAATAGAAACAGATTGGAGAAAATATATAGAACTATAAACAAAAGACTTAATAAACATGGGTTACAATTCCCAAAAAATAAATTCAAATATCGCTAATTTTTATAACAAAATTAAGCACCTTATAAACATCCAATAAGAAGACCAAAATGGTTTATCCTCCCTTATTTTTCTAGATATTTAAATAAATTTACAAAATATACTTTTGCTCACCTCTGTTTTTATTAAGTTATTAAATAATTTGAAAGATACGCTTAACATACCTATTGCATATAAAATTAATTGCAAAGGATCTAATTGCATACAAGCTTACTATGGAGAAATAAGAGTTAACTGATCTACAAGACTTGACCAAAATAATTATTTACTCATCTGGACTAAGAAAAGCAGTTAACATTCTTCAATTTTTTTTGGATTCCAAGTTTCAGTCAGGTGACGATTTTGATCTTTTTATTGGTGACATAATTTACTCTGAGAGAGATCATAGATAGAGATAAATGTAGGAGACATAGTCAATAGGTAAAGATATTCATATCATTAATAAAAAAATATTCTAGCACTCTTCTTTTAAAAAAAAATGGCACTTGTAGCTACTTATGTCATTATTAGTATATTAATCTTTTACAAATATCATTTTATGATAATTTGTTCTGTAATATTCAAGTAACTTTAAATCCAGATCTTAATTGTCTTTAGTCCTTTAATGCTATGATTATAATACTATTCAGTATTGAAAGTGTTTAGCTTTAAATAAATTTCTCATTATAAATCCAACCTATTTGGCTGTTAAGTGTTTGAACATCTTACTAATTAGTAACTTTCTTATGTATATTTGAAAAAATAGTTCTTAAAAGTTTGCAACTAAAACTTCCAATTCAATCCCAGAGAGCTAAGAAAAATCCTTAAAGAGCAAGTGAAGCTTTATTAAGCGAAAGATAAAAAAGTTTTTCAAGTATCAAACCTTTTATTTGATTAATTATTGAGAATGCTTTTTTAAAAATAAACGTACTGATCAAGATTTCACAAGAGTTTCCTAAACAGTAATAAAATCGTGTTATGCACTATGTGCAAATAAAAGAATGCCAAAAGAAATATGTTGCAAACCCACATGTGCATCTCAAAACGTATAATTTACCAAGCACTGTATCAGTTTCATCTCTTAAAAATCTCAGTTTTGAATATATAAGACATGACAAAATTTCTGTTCTCAAACAAAAATTAACTTTGTCATTACATTGTCTAATATTCTCCTTTTAGGTATAATGACAGCCTTTGAGGAAGTCACTTAAATATTTCCTTCAGTATAAACAGTAGAAAAGGAAAGAATAAAAAGAACACTTGAGAAGAAACAAAAATTGAAATCAAACATATCTTATGATGGGAGGAAAGCAATAAAATCCCTCAAATTAAATAAATCTATAATCATTCTCCTGAAGACAATGGTAGTGTAACAATTTCTATGAATACAACTGATTATGACAATGAAATACAAGAATTCCTTGTAACTGAGTATAGAAATAATGTTATAAACATTATTCAGAAAGCATTGCAGGCTCGTCACTTATTCAGAAAAAATAAATTAACATCATATTTCAGCAAAATGTTTCATCGTTATAATTACATAAAATCCTTAAGGATCATGTTCCATTAAGACCTATTGTTATTTATAAAAATTCACCATGCCATACTATATGGAGATTTATTTTCAAAGTTACTTGTTTAATTAATGAAGACAAAGAAACTGAAATAACTGACACACTAGTAAGCTTTGATGTGGAAAGATTACTTATAAGTGTACCATTTGAAAAAGTAAGTAAAAATTGAATGATGGTAACAGCTCACAAATGAGAACAAATCTTCCAATTGATAGAATAATGTAAGAATTCACATACTGCATAACAAAATCTATTTATAATACATGATATAATTTTTCCAGCAAAATAAAGAATTGGATATGAGCTCAAAATATCATGCAAGGTAAACAACATTTACATGGTAGGGCATGAAATTACAGCCATAAAAACTACTTCTTATCCACCTAATGTTTGGTTTTGCTATGTTGATGATACATTTGTCATATAGTGACATGGTAAACCACTATTACAAACTTGCTTGTAACACATCAGATACATAATACCATCAATTAAATTTACAACAAAATCAGAACAAGAAAAAAAAAAATAGCATACTTGGATGTTCTTATGAAAAATCTCCCTCATAGCAACATCAATACTACATTTTATAAGAAAAACCCAGACATATAACAAATTATTAGCATATACATACAATTGTACCAGAAACACAAAATATAAAATTATGCTTTCACTATGGAACAGAGCAAAAGAAGTATGTATATAAACCAGAAATTTGAAAAAAAGATCTATAAGAAACAAACTTATAAAAATTTGTTATCCATCAGCTGTTATTAAGAAAATCTTAAATAAACAACAAAAAGAATTTTAATAAAAAAACTATTATTGTTTCTGTATTGTATCCATATATACCAGAGATAGCAGACACATTAAGAAAAATATGTAATTAGCTTAATATCATAATAGCTCTCCAGAGCTATACCACAGTATGAGAAATTCTAATGTCTATAAAGCCTAAACTTTAAATACTGAAAAGCAAAAATTGCATCTATGAAATACAATGTGAATGTGGAAAAATATAAATTATTGAGAACTGTCACCCCATTGAAAAGCAATTGCAAGGGCACAAACTGATGACTAAAAGAGAGAAAACAGATGTTTCTAAGATAGAAGACCATATATATGCCAATGAACATATGTCAATTGGGAAAATGCAAAAACTATTGCATAGAATTGAAATAGTACTAAAATAATATTCCAATAATATTCTCACATGACAATGACAAATAACTCCATATGTAATGCTGGAGTGATTATAATAATGTATGTATACTAATAATCATCTTTACTCTGAGAAAAACATAAATAAATTTGTCACAATCTTATAAAAAAAACTATATGAAGTTCTACTGACTGTTGCTTTTGACAGGATATACCAATTGGTTATAGCCTTATCTTAAAATTCAATATTTAATAATATAGGAGTCCAGCCTTGATTCCCATGTAAGTAATTTCACTAAAAAAGACCAGCAACATGTGAAGAAGAGAATAGAATAATACCTTAAGAAACATTGTGCACATACTGACATGTGTGCTATTACTAACAGTGGAATGCAATTGCAATCTTTAAATAAAATTATTTTTAAGTGATTAAGTTTTTAATATTAGATGACGGAAATAGTCCAACATATAAATACAATTAAAACACCATCATCACAAACCTTCAAAAACATTATAAATAAATTTAATATGAATTTTGAATGACTTTAGAAAAAATTAGCAGTTGAATGTATTAGCAATATTTAAATAAAATTTTTTTTTCTAAAAACATTTAATACTCATATTAGATGATGGAAATAATTCAATAGATAAATACAAGTAAAACACCATCATCACATATCTTCAGGAAAACATTATGAATAAATGATTTTAAATTTGGATAACAATAATTATTATTATTATATGTTTATTATAAGATAAATATTTATTTCTTAAAGAAGGCAAATTATTTAATAAGTTATTGTCTTTAAATGACAAATATTGTTATTAACAGTGATGTTAAAATGATTTACTTGGAAATATATTTATTAGAAGCCATAAGAAAACATATTTTCCCAACACATTGAATTTAAAGCTTATTAAATTGTCATATCCATTTTTAAATTTATTGCCCCTTTTCAACAGTCTAAATAAATTATATTACATATTATTAAAGTATTCATGATCTTGAATTATTAGTATGAAAGTTTATTTTCAACTTATTATTTTCCTTTTAATCTACATCTGCTCTTCTTTGATACTATTATCAAAATTATGCTCCATTATTGACATTGAGAAATGTTGTTTCTTAATCTTATTATTAATATGTGATTTTGAAAGATAGATTAAGTTTAATGTCACATTCTACTGAAATATTAGGTGTTCATCCTATTTGTGCCTTTATTCATTGAATATATTTCATCAAATCGCTGTGCTAGTGACTTTAAAGATTTTTGCTTAATATTATCATGTAAAATATTGTGCACGTGAGTTAAATATGCTATATTTCAGTATCCTGGAAGTCTGCAAGTTATTTCGAAACTCTAATTCAATGACATTATCCTGTCAAATGCTAGGAACACCAAGATGAAGGACTTTTTTTAATTTTATTTTTGGTAAGAGGTATAATTATTAAGTTTAAATATTTATGATATTGTATAATGCTATGTAATATTATTTTATACATTTTATTTGGTATAAATTCTATAAATGTATATGTATTGTAAGTTCTCAGAATATTGATAACGTGATAATGCTATATTTAAAATGTATTTTATTTTCTTCTATCATGAGGCTATTTGTTTATGAATATATATGTAAATGCTAACATACGAAGAATTTGATATATATTAGTGTTTATGTTATGCCACAATTTTTATTAAGCTATGTTTAACACTATATAATAATTTATTGGCTTTACACATCAATTATTTATAATATTTTATAAGACATTGAGGCATTAGATTCTCTCTTGTATTGAGTATTTTTTAATTTTGCCAGTATATATTTTAAAGAGTTTGTTCTTAGTCTCTCTCTTATATTATTATATTTTTTGGGAATTATTTAACTTGTTTATTTTGTAGTAAAACATATAATGATTTATTAAGGTACATCACTTTATTATTATTGATGGCCCATTTTCATTACTGTTACAATTAGTGATAAAGTTCTAGTTAATTTAATGCCTGGTGTATAGGTACTTTTCCTTTAAGATCATACCATCATTTATTTTGCCTTTGCCTTATATTCCCAAATGTGATATTGTTTGTGATGTATTTTGTTATAAAGCCATGGGTAGGTTACTCCTATGACTTTATTCTAGCAATTGATATATTTTTAGATACTGAGATATGCCACTCTTACCTTCAATTGCACTCTTAGATTCTGTGAGTGTAATTTGTTTGTCTTGATAGTTAGGTCTTATATATATATATATGTTTAGCTAGTGACTCAATCCGTAAATCTGATAAATATTTAATGTAAAAATTTTAAAATAGTATATGATTCTTCAGTAAAAATATATATTTTAAGCATACATCTCACAATATGGATAGGTAAGTTTAAATTTTAAAAGGGAATTAAATACATTCATGAAAGATATTATAACAGAGTGATTGATTTGTCAAATGTGAGAATTTATTCATGATATCTATACTGCACAATATCCTATTAAGTGTCAAATAGTGTTTATTTCATATTTATTTATTTTAAAAATGCAAGTTTTAATATTGCTCATATGTTTTGTTTATTGTATTTTAAGAATTCATCTGAATAATACTGCAAATAGCAAGGTTGTTTGTGTGTTTATATGTTATTAAATATTTAATAAATATTTTTATTGTTAACTTAGTTTCCTTGCCTGTTTATACTCATGGGCATACTATCAGAAATCTAAATATCATAGTTTATCATGCTATTGTTTTTTCTTCTCATGCATTAAAAATACATGAATATTAAGGGTATGACATGTAAATCACTTTATTAAAATTGTATTTCTGATGTCAAGAAAACATCCAATAAATAGGTTGATTTTTTATTAGAACAGTTATAATTATTTATTTATGATTAGAGGAAAGCACTTTTAACTTAGAAGGTTACTTTGTTTATTCTTATAAATTCAAATGATATAATTGCTTGATTTTAGTTAAATTTTAAAGAAAATTTATACTTGTGTTGTTTTGAGTAGCCATAAAATGTTCTATCTACTCATTACATTCTGAATACTATACTAGTACATTATCTTTATTCCAAATTAAAAGATTTTTATATTTATATTATTGTAATTTAATAAGACATTATATATATGATAACAATATGTCTCAGAGCTTTATTATTTTACTAGAATCTCATTCGTTTAAGAGGTTTTCAAAAATTAAAAGAGAAGAATAAAATTTTTAATTAGTAAATACTTATTATATGAACTCTGGGATATTCATTTTTACACATAATATTATGATAAAAATATTTTACTTCAAAACAAAATTATTTTAAAAAAGTTAATATGGAAAAACAAAAGAAAACATACTTCTATTTAGTAAAAGATATTTAAAATTGATTCTGTTCATAACAATAAGATACTCATTATGATTATAAGATGTATTATATTTGGGAGATGTGTTTTGAGTAGAGAAGTTAAAGTAAGTTAAATCTTTAATGACCTAAGCTTTAACTATTAAGAACTATTATATTTTAAAACAGTGAATATAAGATTTCATTCTCTTAATTTGGTTTTATATTTCATTTATCATAATAATGCTTATGTATTATTATTTACCATTTTTGCTCTTATTATTATGATAAATGATATTCAAAACATGAGCTTACTCATTATTATTATTATTATTATTATTATTATTATTATTATTATTATTATTATTATTATTATTATTATTATTATTATTATTATTATTATTATTATTATTATCATCATCATCATCATCATCATCAGAATCAAAGTTATGAATCGTCTGTACAAAATATTTTTATTTCGGATCATTTTGCAACTGTGTTGAGGTTATTAAATTGTAGAACACATGTAAATACCCATTTATATATTAATAAGTTATCACATAATAAACTAAAAATGTTATTATCTGATCAGAAATGGGACTATGTTTTTGCTCTGCATGATGTTGATTCAGCATTTTTAAAATTTCAAGATATTTGTAAATCTTTAATTGCAAAATCTATGGTTAGTTTTAAATTGACTAGAAAAACCGCAAACGCTCAGCCTGGATAACGAATGATTTGATTGGAAAAATTAATCAAAGAAATCATTTAAAATGTTTGGGTGGAGATTTGTTGACTTTGAAGAAATTGAATACTGAGATTAGATCTGATATTCGGAAAATAAAATTTCAATATTATCAAAAACACTTTAATGATAAAAATATTTCTTTGAAATGAAAGTTGATAAATTCTCTTGTAAAGAAACCTTTGTCAAATCAACTTAAATTTATAAAACACAATGATAATTTGATTGAAGTAGAAAATAATGAAAAATGTGTTGCTGACTTGTTTAATATTTTTTTTCGGATCTATCAATAGATAGAATACCAGTACAAGAATTGTCTTTTGCTGATTCTTGTCTAAATTCTTTTTTGCGTACAGATGTTACTGATTTGGATTTGTCTGGTAAAATTGATCTCTTAAAGAATGTTCATTCAGCTGGTCTAGATAAGTTAACACCAGAAGATTTTTAAGGAAAATAAGTCAGCTTTTATACCTGTTCTTCTTTATTTGTTTAATCTTTCCTTAAATGTTGGCTTGTTTCTTACTTGTTTGAAGGTTGGTTTTATTACACCTGTTTTTAAAAAGGGTGATCCTGTACAGCTTGACAATTATAGACCAATATCTATTATATCTGTAATATCCAAATTGTTAGAGATGGTGGTTAAAGAGAAAATGATGTCATTTTTATCTAAAAATAATATTTTATCTGAACATCAATATGGATTTATTTCTGGTAGAAGTACCTTGGACACTTTCTATAGTCATGTAAACAATTTGATAACTTCACTAGATAAGGATTTTAAAACTGTTGCTATTTATTTAGACTTGTCTAAGGCATTTGACTCTGTATCTCACAAAATTTTATTTAAGCGTTTATATTCATATGGTTTTCGTGGTGGATTTATTTCATGGTTTGTGAGTTACTTAAAGGATAGAAAACAAGCAACAAATATTTCTGGTGTTGTAAGCTCTTTATAACAGTTAACCATGGTGTACCACAAGGTTCAGTTTCGGGTCCCATTTTATTTATAATTTATATAAATGATTTATTTTCTTTACCTTTAGAATCTAAGATTTATGGTTTTGCAGATGATATTGCTTTATCTTATGCTGCAGTTTCATATAATTTTGTTGAAAAAATAATTAATGATGATTTAATCCTAATTAGTAAATGGTTAGCATTTAATAATTTATCAATTAATCTGAGTAAAACAAAAGCTATTAATTTTTCTTATAAGTCAAATATTCATTCGCTTAACATTACTATTTGTAATAAGTATTTTTGGCATTGTAATAGCACTTGTACTTGTGCTAACATTTCTTTTGTTGATAATATTTGTTATCTAGGTGTTGTTATTGACTCCAGACTATCTTGGTCAAACCATATTGACTTTCTTTGTTCTCGTTTATGTAAATTAAATTATATGTTTTTCTACTTATCTAAATTTTTTCCTCGGACAGCTTTGGTTACTTTATATATTTCTTCTTATCAAAGCTTATTATGTTATAATATATCAGTTTCAGGGAACTATTCTACTTTTGCAATGACTACATTGTCTGTTTTACAGAATTATACAATGCGTATCATTTTTGGTAGATCACGTGCCACATTTGTTAAAGATATTTATGCCACTTTTAATATACTAGATGTTTTCCATTTGTATAAATATAGAGTGATTCTTGATATTTATTGTAGGAAACTTCATTTGGATACTAAATCTTCTGTTGTAAATACTCATTTATCTACTAAATATCAGCTAGCTTTACCTAATTTTCTTAAAACATGTAGTAGGAAGCAATTTAGTTATAATGGTCCTAAATTATTTAATATGTTTATAAGAGATTGTTATGTGAATTTAATGAGCACTAGTTATTTGATTTTTAAAAAGCATTTATGGCACTGGTTATATTATGATAAGCATTAGTTTTATTTTGTTTATTTTATTTTTGTTTATACTGTATGTTATGTTGTAATTATTTACTACTGTTATTGAATTTTTAAATATAATATCTGTATAATTTTAATATTTTATGTTATATTTATACTTTTTTTTTGTATTTTATTAGTGTTTTTAGTAAATACTCCTTTATCTACTAAATATCAGCTAGCTTTACCTAATTTTCTTAAAACATCCAGTAGGAAGCAATTTGGTTATAATGATCCTAAATTATTTAATATGTATTTATAAGAGATTGTTCTGTGAATTTAATGAACACTATCTTATTTGATTTTTAAAAAGCATTTATGGCACTGGTTATATTATGCTAAGCATTAGTTTTATTTTATTTTATTTTTGTTTATATTGTATGTTATGTTGTAATTATTTACTACTGGGATTGAATTTCCAAATGCAATATCTGTGTGATTTTAATATTTTATGTTATATTTATACTTTTTTTTTTGTATTTTATTAGTGTTTTTAGTTGTTACATTTAAATTCCTCACACAAGATTTTTCTTGTATGGAATTTATCTCACTGTATTATACATTTATTGTTTGCTTCATAATGAATAAATAAATAAATAAAATTATTATTATTATTATTATTATTATTATTATTATTATTATTATTATTATTATTATTATTATTATTATTATTATTATTATTATTATTATTATTATTATTATTATTATTATTATTATTATTATTATTATTATTATTATTATTATTATTATTATTATTATTATTATTATTATTATTATTATTATTATTATTATTATTATTATTATTATTATTATTATTATTATTATTATTATTATTATTATTATTATTATTATTATTATTATTATTATTATTATTATTATTATTATTATTATTATTATTATTATTATTATTATTATTATTATTATTATTATTATTATTATTATTATTATTATTATTATTATTATTATTATTATTATTATTATTATTATTATTATTATTATTATTATTATTATTATTATTATTATTATTATTATTATTATTATTATTATTATTATTATTATTATTATTATTATTATTATTATTATTATTATTATTATTATTACGTTTCAATAAAGGCTTTATTGATCTCAATGGTTTACATAAGTTTACATCTAGAAAATTTGAAATTTAACATACAATGAATTATTATTATTATTATTATTATTATTATTATTATTATTATTATTATCATCATCATTATCATCATCATCATCATCATCATCATCATCATCATTATTATTATTATTATTATTATTATTATTATTATTATCATCATCATTATTATCATCATCATCATCATCATCATCATCATCATCATCATTATTATTATTATTATTATTATTATTATTATTATTATTATTATTATTATTATTATTATTATTATTATTATTATTATTATTATTATTATTATTATGATGATGTTTCAAAGCAAAACTTTATTGAGTCTAAAAAGTTATTGAGTCACATCTAGTAGTATATTGATTTGTTACAAATGCAAAAAAAATTACAAGAACTTTCAGTATATAAGTCTTTATCATTTCAGCATACTTTTTTGCTTGTTTTTAAATTTGGTCCCCTATTTAGTTCAGTTTATGCTTATTCATCTCTTTGAAGTTGGAAAAATGCTGATGTTGAAAATGTCATCATCTATCATATTGGACTTATATTTCACAGACTGGATTATCAGATGTTGTGGAGACAGGTGTTAATTCTACTATTGCATCCACAGGAATGTTTGAATCTTTTTCTGTTGATTTAAACTGCATGGATAAATGTCTTAATGATATCATTTCACAACCTGAACATTTTACTTTAGAGGTTTTACAATCTTATTCTATGTCACAAATTCATTCTCTAATTATTAAGATGTCTCAACTTTGTAATAAATCATTGAATTGTTCTTCTAATTTAAGCAAAGGTATTCAATGCTCTCTTCCTTCTGTCAGGTCAACTTGTTTTTCCAAAGTGAGTTCACATAAAACCAGAATATTTTACAATAAAAACTTTCATAATAAATATCATGAAAATCATGATGCTAGTAATAATATTAGTTTATATGCTAGCAAGAGTTACAATAATATAAAAAAATATTGTACACAATAATACTGGTTCAGAGTCTCAATCATTTGTTGAGAAAAATAAAACTTGTTATGAGACTGGAGTGAAAGATCTAGGTTCTTCTATAAATCATAGGGATGATTTACTTTTCAAGAAACACATTAAAAGAAAAAATGTTTTGAGCAGAATATTTCTAAAGAGAATGAAGAACTTGGGCTTACAGCTCCAATTTCTTATAGAGGTCCTAATAATTATAATGTATCTTATAAATAGTGGGCTTCCAGTTCTGTTTCATCAATATATTCTTCTAACACCTCTTCTCCTTTTCAGCAATTTTCTAATAGAAAATTATCAGTTAGGCAGCTTGGCAAACTGGATAGTTTACCCCATAATTTTAGACTAAATTCAAATAACTTTTTTAATAAAAAATTTAATAATTATTCTTCTAATTTTGGACAGGATATTTCTAAAGATAGTGAAAAACTTAGGTTTAAAGATCCAATTTCTTATAGAAGTCATAATAATAGTAATGGTTCATTATTAATTAAGGATAATGATAAATATTATAAATATTTGGTTTCAAATTTTCCAGTAGATGCTAATTATTCTGATGTACAGAGATTTTTGGAAGACAAACTTCATGTTAAAGTCATATGTATTAAGATTAATATGTTTAATTCTAATATTAGTAGTTTTTTTTGTTTCAATTCCCAAACATAAGCATTTGGAGTTTATTTCAAATCATTTATGGCCTTGCGGTATTACATTAAAATTTTTTTTATGGCTTTTTGGCTAGTTCATTAATACTTTCTGATTATTTTCTTTGGCCCATATCGTCCTTTATTAACATTTTTTTTCTCTTGATTATTGTTTGTTTTTATATATTTTTTGATATTATGTTTGGAATTCATTGTTTTTATATAAACATTCGTGGGATGAAAACTAAGACTGCAAAAATTAAGCAATTCTTCAGTTCTGAAAATTCTGATATTGTTTTTATTTCAGAAACTTGGCTTACTCAACACATTTCAGATGATATTTTTATGGACAATAGATATAAAGCACTTTGAACAGATAGATCTTCTGATGTTGCTTCCAAAGGTGGAGGCACGCTCATTGCTTTTAAATGTAATTTTATACATAAGTATATTCCTATTTCATCATCATCTTGTGAAGCTACATGGTGTGAAATATGTTTGAAAAATAGTGTCAAGGTGCTTTTGGGTACTATCTACATAAAGCCAACATTATCCTTTTTAGAGTTTAATGAGTTTCTTTCTATTCTTGAAGATTTTTTAATCAAATATGAATCATATATACTTATTACTGGTGATTTTAATATTCCTGATTGATATTCAGGTACTACTATCATAGATTCAGTCTCTTTTTCACCTAAAGCATTGAGAATGATTCGTTTTTGCAATTTGTTAAATTTAAAACAATTTAATCCATATACCAATTTTAATGATCACACATTGGATTATATTCTTAGGAATTTTCCTACAAAATGTTTAACTACTACTTCTCTTCCTTTTTTCATTGATTTGCATCATCCTCTCTTAGAATTTTATATTGATATTAAATTTAATAGACTTTGTCCTTTTAAAATTATGAAAAGAAACTCCAAAAAAGGAAATTATTTGGGTCTTTGTTTACAATTATCTAATTTTAACTGAAAAAAATTGTATTCTTCATCTGATGTAGATTTCTGTATGAAGTTTTTTGAACAATCATTTAGTGAACTAATTGACAAATACATTCCTAAAGAAAAAAATTTAACTAATCATTTTCCTCCCTGGTTTTCAGTTTCTCTTAAAGAAATTATTAAAAGGAAATCATTTCATCATCGTAAATATTGGAAAACTAAGAACTTAAATTATTATAACAATTTTATTAATTATAGAAGATTGTCAAAGGTTATATATCATAGAGATTTTCAAAAATTTATACAAAACACTGAAAGTCATATTTCTGATAATCCTTTGCAACTTTGGTCTGTGGTTAAGGATTTAGGTATTACAAAAAAAAAATACAGAGTAATAATTCTAATCTAGCCTCAGATGATTTTTCTCATTATTTCTCAGAGCTTTTTAAACAATCTCAGTCTTTTACTAATTTAACTGCAAATAATGATCTAGTTGAAGAAAGAATAACATGTGATTCATTTATTGAATCTGATGTTGTTTTTGCTATTAAGCAGCTTAAATTACATTCTAGTGTGGGCCTTGACAATATTCCAGCTTTCATTTATAAAGGATGTGCTGAATACATTGCTTCTCCTCTTTTGCATATTTTTAATTTCTCTTTAGCAAATGGTACTTTTCCTACATCCCTTAAAATTGCTAAAGTTGTTCCTATTTTTAAGAAAGGATCTAAAGATTTGGTAAGTGACTATAGGCCTATTTCAATTCTACACACTGTTGCTCGAATATTTGAAAGATGTTTATATAATAAAATTATCTTGGATGTCTCTAAGGTTTTGGCACCAGAGCAGCATGGATTTTTGCCTAATAGGTCCATTGAAACAAATTTGCTAACTATTTTTGATCACATTTCAAACTCAATTGAGAATCAATCTAGGTTAGATGTTGTTTATTTTGATATGTCCAAGGCTTTTGATAGAGTTAATCATAAAATTCTTCTTCAGAAGCTTTGTAGGTTAGGTTTTTCCAAATTATTAATTAATTGGTTTGACTCTTTTCTTAAGGATAGAATGTCTTGTGTGAGGTTTAATAATAAATTGTCATTACCATATTATTGCTTCACTGGGGTGCCTCAAGGCAGTGTTCTTGCACCTTTATTATTTAATGTATACATTGATGACCTAAAAACATGCATTAAATTTTCACATCTTCTATGTTATGCAGATGATTGCAAAATTTTTAGGCATATTTATTCTATTAATGACTGTTTTTTACTTCAAAGTGATATAGATAATTTCTTGAATTGGTGTGAATGTAATTATATAGATATAAATATGGATAAGTGCTCCATTGTCTCTTACTCTAGAAAATCTGAAATCTTAAGGTTTTCCTACTATATTGGTGATTCTAAAATTATAACAAATGATCATCAAAAAGATCTAGGAATAATATTTTCCAATAATGGGTCTTTTCATAATCACATTAATTTTATGGTGAATAAATCTCTTAAAATTGTAGGAGCTATTTACAGATATGGAAAAGCATTTAATAAATTTACAAAGATTAAACTTTTTATATCCTTAGTTCTTCCCATCTTGGAGTATGGTTCAATTATATGGAGTCCTCATAACAGGACAGATATCATAAGAATTCAGTCTGTTTTTGACAAATTTGCAAAATTGAATAGTTTAGGTAATGAACACTATATTGATTTACTGCTGAGACGAAAAACAAGAGATCTCAAGCTTTTTCATAAATTTATTTCCCAGAATATTTCTGTATCTAATTTGCTTTCTAATTTAGGTATTAAGAAACAGAATTATAATACTCGTACTCACAATATTTTTGAACTGAAAATTTGTAAATCTGATGTATTAAGATTTTCCCCTTTTATTTCGTTTACCTAGAACTTATAACAAAGATTTTGGTAATGATGATGTTTTTAATCTGGATTTTAAACAATTCACTAAAGTCCTCATAAAAAAATATTATCCTTAATTTCATTTGATATATTGCCTTTTTATTTATTTGTGCATTTTATTGTTTTTCTATTTTATTGGTATTATTTTTTTTTATTATTTTATTTTTTAATGCTTATTTAGATTTGTATATGATAATGACATTACTGTGCAATCTATAATTGGCTAAATGCTGTTGATATGTACATTAAATAAATAAAGAATTGAATTAAAAAAGAATTATTATTATTATTATTATTATTATTATTATTATTATTATTATTATTATTATTATTATTATTATTATTATTATTATTATTATTATTATTATTATTATTATTATTATTATTATTATTATTATTATTATTATTATTATTATTATTATTATTATTATTATTATTATTATTATTATTATTATTATTATTATTATTATTATTATTATTATTATTCAAAGAAAATAACTTTATTGATGACCATAGAGTTACATTTGCTATAAGACACTTCGTATACATATATTTACATTGCTAGTGAGTAAACCAAGTTTAAGTTTGTATCTGTGATGTACAAAAAAAATTAAATTAGGAGGGAAAGATATTTAAACATTGTTTTTTTTTTTTTTTAAGGGGGAGGTGAAAAATACATATGTATACGTTACATTTGTGAGCGCTGCTTGCTGTAATCAGAGTTCTCAAAAGTCTTGGGTTATCATTGTTCAATTTGCAAAACTTCAACTTGTATGTATATTGCAGTTCTGGGTTTAGTTTGCTTTCCAGTATTTGAGTTCTGATTTTGTTGTTCCTGTCCTCTATATTAATAGTATGCAATCAAAGACAACATTCTCGTTTTTTATTTGTAGATACTTGCCACATTTTTTTTTATTTTTTAAATATTTGGTTGATGGCATAGATTTTTGGTTATTGGGAGCCATCTTAGAGGTTTGATTGTTGTGTTATCAGTGACCAGGTTGCTGCGTAGATGTCTGGATGTGCAATTTTATTGTCTCTGGCTCATAGTTTTGCCAGTTTGATATTGAAAGTTGATGGATGTCGCCTTGTGTTGTTACCTAAAGTGAATGTGCATCTAGTGCACCAGTATGCATAAAGCACAAAAGTGGCTGCATGGACTGATGGAATAGAGCCTTTGCAATATGAATTAAAGATTGTTTGAAGGGTTGTGTTAGATTGTCTATATGCTCCTATCATAATAAATCGAATTCTGTCTAGTGCCGGACAAAGATAGAATAGATGTTCCTGGGTTTCTTCAGCCCTGTGACACAGGGGACAAAAAGGATCAATGTTAGTGTATAGTCTCCGATATCTCAGAAAATATGTCGTGGGCAGTGCATGTAGGTTTAGTCTCAGCAAAAAATCAAAATATTTTGGCTCCAGGGACCATTTTTTAAACTTACAGAGTAATTGTAGATTATTGATTTTCAGCATTGTCAGATTGGTGTCATGGCTTGGATTTGGATGGATTAATGAATAAATTTGCCAGTATGAATGCTTGTATATTGTCTGAAGAGATATCTGTGGGGCTGTGGTTTTTATATGATTGATCATTGATGCTAGTTGGTCATAGGCAGGGGGTGGTCTATCTGTTGGAGTTATTTGAAGTAGGCATTCAAGCATTGGAAAGTGTTTGACTGTGGATGCTATTAAGTTTGTGGCCTTCTGTAGATGGAAAATATAAATACTATGAAGTCCTAGTCCATTGTGAATAGGTGGGTCTGGTAAGTTGTTTTGCAGATATTGACACTGTCTTCCGCTGCCACAAGAGCTTATTACAGAGAGAAGAGATTTTGTTAATAAAACCTTTAGAAAAAGTAGATAATGGGTGAGTAATAGGTGATTTTTGTTATGGCTAGCTGGTTAAATAGCTGGATCTTGGAGTATATTGAAAGATATGCCTTTGAGAGTGAAGTGGTAATTCGCTCTGTTTCTTCTTTGAGTTTATTCTGGATCTTGACCCTCATTGCACTTGCACTCATATAAAAGGGAAATCCCAAGAAAGCAGATGGCTTTCCCCCATACATGCCTGTGCACTGCTTTGCATTATAAAGAGACCAAACTGCAGTCTTATTTAGATTGACCCTGAGTTTGTGTGTGGCTGCAAATTCTTGTAGTATTGTATGCAAGGCTGGTAGGCATTTTTTAGATGGGAGGAAGACAGTTATATCATCCATATAAGTGATACATGTTACCTGCTGAGATGTGTTTGGTATTTGGATGCCAATGAATGTTTGCTGGATTTTTACTAATAGAGGGTTGATGTAAAAGGTGAAAAGTAAAGCACTCAGGGGGGATCCTTGTGAGATCGATTGTGTTGGAGTAAAAGATTCAGAATTTTTGCCACTGAGTGTAATATGTATATCCCGATTTAACAACAAGTTGGTTATAACATATAAAAGAGTGCGAGGTATTGCAGTGGCAGCCAACATTTTAATTAATATCTCGATTGCCACAGAATCAAAAGCTGACTCAATGTCTATTTGAACTGCAACTGGGCTGTATTTTTTCCGGCCTTGCACTGACCCCAATACAGCTTTGAAAAGAAGTGCTGCCTGTCCTGTAGATGATTGCTTTCTTGCAAACTGATATGGTGAAATCAATGGGAGCAGATATGGCTCAATCCTGTCTTTAATGACTTTCTCAATGATCTTGATGGCTATTGGGCACATGGATATAGGCCTAATATTATTAAGGGTGGTTATTGGAGCTGGTTTCTTATTAAATGGTACTATTGCAATTGGATAAAGATTTTCAATGTTGTATATTTTTTGTGAGAGATAGTTTGCAAGATTACATAATACTTGAGTAGTTGTATGGCTAAGGTGCTCATACACAAATTTTGGTATGCCATGAGTGCCTGGATGACAGGCATTGGGCAGAGTGGCAAGCTTCGAAGCAAATTCATTAGTGGTAAATGGTGTATTTGTTTTCGGTGATCCAAAAATAATCCGATGGTGGGTTGAAGAGTTGATGGGTTTGAAGATTCTGTTTGAAATGCTTATAAATAGGTTCAATCATGTTATGTGCTGCATGTATATTTGTTCCAATTTGAAGTGCCATAGGCACTCTAATGGTGGAGGGAAAACCCATGGCCCATCTGATGTAGCCTCTAGTCCATGTATGTTGTTGACTGAGGCAGATTTTGCTTTTTTTGATGGCTAGATAGTCTTTAAGTGCTGCACATGTGCTGTTATATGTCTGGGTGAGCTTATATATATATATATATATGCTGATATGTGTTTTGAGTGAGTTTAGACATTTTTATCCTCTTGTGCAGTTCATCTGCCAGAACTAATAGCCTGGAGGGTGGAGGTTTTTTTTGGTGACATGGTCAATATTGAATGAAAGTATATTTATGTACACCTGATATCTCTGCACAGCATTTAGTTGTAGTCTCTTAAGTTTATGGAGCATAATATATGTTTCAGAAAAAAGGGATTCTGGAGTGGATGCTGGTATTAGAATTCTAATTGTTTTTCCAAGTGGTAGTGTAGATTATTATTATTATTATTATTATTATTATTATTATTATTATTATTATTATTATTATTATTATTATTATTATTATTATTATTATTATTATTATTATTATTATTATTATTATTATTATTATTATTATTATTATTATTATTATTATTATTATTATTATTATTATTATTATTATTATTTATCTAATAATGTTATCAACATATTTTATTTTGAATGTTTGAGAGAATGTTCATTTTCATTTATTTTAGGTTACAGATTCTTTAATAGTCAGTATAGTTCTATTATTCTTAAAAGATATATTTATTATGGTATTGTAAAATGATTTACTAGAGGCATAAAATGATTAGATAAAAAAGTAACTGAACATAATTATGAAAACAGCAGACCATGCAATAGTTAATTGTTATGCCATTGTTACATTATTTAAAAATAAATTGTTATACAAAAAATATTTAATAAAAATAAAAAAAAAACATTACAGTACTGAAAAATTCATAATTTAAATAAATTTTAATTTTTTCCCCATAATATAATTTAGCTGTAAAGTGTTAAATCATTATAAAATATTAGTTTTGCAACAAGGTAGTACTTTAAATAATTATTAATTACATGCATGATCACACTCAAAAAGAAGACAATTTGATTAAAATTAATTTTAAATTATTAGCTAAACTTTAAGATTTTCTAGAATAAAAAGTAAATTATAAAATATATTTTTAATTAAACTAGTGTAGACATATTAAACTTATTTTATTGTTCATTTAATTTAATAATAAATAAATTAAGCATTTAAAACTCATTTTAAATTTTAAAAATGCAATAATTAAGGTAAAATATTTTTAACTTTTCTACTATGACATGTGTGAAACTAAATTATACTTTACATAAATATTGATTTATGATAATACACTAATAATTACAAAGAACTTAAATGAATAAATTTAAAATAATGTAAATTTACTTAGATAAATCTGTTTTAAACTAGTGGTATCTTATAATAAAAAATATAAATTAATTAAATTACTTGCAGATGTACTTTAACCACTATTATTGTAATTGGATTTATTTATTGGAAAATAGTACTGCAGTCAGTATTTAAGGTTACAATATATATATATATATATATATATATATATATATTGTATACATTATATATATATATATATATATTGTACCTATATTGATATAGGCACATATAATTTTTATCTAAAATTATTATTAAAGTAATCTTTCATAAAAGAAAAACCATAAAATTAAATGTTGAAGAATTTATTGCAGTTTGTTTTAGAAAAAAGATAAGAATTAAATAGTTTTCTAGCGTTAGTTTTTGAAATAAAAAAAAGCTACAATTAATTAATCCTAAGGGGGAGGGGGAGTCTTGGTTTGAGACATGAAACTAAAGGTTTACAAAAGGATATAGATGGTTTTTGTTAGTATTCATAGAGGTATAGTTTGGGGGGTTAAAGTATGCAAATCTCTTTTTATTCAAGTTTAATTAAAGACAAATAATGTTAAAACTAATATATGACCGTATATATGTGCGATTGTCAACAATAGAATAAATGTTATTATAAATAAATGAAAGTTAAAAAAGATTATTATTTAAAAACA
Source organism: Epiperipatus broadwayi (assembly GCA_028023455.1). Lineage (NCBI taxonomy): Eukaryota > Metazoa > Onychophora > Udeonychophora > Euonychophora > Peripatidae > Epiperipatus > Epiperipatus broadwayi. The sequence goes on along the minus strand of JAQFVV010012772.1, from coordinate 530,038 downwards.
CGGCGATGGTTATTAATTCAAATATAAAACAACATCTCTGCATGGCTATTACTAATTAAGCAATCTTCCAAAACACGTTTATCAAAGGATTAATTGATAAGGAATTTGACAACAGATCTTTGCCAGAGATATCAGAAAAACAACAAGGCACAGGTATAAATAGACCTTTTTTTATCAGACAGTAATTCATTCCACAAATTAATTGAGTGAGATCAGTTCACAAAAGTAATTGAGTGAGTGCAGTTCAGAAATTAATTGAGCAGTTAACAAACAAAATGCAGTGTTGATAAGATCTTGGGAATGCACGTTTATCTCCAGCCCAGATGTCCGAGAAAACAGCAGATCTGCCCATGAAATAATATCAGCTTAACATCTTAGAAAATCTCCGTCAGTATCTATTTGTCTCCGATAGCAATAATCATGAAAATCAGGAAACTCAGCAAGGAAATGTCCCAGCTGGCTGGTAAGCAGTTATAATGGAAATATCCTCACCGAAAGCAAAATTCTATGTCAACATTCAAAATCCTAGGTAAAACATTTGCTTATTTTTGTTTATACTGTAATAGCCATTGCATTTCATTAATTCGTGCGAATCCTCCAAGAGTCTAATTATATGAACTCGATATCATACATAAATGAACTATTGATATGTGTGTGATTAAATTTCAAATGCTATGTAGTCCTTTATTTATATTACGATATTAATTTTAACCCATTACTTTAACTTATATATTAACGTGCGTGTACTCAGAAAAAAAACTATTTTGCTTTATTATGATTCATTCATTATTATTTTACTAGAGATTTTTTTTTTTTTATCTTGATTATTTTAAACAATTTATTTACATCCTTTTCTTAACTTACGGTATTCAAAACAAACTTTTATTTTAACATGCGTATATTCAAAAAAACTATTTTATTTTACTACAAATATTTTATTTATTTTCTACAGATATATTATACTTATTTATTTAACTTGTTTTTATTTTATGTATTTCCGTTATTTTATTCATTTATTTAGATCTACAACTTTACTTTTATATCATTAATTTGACCCATTTATTTAACTTGATTTTTATTTATTTGAACTGTTTATTTACGAACATTTCCTTAATTAATATGTGCGTGGAGAAAAAAAATATTTTATTTTGCGAAGCCTCCATTATTATTATTTGACAAAACAGTCCATCATTTTAAATAGCGAGATTCTAATTCAGGCTTTTCACCTATGTCAATATAATTATATTAGACTCATAGTCCATTTCCGGTACTTTTTGTTTATTTCCTTTACTATTCCGCCCAATTACTAACTTTTAAGCTATGTCAGGCGGTTCCTTCTTTCTTTCTACTAATTTTATAATATAAATCATACTCCATATTCTCACTTCTATTTCTTGATTAAAATCCATTTTATCTCTTTCTCTTTCCGTTTTTTCTGCCTTGTAAATTAAAAAACTTTTAAGCTTTACAGACATCCGTATTTTTCCTAATCGTGAATATTTTTTCCTACACTTCCTCTTTGTTTTAAATCTATGTCTACAGCGAATGCGAACGTTTACTTTAACCTTGTTAAATTTTTGTAAAAACTTTTCTACACTATCTACTACCTTGAACTTATGTTTTTCTTCTATTTCTTGATCTACATTTGTGTCTACTTTATTTATCACAACGCTATCTGATTGTAATTCAATTTCTACCTCTTTCATGACCTCAACTTCCTTTTCAACTTCCTGACTTTCTTTAATTAAATCTAACTCTATAACTTCTTGGTTTTTCTCTACCTTTACCGTTATCTCACATCTTATTTCTCTTACTTCTGCTCTGAGTTCTTTAATTTCTGTTTTAACCTGACTAATTTCTTCCTTCAATTCTGCTTTGAGTTCTAACTGACTTTGCTCAAATTTCTGACACATTTCTTTTATCAATTCTGCTTTGAACTCTTGCATCATATTCATCATCATTGTCATCATCATTCGCATCTCAGATACTTCTTCTTTCTCCTTTTCTACTAACTGGGGATTTTTAAAATATATTGGGCTTTCTTTTGGATCCATTTTCGAAAATTTCAATTTTAAAGTACTAGCACTTATGTTAAACTAAATTTAATATACGACTTATTTATTTATTTTTCTTACTAATACAGAAACTCATGTTAACTCCAGCCTTTTGTCCTTTTCACTACCTGCTCTTAATGCTTTAACTCCGCCCATAACACCCAATTGACTCTGATTTGATAGCATAAATGTCAAAATCTCTTTTCATTTCGAAAAAAAAAAAAAGTTTCGGTCAATTCTTTTTTTTTTTTAAAAAAAATTAAAACACTTTTACATACGTAATTTAACTTTTGTATAAAACAAAATTTTCAAACAAGAAACAAAGTATTTCTTTACTATTGTTTCTTAGGTTCAGCCCCAAGTTGGGTCTAGCCATTTGAACCATTTTCGAATATGTGGATTCGAATCACCGGCCTCTTAGGCAGAGAAGAACATACTCCGAGAGTATGTATGCCCAAACAATAGCTATAAAGTATATAACTAACGTTACATTTCCAGGACATAACTTCTTCTCGACTGTTGAGTTCAACACCAAGTTCAAAGCACTTTTTTTGTTTGTGTATAAACATGGGCGCCAGCTATCTATTCAAGGATGAATAAATAATGCACTTTAAGCAATGGCCACTAACTCAACGCCTAAATCCACGACTAGCTCAGTTGTTTGTAATCACTAATAGATTATACTTAATTAGTGATTAAAAGAATTAATAAAAGAATTTGTTAAAAGGAATTGATAAAAAGAATTGACCGACAAATATAGTTTAATTTTAAAGATAATTTATTAACTAACATTTATTTACTAAATTTAAACATTTTATAATTCTAATAAAACACACGCATATTTTAAATTAACATTTCTAAATAGTTTAAACATTCCTATAGATTTAATAACAAAACATTCTAATTTAACTAATAAATATTGATATAATGACCATGCACATATTATCTCATGCACACACATAATAATGATAATAAAGGACTACATAGCATTTGAAATTTAATCACACACATATCAATAGTTCATTTATGTATGATATCGAGTTCATATAATTAGACTCTTGGAGGATTCGCATGAATTAATGAAATGCAATGGCTATTACAGTATAAACGAAAATAAGCAAATGTTTTACCTAGGATTTTGAATGTTGATGTAGAATTTTGTTCTTTGGAGGCTGCTTTCAGTGAGGATATTTCCATTATAAATGCTTACCAGCCGGCTGGGACGTTTCCTTGCTGAGTTTCCTGATTTTCACGATTATTGCTATCGGAGACAAATAGATACTGACGGAGATTTTCTAAGATGTTAAGCTGACATTATTTCACGGGCAGATCTGCTGTTTTCTCGGACATCTGGGCTGGAGGTGAATGTGCGTTCCCAAGATCTTCTCAACACTGCATTTTGTTTGTTAACTGCTCAATTAATTTCTGAACTGCACTCTCTCAATAACTTTGTGAACTGATGGTCTCAACTCAATTAATTTGTGGAACTGAATTACTGTCCGATAAAAAAGGTCTATTTATACCTGCGCCTTGTTGTCTTTCTGATATCTCTGGCAAAGATCTGTTGTCAAATTCCTTATCAATTAATCCTTTGATAAACGTGTTTTGGAAGATTGCTTAATTAGTAATAGCCATGCAGAGATGTTGTTTTATATTTTAATTAATAACCATTGCCGTGTTTTTTAATAATAATCTTCTTTAACTTTATAATAACATTTATTCTATTGTTGACAATCGCACATATATACGGTCATATATTAGTTTTAACATTATTTTTCTTTAATTAAACTTGAATGAAAAGAGATTTGTATGTTTTAACTTTTTCAAATTATATTTTTACGAATACTAACAAAAACTCATCTATTTCCTTTTGTAAACCTTTAGTTTCATGTCTCAAACCAAGACTCCCCCTCCCCCCTTAGGATTAATTAATTGTAGCTTTTTTTATTTCAAAAACTAACGCTAGAAAACTATTTAATTCTTATCTTTTTTCTAAAACAAACTGCAATAAATTCTTCAACATTTAATTTTATGTTTTTCTTTTATGAAAGATTACTTTAATAATAATTTTAGATAAAAATTATATGTGCCTATATCAATATAGGTACAATATATATATATATATATATATATATATATATATATATATATATATTGTAAGGGACCGATGAATAGACAAACAGATAGCCGACCACATTGCGGCATCAAAATGTAATGGAATATGAATAAATGATGAAATCATAATGGAAAATAAATCGATGAAAGAAGGCCTTAAACATAGGCATCAAAAAAAAAATGTGATGGACCAACGATGTACTATCAACAGTCCTTGAAGTATAAGCTATATATATTTAGGTTATATACTCATCCATTCCTCTAAAGATCGGACAGATACTGACAGCCATAAGGATGATTAGCATTTCACAATTTTGAGATAGATAAAGAATTCAATCACTGCTCTTAAAACAGACAATGCTCCATGAACACTCTGATGATTGTCCCACTTTAGTCACTCTAAGCTACTACAACCCATAATATTTTACTACAAACACTATCACAATGCCCTGCTTACATCCAAGTCTTAGGGGCTATTTATAGAATATTGTCTTGCTCATCTTTGGGAGGCTTGGAGACAAATATTACATATATATTAGAAAGAACTATGCCTTGCTCTTTCTCTGGAGTCTTTGAGGCAAAATCATGGCAGGACTACTGTTAACTGCTTCATGATAACTGATAACTAATAACATAATTTGGGCTGGAGCAGTGGATAAGATCAATCAGTCATGAGTGACATGAACACATCACATCCTCAAGACAATGACAAAAATTTCCCGTCCATAATCAATACTTGCAATAGAATCAACCAAACTCCAACAATCAATTATCCAATCTAACCTTCAGAACTCTAGATTTTCTACAACACAAATTTTCCAAATATGGATAAAATTACTACTCTACAATTTAACACATCAATGTAATTCTAAATTGAAACTAAGCTCCAAAAATGTAACGGACTGTCAACCCATCTCTAACCATTCGCCTAAATCCATCCCATTACATTTACCGAAACAAGAATATGGCCATCCATGAAAAATTGGAAAGATCCAATAACACTACAACCAAGATGGATCTCTACTATCATTCAACCTCCATTCATTTGGCAATATGCACAGGATCCACCCAATTTTCATGTCAATCCATTAGATTCCTTAGAATTCAAGCTCAGTCATGATCTGAGTAATTACTCTGTTCAGGTATAAATTATAAGAATATATCTAGCCAATGTGGGCAATGACTTGATGTTATGGTTTATATAGTACACTTATTGGATACATATTACATATATATTTCCATATCAAGAGATATGTGAATTCAATGATGTATTCTCAACAAATTATAGATAATCCTTGATATAAAATCAATTAAAATCAACAAATTTATTTTATCTTAACATAACATATTTCAATACTTAAATATACATTTTAAAACACCATAAGTATGATTCCTACACTTCCACTCAATCTCATTAAAATAATAACACAAAAAAGGAAAAATACATAAACAATATCAACTATAGGTCATTCTTGGTATACATAGGTCTCTACCTTTCATGCCATAGTACTAAAAAAAATAATTTATGATTTTTAATACCAATCTAAACAAATGACATTGTTTTTTTTAAAAAAAAGGTATCATCATATCAATATACAAATTATTATTGATATACATATAATTGAACTAATGGGTTCGTATGTTACTATTATAAATCATGAGAACTGGAATTGCCATCAATTGATTTTATAAGTAATTGTTAGTATGTGTCTTGTTAATAAAGGGTAATATAGGTGTTATTAATAATTAATTTTGTTACTAAATATTATGTTATTAATGAGTCAGAAATAAGTCTTACCTTCATTTATGTTCATTTCATCATAATCTAGTCCTTCTCTTTTTTTTAACAGACCCATTTATATTTTTTTTTTTATTTCAAAAAATACATTTTATATCATGAAATGCATACATCTAAATTATTTGGTACTCCCAGCTCAAAAAATTCAATGTGGAAGTAAAAAATAAATAAATACATAAATGAAGAAGAGAAAACCTTAAAATTTTCTAGCATCAGTATGTTAACCATAACGAACAAACAGTTACATATCAGCATAAAATTATGAATGATTTAGTAAACATCTTGATCAAACATGAGCATCTTCTTTAAATGGAAAAATTCATGGTATTATTAGTTGTAGAATAGCCTTAGTATGTCAGGCCTTATTTATTATAGTTATTATTATTACTGAATGGAATGGATAAATTCCCCATCTGTATTGTAGTTATCCATGAGTATTTGATAGTACTTATATTTCCAGTGATTGTGATCACATATTCCTAGGTACCTATTGTTGTTGTTTTCAATGAGCCTCTCCATATATTTTCCTGATGCACTGAGTGAAAAAGGTCCAGACACCCTATTTTGGCTCAAATGTAGGTGTTATTTTGGAAGCCACCATGCTTTCTTCACTTAGATTGTATACAGTTTTAAGTTTCCATTACAAATGGTGCCATCAACATGCAGGCTTGATTAATTAAGGACTGTTGATAATTTTCCATTACAATTGACATGCTGTTGTAAGGGCTTGGTTGGTTGGGGATTGTTAGTAATAGGTATTCAATTACAAAATTGGTGCATCCAATTAAGGGGCTCGATGAATTGATGATTGTTGGTGACAAGCATATTATTATAAATGATGCAAACAATTTAAGGGTTAGATGACTATGTTCAGTCATGATAAATTTTATTAGATTTCATTTATAGTTAAAACTGTTAAAAATATTGTGGACCAAGAGACTTACTATTATAATTATAATAATTAGTGACAAGTATGATATTACATTAGCCATAGTGTCAATCAACATTTTTATGGAACAAAAGGGTCATAATGTTACAAAATTAATGGGTCATTGAATAGCTATAATTGCATTAATATGAAAGAGTTGATATGCAAGACTTAATGAGCATGAGCATGAAGTTTTTGCAATAATTGAAAGTTAAATTGGAAGTTGTTTCCCAAAAATTGGAAACTAATAATGCTAGATTAGAAGCGGATACTGTTAGATTAAAGGCTAATAATGCTAGATTAGAGGCTAAAACAGAAGTTATCTTAAAAGCTAATTTTAGTAGATTGAAAGCTAGCTTTGATGAAATAAGTCCAGAATCAGTAACAGTAATAAATGAGAACATTGAGTATGTAGATAGTCAGGATGAAGAAGGTCATGATAAGTCAACCTTGTTTGACTGGTATTTATAAAACAAATTGCTTTCATATAGAAATAGGTAATTTAGAAGGTCAGTGGTGTTATTGCTATGAAACACATAATGATCAGTGCAGGAACTCCAATGATAGTGAAAGACTTATACTTAATGAAAACACAATATTATTTCTTAAAAGTAGGTTTCATGAGAAAAGTATGGAAAATTTTTTTTATGCGGAAAGTGTCATGATTGATCAAAAATATTTAGATAAGTTGTTTTTGTACAACAGTTTTAAAAGTAATAATTCAAGTTTTGATCAGGAGTTGTTTAATATGAATCTTTGTAGGAGGTTTTCAAATCATGTTTACGCATATAACATGAATTTAAGGGATTATTACTATTGTAATAAACCACTTGAAAGGCAAAACTTAATGTATAAATATAGTTCTTCTCAATCTATAGCCAATGATGGTAGAGTGCATACAAAGCGTTTTGCATATAGTACCATGGGTGTTGAATTCAATAAATTTGTCTGGATATGACAAATTATATTAATCATAAGTCATTATCTTACAAAGAACAGTGTTGTGGTAATTTTGTGTGGTACCAAAAAAGTATATTTTTAGATATATTAGAGCATAATTATTTGAATGGTAATTTGTACCATTGTTACAATAAAAATGACTTATTTTATAAATATCCCAGTATAACAAAGATGGTAAGAAATACAGTAGTGAAGTTTAAACAGAATAAGAAGGTAGAGAAACCTAAAGTGAATTTTCTTTATGAAAGGTGAAATAGAGGAATAAAAGTAGGTTTAAGCAAAAGTAAAACTTAAAGTAGTGAATAAAAAAGAAAACCCAGATGAACTTTCTTATAGATAATCTTGATCAAATAGAAAACTTGAGAAAAGCTAAAGTAAAGCTGAAAAGAATTAAAGATATAACATTTGATAGTTGTTTTATAAAATGATTAGTGAAGAAAGAGAGTTTGAAAAAGCAAAGGCCTTTTTTCATCTAGTATTTAATGTTATTAGAAAGCTATGTTGTGATATATATATATATATATATTATATATTATATATATATATATAAAAAAAAAAAATATATATATATATAATATAAATTTTTAGGTATAGTTATAGAGATTTGGTATAAGCATATATTTCTACTCTCATAGATATAGTTGTTGTATACCAATATTTTTTTTGTTAGTGAGAGGGTAACGTACAGGATATAAAATCCATCCTTACTTTTTGAAGTTCTAGTATGGTTGTAAAAAATGTCTTTGATATTGTTTTACTTAAGGAATTGTAAATAAGTTGTTAGTGTTATTGTGATTAATTGTTTTATGGTTTTTTAGTTCAGGTTTATTTATTTATTATGATATGCTTTGTTTTGAAATAGATTGTTATAATCACAATATATATGTGTATAATTATGAGTGTGTGTATAAAGAAATAATCGTTAGCAGTGATATTTAAATTGCTAATATAATTATATTGTACCTTTATTTATTTATTTTTTAAAAAATAATTATAAAAGATATAGTAGTATTATTCTGGTTGTTTAAATATTCACTTGATTTGTAATTTACAACATAAATTTTTCAATGTAATATATATGTATTTTTATTGACATTATTATTATTATTTTTTTGTTAAAAAATATTTTCAAACTGCTAAAGAATAGTGTTAAAGATTTGTTTTAAATCACCATGTGATTTACAATAATAGGAGAGAGCTGGCTATGGAACACTGGATATCATCATCATGCTTGCAAAATAATAAAAAAGAAGACATTACTTTGGTTCATAATTTTTCAAATTTTTCTTATAAATTTCCTTACAAAAATTATTGGATTAAGGACTAATACTAAAGATGATGTGCTAAGTACAACTTTTGTCATTTGCTCATCAAACAACATTGAACACTTCAGTGAAACATAAAACCTCAAAAGTAAACTGACATTCTTAAATAAGTTTAAAAAATATCTATCATAATTGATTGATACATTTTATTATAACTTCCAAATTACTTAGTGATCTAAAAATAATATTCAACTTAACCACAATATAATTGAATATCCAGGAAATGACTGAAATTAATGGTTTTAACAACAAGAAGCAAATCTCTTAATTTACTTGTAATAAGTACATATTTTATGTCACTTCAAGCCATTTTAGAATTAAAAAATAAGGAAAGTGCTGGAAATAACTAGCTGATTTAAAATGACTGGACACTAATGCAGATAGATGGTAGTAAAAAAAAAAATCTTATTTTTTTTATTGTCTATTTTTTAGTTTTTATTTCTTCATTTTTATGTAACATTCAATATATCTTTATGAAAGAATATACAACTGAAATCTTTAGAAACTAACTTATAAATTTCTTTTGAATATTAAAATTTTAAGAATGATGAAAGTTGATTTTAGTATATATGTTTGTTTATATATTTTAAAGACATTTTATAACTTAAAGTATGCAAATATGTTGGAATTATAAATATATATAATATTTTTTTATTATTTTTTTTTACTTTTATTTGATTCTTGTTTGCAAATAGGTGTACTAAATAATATTAGTCATTTCTCGGTTTAAATTGGAAAGCAGTAAATTAAATTTTATTGCATAGAAATTGTATAAATGTACAACTTTATAGAACTGTATTTATAAGTAATATTATTATTTAAGAATTATTTTAGTTCTTCAATTATTACTCACACAATCTGGTTGCATTTATTCATATCCATTAAATCTTATAAGTTAAAATATTTAATATTTTATACTTGTGTGCATTGTACATATTAGTGCCAATATTTCATATGCTAGTCATTACCTTTATTTATGTGTAAGTCAGTTGACTTTATAACTTATTTGTTGCTGCAAACATTACTTATTGTGTATTGAGATTAAAATTATAGTTATAAATTTAGTCCACTATTGTGAAGTTTTATCATAGTATTATTAGTTGTTGAATAGCCCTAGTATTTCATGCCTTATTTATTATAGTTATTATTATTACTAGATGTAGTGGATAAATTTCCCATCTGTATTGTATTTATTCATGAGTTGATAGTGCTTATATTTCCAGTGATTGTAATCACATATTCCTAGGTACCTATTGTTGTTGTTTCTGATGAGCCTCTCCATATATTATCTTGATGCACTGAGACAAAAAGGTCCAGGCATCCTATTTTGCCTCAAATGTAGGTGTTATTTTGAAATTTACCATGCTTTTGATATATTTATGCTAATTGCATTATAGAGTCCTCTTTTTGGATTCATCACTCATGAGATTTAATTTAAATTTCCCACCATAATTGGTGAGGTTGATTGTTTTTAGTATGTAATGTCAAGATAAGTTTGTTTAAAGGATGTGATTCCTTTAGGATGCACTCAATTATGTTAGTGCTTTAAAGTATAAGATTGTATGTGTTTTGTGCTATCAATATTTGTAATCATTCTCAAACCAACCAACAATACTTTGTAATTGTAAATGTTTGAATTTATAAGCATACGGCCAGTTAGTTTAATCAACACATGTTATGTATATTCTATGATCATCCAGAACTTTTCCAATGCAGATGTAAATCACTTAGTTATATCTAAATGCTTATTTAGATGATTTACATTGTGTGGACATTGAATTCATAACTTATGTGTGTATAAATGACTTCTAATAAATGGTTCATTCATTAAATCCATTTAATATTTACTTAATTCAGTCATTTAGTTATTTTCTACTTTAAAGTAGTATTTAAAAAAATATTTAATAAATCCATCTATGATCAAAGTTACTGGTTTAATGAAATATATACAATTTGTTTATCTATTTGTATATTTATTTAACTTCATAACAGCTTATACAGATTCTATGTGAATATAAATTGCAAATTATAAGTGTACTGTTAAATCTTATACTTAATTTGCATATAGAAAAATTGAGTATTTGCAAAACAAAACTATTATTGTGTTTTCTAAATATGTATATGTATGGTATTATAAATCTAAAGTTGCAATGTTGAAATAAAGCTCTATCATTTATTTTACATAACAATATGATTTTGAGTTTTATTTGAGATTTATTTATTTTCCTTTTCTCTATTTTTAGTACATCAGTTCTACAAGCTAACAGATATGCAAGTATTAAATTATTGGTAATTTCAATTGAATAAATATATTTTGGATTCAATAATATTCCTTTTGTTCCAAATTATATTTGGTATATAATTAATTGTGAGTTAAATTAACTCTGAGAACTAATTAGTAATGTACTCTAGTCAATGCTCTATATTATTAAGTTTGTCTTATATAGTTAGCCATGGTAAGTATATTTTAGTATATTCATTTTGAGGCAGTTTATTTTATCTTGATATATGGATAACATGCTATTAAATAGGTATTACACTTCTTATCTGTATTATATTTATATTGAGTTGAATGGTGGAAGATATGTTCTTTCTTCTTGCATAGCACATGAATTTTATTATAGTTGACAAGTTACTATAAAACCTGATTAATTTATAGGTGCCTCATAGGTATATCTTCTCCAAATATTTTTTATTTCTAATATAGTCTATCCATTATAAATGGTACAATTTATAGACTGAATTTTTAAATCAAATATATTAAGAGATAACGTATTCTGTTATAATGTTGTGTCATCATGAGTCTTAGTCAATTAATGATTGCTGATTACATATAGAGTTTCAAATTGTATTTTTCATTATAAAAGCTGCTCAATAATTTAGGCCTCATCATTTTTTATGTATGGCATATATGACATGCTACACTGATTATCCACTTTTTATTCATCTTTCTTCATTTATATTGATTTACATATTTACAATTACAATTGGCTTACCAACATTTTGGAACTTCTTATCTTAATACATTTACATTCTATTACAATTATCATCCAACATTTGGAGCATTATTTTCTTCTCATATGATTACATATATATAAATATGATATGTCATATTTACGTTCCATTAGAATATATATATATATATATATATATATCATTAAAACCAGTCAACACTGAAGCAATGCCAATATCATTAACAATCAACAAAATAATTACAAGGAAATATGTACAAATAAGGAAATTAATCTTAGAAACAAAATATCAACTTTGCAAATAATAATAGCAATAAATCTATCAACATAAAGGGATTCATAAAAGCTTTCATATTAAAAATTGTAATTAATTAAAAAACAAACAACTTATTCTTAGTAAATTGTTTATATTTTAATAAAAGCATATTAAAAGTATGTTTTAAAAAAATAAAATTAATATTACAAATTTTAAATGTCAGCCAACTTTTTAATTGTAAAATGCCAAAAAAAAAACTATATTTAATATAATAAATATTTTTTTACAGGTAAACATAGTTTTAACAAATAAAATATATTTAAACAAAATTGTATGGATAGTTAATAGACTTACTAAAAATAAATATTTAATAATTTTATAATCATAAATACATTTGCAACCAAATAAAACTATTCTTACTTGTTTATAATCATTCTTTAAAAATATTACAGAAATGCAAAATGTATTTACTCACAATATAAATATTACCTTTTTGCTTTTGAAAGACTGATTGCTTCCGATATATAAGTATGGGTGTTACAGTTAATAATTTTTTATTGTGAAATACTTTAAAATAATTAATTCACTACATTATTAATTTTTTATAGAACATTATATATTTAATAAACAAAGAGAATTTTGTAGGAACCTTATGTTACCTATTTAAAGTTATGAAATAAACTAATTCTCTTACAGTTTCATTTTCCAAGCTTATGAATTTTTTAAAATTAATATTAAGGATAACTAAAATAAAAAAAAGAAACCTTTTTTATATTTAGAGGTGAGATAATAGAAGCTTTTACAAAAGAAATTATTTTACCATTTTTATATATTAACACTAAAATAACTCCTGTATGATCAGTTTGAATTATAATTTAAATAAGTATATTCATTTCTCATGTTTTAATGTTATTTTTATTGTATCAATTTTTAAACTATATTAATTGCAGAAATTCCAGGACTTTTTCAATTACAGATATTGCTAAAACAAATACATCAATTCATTAAATACATATTATAGTTAATTAAATTTTTAACAGTAAAGTGATTAAAATTATCTTATATTAAGTTAAAATTATTTCATATTGAGTCTATCATGGAAGAATAACTTTGTGGTATTAAATCTTTTCACATGAATTAGTAGATGTTAAAAAAAAAAAAAAACTTATAATTTTGTCTTAAGGTTTGGGTTTGATTAACATCTCGTTATTTTTTCATTGTTTACAAATTCAAAAATTGTCTCATTAGCTAATTTACTTCTTAAGTGGAATTATTCTATACAAATTGTTTTTCAACATTAAGTTGTAATATTTTCAGCAAGCTTTATATATATATACGTTTTTTGTCATTTTATATTTTTAAAACCTTATTTCAGATTATGTAAGTTAATTTGCAATTATTTAAATGATGGTTTAATACATTCTTTGTTACTGTATAATCACTGCAATAATAGCCTTAAACTGTTACAAAACAAAGGATTATTATTTGATTAATAATAATTTTGAACGTAATTGATTACTAAAATCATTATTATGTAAATCTTATAAGAAAAAATAAAATTTTTAATCATATTATTGTATTTAATAATATTTTAAAACTGTTTATGCTAACATTATTTTAATAACAAAAATTAATTTAATTACTTGATTTAATATTTTTTGCAATATAAATATAATTGCTGCTTCATTACTGATTTTTATAACAAAAATTGAAAATAAATATATAGTTGCAATATATACAGTATATATGCATGAAAAGTGGTGTAAAGTGTGTAGTAATTTATTTTATTTTCTTATAATAAAATAAAATTATTATTTATTATTAGTTTTCTAGTATCGTTTTTTTTTTTTAAATATCTTTTGAAAACGCTATTCAAAATACAGTTGATTAGCAATATCCACTATATTATGTTTCAAACCCCCACCATGTACAATAAACGTGGTGTTATAATAATTTAAATTTTTTTGATAAGTTTTCATTATAATAAAATATATATTGTTTATTGAAATTCAAATATCCAGCACTTTTCAACATAAACACGCACACACACAGGCATATATATATATATATATAAACATAAAACATGTACCTTTTATGTCTATACAATGTATTGAACCGGGTGAGGCGTTTAGCAGATCGATTTAGTAAACAACATCTAACATGCACTTTAATAAATATAACATTATGTTATATAACTTGTAAAACTTTTACACAAAATATGATAGAATTATAACTTATATATTTGCTAATTTAAGTCTCCACCATTGTCCCTTAGGCAGAAGAAAATAACGCCTAGAGGGCACCTGTGACTAAGCCATATATATATATATATATATATATATATATATATATATATATATATATATATATATATATATATATATATATATATATATATATATATATAACTGTGACTATATTGAAGGACACAGATTTTCTCAGCTGCAGAATTCAACACCTATCATTCAAAACAATGATGCTTTATCTTGGATTTGGAAAGTGAGAGTATTTATCTATAGTTAAAAATCCACAAACCACATGTCATATTACTGGCTAATTATTAATATTACAGTTTATGCACCATAGCGCTATGTAAAATAAATATTTTATTTACATATGTTTAATTTCAAATAAGAGTGACATATTGTAAATTCTAGAAGATTTTGAAAGCATCATTCATTCAGGTATAGTAAAAGTAATTTAAAGTAATCACTTAACATCTTCACACTTAACATCTTCACACTCTCATTTCCAAATGCTTAAGATTTGCCCATACATAAATGTTTAGGTCAAAAAGGTAGATGGATTCATTCTATCTTTTTACAATTAAAAATCCACAAAGCATATATGCATTAGCTTAATAGCTAATTATTAATATTTCAATTTATACAACATAGTGCTATATAAAATAAATATATTATTTATATAGTGACATTAAAGTAAATTATTTTATACAGAATAATAGCTCAATTTATCAGTAAAATGATTTACTATTTGCAAAATATGATGGCTTCAAAACATTTTGTTACATTTGTACTTTTAGTAGAAGCACATACACTGTTATATAATAATAATTGTTAGTCAGCTTTGATCATCATGTGACACTATGGCTCAAATTTTGAACCCATCATTTCACCACTGAAAAAATGTACATATCACTATATTATTTTAATTACAAAAATATTATATGTTAGTATCAAACCAATTTAAATAAAATTGTTTAACATTGAGCTCTTGTTTCAGATGAAGACTAAATACTATAAATGTTCAAGAAAATACATTACAATGTCTAGCAGTACTGCATCTACTTTGCCTTTTGTTTGGATTGTATTTGGAATGGATAATCAATAAAAAGGTTTTAGTTTCAAGAAAATGTAGGATGCTTTTTTTTAGCCAACATGTTCATAGTAAATTTAAATACCATTGAATCTAATTTAAGAAATAAATGTATAGTTGTATTTAGGAAAGGCAGAAAAATATTTAAATCTTTATTTGTAGCTATTAATAAAGCTAGTAAGGCCATCCTAACTTGAGAAAAAGTGAGAAAAAGCAAATTGTAAGACAAAAAAATTAAGTCAGAATATTTGTCATGACCACAAACTATAATATATAAATATATAGTGTGACAGTTTGGGTTTTCCGCAAGAAGAGGATGAATGCACTTAATTACAGTCAGACCTAGAGTCTTTGGTAGGATGCCATGAATGACATGATGAATTACCTAAGCAATATTCATGGCTACCTCAAATGGGAAAGCTCTAGGTTTATGCAT
Source organism: Epiperipatus broadwayi (assembly GCA_028023455.1). NCBI lineage: Eukaryota > Metazoa > Onychophora > Udeonychophora > Euonychophora > Peripatidae > Epiperipatus > Epiperipatus broadwayi. Next base: position 513,858 of record JAQFVV010012772.1, on the reverse strand, counting down.
TAAATTCGGACATAATTTAGCCTAGTTCATTCATACTTCACCCCTCTTTTGGATTCCACACATTACCTCAGAATTTAAACCCAGGGAGTATGTTGCATGCAGCTCTTTTCAGGGATGAATTTACTTTAGATACCAATTACAATAACTTTATATGGGTTCCAAACAAATAAAGGTCTCGTTTAACCAGATTACTATATTATCATGTAATGTATGCTTATGAACTGAAGCATGAATGGATAAATAACTTTGATAAACTAGAGCCTATTTAATGAAATCAAATTAACAATGTTTATTTACAAACAAAATAAAAAGTGAAAAACTCTTTATATATATATATATATATATATATATACATATATATATATATATATATATATATATGTGTGTGTGTGTGTGTGTCAGGTACATATCCATACTATATTAATGATAAATATGTTTATTACTCCAAAACCTTCCCATGGTTGGTGTACGTAAGACCATTACATATTTACAAAGTAGTCAGAATGATGACAAAAATATTAATTCACTGTTACAATGATCATGAAGCTAACTAAGTATTCAACAATATTATATGAAGGTGGATGAAATACCTTCATAGTCTAATTCCAACTGTAAAGGTTCCATCTCTATTGATAACCCCTTTTAACTATGTACAAGTTTGCTAGAAAAAAAAACATTCACACTATAATATTAGTCATTCATAGTAAATAAACAAACATAAACACTCATTTGTTACCAATAAAATTAATTTATTAAACAAAATGAATTTTTTTCCTTTAGCATGTTATGTTTTAATATGGAATAATATCATATAAAATATTATTTTTTATCCCATATTTCTTACAGTAATGATGATGATGCTAATACCCAATTTCATGTCACTATGGAAGGAGCTTACCTAAATTTTATTTAATAACATAAAATGTCTAACTTAACAACCTTCCTCCCTGCACTTTCTTGACTTTGACTACAATGGACTCATCCAAGTTCTAGAGATTTAGGTCTCCAAGTGCAAAAGTAAAATAAATATAAAACAAAAAGAATTCTACAAACGTATATGTAAAATAAATAAAAAAATACACAACAAATTAAGACTTTCTCAAAGTTATCTTGCATAATGTTCATGAATTAGGCAACAAATGTCACTGATTGATACAGTTCATCACTGATTCGGTCATAATTCTACAGAAAGTCACACATTACTCATGCAGATAGTTTGGCGATGTATTTGGAATGCTATTACCATCTTCTCTTGTTATCATTATGTATCCATTGAGACATTTAAGAGAGGGTACTGGGTGTTTCATCAGGCATTACCCAATTGAATATTAAACCATCATGCTTCCTGTTGTCAGGGCTGATAACAATTAGCCTTATGACACTATTGAATTAGCTGAAGTACATTGTTTTGCAGTTCATAAACAAATAAAGGTTTTTTAATTCACTATTTAGTATTTAAAATATTTTATAAGAACATAATTATTCCACCATTTATATATAACTATGCTGAAGATTTTCCATTTTGTTATTTTTATCCATTTTTGAAGAATAGGGTGATCCTTTTTATTTAAATGTGTATTTAAAACAGTTCAATTATTTTATTCAACTGTACAAATCTATTAGAGTTCTTTCTGTTTAAATAAGAAATGCAGTTTCTCATAATTGGATTTACAATGATGAAAAAAATTATTTGGAGTGTTCAAATAAGCCATTCATGTTCTCTTAGATCTGAACATTTGATTTTCTGATGTTGTTATATAGATTTTGCATTCTTTGATTAAAAGCATAAATGCTTTTAATCAAAAAAATAGCACATCAGTTTTTACTTTCCATTTTTTTAGAAATTGGTGACAAACCTGATTTTGCCAATACAAAAATATTGCTAATTTAGAAAAATATGATTTAAAAACCATGAGAGAGTCAATTGAAATATTAGAGACCTACTGGCTTAAAGAGGGCTGATGAAGCACAACATATTCCAGCTATGTGGAAACCTATCATTTTATCTAATATTAACTTAAAATTAATAGGTGAAAAACTGAGGGAAATAAACATTTTGATAAGCCTCGTATTGTAAATGATGAACAACTTCAAGGTGAATCTCACTTCTCATCTTGCACTGAGTCACATTATTCTTTGAGATTTAACTATTGTTCTTTCAAAAGTTTACCTTGATAATGGTGATTGCTAGTCCATCAAATTTTCAGATTATAATGCAAAATAATATATGGTTCATACCCAAAAATATTGTTATCTCTACATCATAACCTTGAAAACATTATATATATATAAAAAAAAAAATAAAAAATAATTTTGTATAAAAAAATTATTAAAATCTTTTGTAAAAGAGTTTGAAATAAAAGTTGGAAAATAAATTGATTAAAAGTGGGAAGAGGGTTTTCTTTAGAAAGTTAAACTAAAAGTTTTATAAAAGGAAGTAAAGTTTTCCTTAATTAGTATTCGTAAAAATAAATAATTTAAAGTTTAAAAAATATAAATCTCTTTTCATTTTGAGCTTATTATAATAAATTATATATGTGCATGAGAGTGTAAATAAATTTATGCGTGTTAGAATAATATTAAAAAAATATAAATGAAAGTTAAAAAGATATTATATTTGGAAAATACAGTGATGGCTATTAAGTTAAATAAAGATTTAAAAAAACCACACCAGTGGTGGGCTATAATTAAAGATATAAAACAACACGTTTATGAAAGCTACTACTAATTAAACAATCTTCAAAAACATGTCAAAGGATTAGTTATCAATGAAATTTTGACAACACACATTGCCAGAGGATATTAAAACAAAAACACTTTGCATATATAAATAGCCAAATTTTTATCAGACATCAGTTTTCAGTCTAGTTTTCAGTGACAGTCTTGTTTCACTTTAGATAACAGTGCAGTTTATATTATGTATCCAGAAACAGAAATGCGGTGTTGAGCAGCTTTGGGGAATATATGCTCTTTCTTCAGCCCTTTAGTCCAACAAGATCATCAAAACCTGCCTGTGAAATAATGTCTGCATAACAACTCAGAAATCCTCTGTAAATGTTCAACTGTCTCTTCAGAATAAAACCAACATATTAACCTCAAATCTCCTCAAGAAATGTCAAATCTAACTGGTTAGATATATTTCATCAGAAGCAGCCTACAACAAGCAATATCCATGTGCCGAAAATCCTAGGTAAAACATTTTATTATTCTCATTTATACATAGTAGCCCCCACTGTAATTCATAAATCTTACAGAGACAAGTAATTTGAACTCCTAAGCATGCATAAAATGAACTATTGATGTCCGTGTTTGCGAATGTGAGATAATTTATTGATGTCAAATGTTATTTATGCTTTTCATTAGATATATATTATAATGTGTTAATTTAAAATGTGCGCGTGTTATATTAGTTAAAAAAATTCTAAAGATGTTTAAATTTAGTAAATTAATGTTAGTTAATAAATTATCTTTAAAATTAAACTTTATTTGTCAGTCAATTCTTTTTATCAATTTCCTTTTATCCATGTCTTGTGACCAATTCTTTTTTCTATATTTTATTATTGATAAAAATTAGACTGGGCTAGTTTTGAGATTGTTTCGAGCACTGGATTATGGGCCTACTGACCAAATACAATAGTCTGAGACTAACTGGTGCCTGCAGTTTACTCCGAAACAAATAAAGTGTTTGGATAGTAGGGGTTTGAATCTAGCAGTCAAGGTGGGCCATTATTGATAGTTAAATCTATCAATAATATTTCCCACTTTGCTCAAATATTCTGGTTTGTTGACGTAACATTTATAATTACATAAGATTAAAAATGTGAATTATAAAAGGTTGGAAACCAGCCAGAACATATATACATGTAAGTAAATCATTACATAAAATGGCTTCCCAATGTTTGGGGCTGGACCTAAAAAACAATAGTAATTAAATACTTTGTTTCTTGTGTAAAATTAAAAATCTTAAAGAAAAGCTAAATTACGTATTTAATGTGGTTCAAATTTTAATAAAAAATTGACCAATATTTTTTTCTTTAAATGAAAAGAGATTTATGCTATTTATGTTATTTAAAATAAATCATTATGTTAAATCAGAGACAGTTGATGTTTGGGAGGAGTTAAAGCATTAAGATCAGGTAGAAAAATAGACAAAAGGGGTGGAGTCAATGTATATTTCCATTTTTGTAAGAAAAATAAATAAACAGCTCCTATTTAAATTTAGTCAAAAATATATTGTTGAAAAAAATGGAGGAAAAAGAGAATGAAGAAATATCTGAGACACAAATTATGATGAATATGATGCAAAAATTTAAACAAAGTCAATAAGACCTCAATGAAGAATTGCATCAAAAATTTGAACAAAGCCTGTTAGAACTCAAAGCAGTATTGATGAAAGAGATTAATCAAGTCAAAATAGAAATGATTACAGAAATGAAGGAAATAAGATGTGAAATTACAGGAAAGGTAGAGAAGAACCAAGAAATTATAAAGGTAGATTTAGTTAAAGAAAGTCAGGAAGATGAAAAGGAAGTTGAAGTGATCAAAGAGATAGAAATTGAATTAGGATCAGATAGTGTTGTGACCGATAAGGTAGAAAGAAACGTAGACCAAGAAATTGAGGAGAGATATAGGTTCAAAGTAGAAGATAGCATTGAAAAGGTTTTACAAAAATTTAAAAAGGTTAAAGTAAAAGTTTGTGTTCATTTTAAATGGAGATTTGAAACTAAGAGAAAGAATAGGAAAAAATATTCACAGTTAAGAAAAATATATAGGTCTGTGAAGATTAAAGGTTTTCTAATGTACAAGGTTGAAAATAGAACAGAAAGAGAAAGAGATAAAATAATTTTTAATCGAGGGATAGAAGTGAGAATATGGAGTTTAATTTATGTTGGTGAGTTAGTAGAAAGAAAGAAGGAACTGCCTGACATAGTTTAAAAGTTAGTAAACAGGCAGAATAGTAAAAGAAATAAACAAAAAGGACTGGAAATGGACAATGAGCATGGATATGATTATTCTAAAGTAAATAAATGTAATAAATTAAATCTAAAACTTCTATTTAAAACTTAAGATGATAAATTTAAAAATAAATGGATAATGATAAATGAAATGGTTTAAAATAATAATAATGACAGAGGCTTCATAAAATAAAAGATTTTTTTCCCCACGTACATATTAATTAAGAAAAATGTTCATAAATAAATAAGTTGGTCAAATAGTTAAAATAAAATCGATAAAATCAAGTTAAATAAATAAGTGTAATATATCTGTAGTAAATAATAATAAAGAATGACTCATAATAAACTAATAGATTTTTTTAATACATGCATGTTAAATAAAGATGTTTGTAATGATTTAAAATAATATTGTACGATTTGTGTAATGTAATTAAATAGGTTAAAATAATATTCGTAAGGGTTTAGAATGAAATGAAGATAAATACATTTTTAAGATATTGTTCATGTGAATTTAAAAATAATGTTGTAAGATTAATAATAAAAATATAAAGTCAATGTAAGTGTATTAAGAGTGTATAAGTATACATGTGTATATACGCGCACATACACTGGTAATATTCGGTATATATGATACCTCATGATGCATATCTGAAATGTATTTATCCAGATATCCTTTTAGGTTATTTTCTTGGCACTGCTGCACCTCATGATGTGTGCAAAAAGGCATTTATTTATTATAGATTCCCTGTAAGCAAGTCCAGTAATAACTTGATATTTAGAATATTAGTAGGTGTATAATTGTTCTGCACATATACACATGTGTAGGAATTTATCTATAGCAAAAGGGAATGAGGGTAGCATAGAAATAAGTTTTGTTAAAGATAAGTTTAAAGCTGCCGACTGGATAAATTTTACTACCCGTAATGGACTTATCAGGGATCATTCCTCTTTTCAAAAGCATAAGTCAAAAATAGACAATTGAAAATTCCTGCCATTTCACAGCGACCCTTTCTTTTTCCAAGTCCAGTAGAAACCCAGCAAATGAAGCTTCATTTTTCATATATGTAAGTCAGTATAAGTCAGTGAATCTGCCTCCACCTCATTTCCAAAAGATCCCTGTGCCACAAAATTAGTTTGTCCCGGTGGTCATTATCCATGATTTATATCATTGTGAGCAATGTATTTGGCATAGATAGAAGAAAAGGATAGTCAAAACAGATTGCCCTTGGTATGTAAAGTGAAAGCATTATGAAATGCAAACTTAGAAAATAAATGAATATTTAGAATCAAGAATTAAAGTTGCAAGAGATGAAATTGCCAAAAATGATGCATTTACTCTAAAATTGAGGGGGGTGTAGTGTGCCAAGGCCAAATTGGCACATGTATATAAAATAATTTTGTATAAAAAAAAATATTAAAATCTTTCGTGAAAGAGTTTGAAATAAAAGTTGGAAAAAAATTGATTGAAAGTGTAAAGGGGGTTTTCTTTAGAAAGTTAAACTAAAAGTTTTATAAAAGGAAGTAAAGGTTTCCTTAATTAGTATTCGTAAAAATAAATAATTTAAATTTTAAAAAATATAAATCTCTTTTCATTTCGAGCTTATTATAATAAATTATATATGTGCATATGAGTGTAAATAAATGTATGTGTGTTAGAATAATATTAAAAAAATATAAATGAAAATTAAAAATAAATTATTTTTGGAAAACACAGCGATGGTTATTAAGTTAAATAAAGATTTAAAAAAACCACACCAGTGGTGGGATACTAATTAAAGATATAAAAAAACACATTTATGAAAGCTACTACTAATTAAACAATCTTCAAAAACACGTCAAAGGATTAGTTATCAATGAAATTTCGACAACACACATTGCCGGAGGATATTAAAACAAAAACACTTTGCATATATAAATAGTCAAATTTTTATCGGATGTCAGTTATCAGTCTAGTTTCCAGTGACAGTCTTGTTTCAGTTCAGATAACAGTGCAGTTTATATAATATATCCAGAAACAGAATTGTGGTGTTGAGCAGCTTTTGGGAATATATGCTCTTTCTTCAGCCATTTAGTCCAACAAGATCACCAAAACCTGCCTGTGAAATAATGTCTGCATAACAACTCAGAAATCCTCTGTAAATGTTCAACTGTCTCCAAGAATAAAACCAATGGATTAACAACAAATCTCAAAAAACATCAAATCTAACCAGTTAGATATATTCCGTCAGAAGCAGCCAACAACAAGCAATATCCACATGCCAAAATTCCTAGGTAAAACATTTTATTATTCACATTTATACATAGTCACCACCACTGTAATTCGTAAATCTTACAGAGACAAGTAATTTGAACTCTTAAGCATGCATAAAATGAACTATTGATGTGAATGTTTGCGAATGTGAGATAATTTATAGATGTCAAATATTATTTATGCTTTTCATGAGATATATATTATAATGTGTTAATTTAAAATGTGCACGTGTTATACTAGTTAAAAAAATTATAAAGATGTTTAAATTTAGTAAATTAATGTTAGTTAATAAATTGTCTTTAAAATTAACCTTTATTTGTCGGTCAATTCTTTTTATCAATTTCCTTTTATCCATCTCTTGTAACCAATTCTTTTTTCTATATTTTATTATTGATTAAAATTAGACTGGGCTAGTTTTGGGATTGTTTTGAGTGCTGGATTATGGGCCTACTAACCAAATACGTTAGCCTGAGACTAACTGGCACCTGGAATTTATTCTAAAACAAACAAAGCATTCAGATAGTAGGGGTTTAAATCTAGCAGCCCAGGTGGGCCATTATTGAAAGTTAAATCTATCAATAATATTTCCCACTTTGCTCGAACGTGCCGGTTCGTTCACGTAACATTTATAATTACATAAGATTATAAATATAAATTATAAAAGGTTGGAAACCAACCAAAACATATATACGTGTAAGTAAATCGTGTATATATATATATAAATAAAATGTCCATTAATTAAAACAAAATTGTAATTACAATAAAAATAATAATAATGGTAGCAAACTATTATAAACAATCTTTAAATTCACAGAAGTACTTTTGGTTAATTTCTTGAACTTGCCTCAACTGCCATTAAAATTCAAAAAGAAAACAAAGCAGAAGCAAATGTCATCAATTCAAATGCCAGGAATCTCGTATTTTAATGTTAGCAGATTGCCTATTTGTTAAATTAATTTTATTCTTATTTATAAAAATTGTCTCCTTAATTTTTCTTTTATTATGGTTTCTCTCTTCACAAAAAAATTGATATATGACATTACTTTTCTGCTTGGCAGGTATAATGTCTTTAGAATTATTAACTAATTTAATAATATTGTTTGGAACATAGAATGAAACATTACACACATTCTTATATATATATCCCTATAAAATTTTACTTGTGGACTTGAAATAAATAGAATATATATCTATTGTTTATTATTAATCTTCATTTCCTTTAAATTATTATACTTTTTTTTAAATTGACATAAAGTATTGCTATTTGTTCCATTTTATAATCAACATCAAGCAATTCCTTGGCAAATATCTCAATATTTTTCAGTTTATCACTTTGATAATGACATAATTTTTCATTCTGAAACAAAAAAGATCTAAAACTTGCCATCTTATGCATCATCGGTACTTTTGATTTACAATTAATATATATCCCCCTTTTTTTTGCAGTGGCTTAATTATTCATTTATAAAATCAATATAGTGTTACCTCTTGTAAAAATTAAATCTAAATATTTAATATTTTTATCCTGTTCCTATTCAATAGACAATTTCAAGCCATTTAACTTATTTAATTCATCTACAAGCAAATTTATAGTAATGTTATTTGCACAAACAAAAATATCATCCACAAATAAACAATACTTTATGTCACTTTAAAAAAAGTATAACAATTTAAAGGAAATGAAGATTAATAATAAACAATGAATATCTATTCTATTTATTTCAAATCCACAAGTGAAATTTTTTAGGGATATAGAATATGTGTAATGTTTAATTCTACATTACAAACAATATTAATAAATTAGTCAATAAGGATGTTATACCTGTCAAGCAGTAAAGTAATGTCCTATATCAAATTTTTTGTGATTGTATGCTATCATATATAGGTGAATCTAGGTGCATTATTGAGAAGAGATTGAGGGAGCATGAATTGTTATATAAACATGCAAAAAGTAAAAATAATGGTGATTTAATTTCTCCTTCAGTTTCTTCAATCATGAAAAAACATGTATAAATTTAAATTTGATTTTGAAAATGTGAAAATTCTTCATGAAGAGAGAAACCGTAATAAAAGAAAAAGTACGAAGGCAATTTTTATAAATAGGAATAAAATGCAATTAATAAATAGGCAATCTGCTAACATTAAAATACTAGATTCCTGGAATTTGAATTGATGATGTTTGCTTCTGCTTTGGTTTCTTTTTGAATTTTAATGGCAGTTGAGGCAGATTCAAGAAATTAACTGAAAGTACTTCTGTGAATTTAAGGATTGTTTATAATAGTTTGTTACCATTATATATATATATATATATATATATATATATATATATATATATATATATATATATATATATATATATTTTTATATATTGATTTTATTTACTCCATAAATTAAAATACATGCTTAACCACCTAAATAAATTTATAGTCTGGTTTTTGGTAAGAGTAAACAAAGGTTGGATTTTAAGTTATCCTCACTATATATATATATATATATATATATATATATATATATATACATACGGTAAATACAATATAGTCTAAATTCTTTTGTAGCGCATTCGATTACATTGTAATCCTTGTCAGCTTTAAGTGAATTTCAAATATTGAACTTTTTGCTAATGAACTTTTAAAGGTTGGTTATGATAAAAACCAAATTTTGCATACAGTAAATTCATTTAATAGTAAGAAAAGTGTTTGCAGTGTTACTTTATATAATAAAAATGGAAATCTATGCAATTTATAAATAACATGCAATCTAAATTATTTAAGAAATTACACCTCGGTCTCCTTTTATGAGGGAGATAGGTTCCACAAAAACCCATATTAAAAAAATTGCACAAAAATATACTGAACTTACCTTCAAAAATGGGGATAGGTTCTGTAATTTTCAGAATTTGCATAAAAGCATAGCAACAAGGAAAAATTATTTTAAAATTTGCATTAAAAAAATAAGGAAATAAAGTATGACTAGTAAAAATTATCAAATATTTGAAAAAAATTATACAAGACAAACTTTTTTTACTCTTATTATTAACAGCAGTATTATTGACGATTATGCAGTTTGTTTGTAAACTGGTAAGAAATCAGATTTGTACATGTGATGTGATGTAGCTTTGCCTTGAACGAAGTCAAGAATCTCTCAGCAATTATGCCCAGAGAAACTTGTTAGTCGCTTTATTTTCCATTCCCCACTCTAAGTTTTCCCATATTCTGCTCCATCCCATTTATATAACTAGTGCCAATTTCAGTCTTGTGCTGTGTTAATGGTTTTCTCTTGACAACTGATTTTTTCTAATGAAATAAATTTTAAATGTTCACATTTTGTTTCTATATTAAAAAAAATTAGGTTGGAATCAAAACAAAAAGATTATACATTATCATTAGAAATATTATTTTCAGTTTATAAAATCAATAAAATCTTCGTTATTTATTTTAAAAATTTACATTATTTATTTTTGTTATATCTAAGTAAATACATTTTAAAAGTTAAAATGTTTGAATATTTATTGCGATATTTTTATATGTAAATATAAGTCTATTATTATTATTATTATTATTATTATTATTATTATTATTATTATTATTATTATTATTATTATTATTATTATTATTATTATTATTATTATTATTATTATTATTATTATTATTATTATTATTATTATTATTATTATTATTATTATTATTATTATTTACTCATTAGTACAGTATAAGTATGTTATTTACATAAAATCTAATATTCTAAATACAGCTTCAAGCCATATTCATGTTAGATGCTAATATAATGTTATATTTTTGAAAAAAAAGTATTACAAATCAAAATAAGTTATGAATAATTTAAATTTCTTAATATCAAATAAATATAGTGAAATATGAAAAATATTAAGAAGAAACAAGAATTGCATAACTTCAAAATAGCATTAACATAATCCACATAAAACGAGACTCAGGTGTATTTAAAGTAAAGTATAAAATTTCAATTTGTTTTCCTCCAAATGTTAATTGATTGATAAATAATTCTAAGAGTATAATTCCTAAATTGCAAAGAAATAATATAATTTATCAAATTTCATGTGGATGCTAAAAATTTGACATCAGTGAATCGAGAAGTTCTGTTGGAAAAAGATTGAAGGAGTATCAATTATTATATTATCGAATTAAAATAACGTAAATAGTCAATTTAATGCAGCTTCAGTATTCTTTGAACATGAAAAAACTTGTAATTATAAGTTTACATTTAATAATAATGAAATAAAAATATTAATGGAAGAAAGAAATCATAAATAGAGAGGAATTAAAGAGGCAATATTAATTGATAAATATAAGAACGATGTTATTAATAGGCAAGTTACAAATACGGTCATACTCAGCTTATGGAAATATACATAACATTAAGTTTAAAAATTTGAAATTAAGTTAAAGATGATGAGGATTACCATGTAATTGAAAGTGCTACAAAAGAATTTAGATTATAATATTGTATTTACCCTTAATTTTTTCCTTTTTATATATATATATTTTATAATGGGTATTATATATATATATATATATGTGTGTGTGTGTGTGTGTGTGTGTGTGTTTTGTTCTTTACTATGTGGTGATTTATTGTATATTTTCTTAACAAATGTTTTTTTTTGAAAGGATTATTATAATTGACTAAATAAATGTTTTTTATTGTGCTCTATGCTGTACACAAGTTTTTTAATAAAACAATTGATATTTTATATATTTTTAAATTAATAAAAAATACAATAATCTAATAAAAATAACTTTTATCTTTATTGTGAAAATCTTGTTGAGCTTAACCACAACATTTTTTTATTAAATCTATTACTTATAATTTTATCCAGATTTTAGTGAAATTAATATGAAAATAACTGATACACTTTTAAAAGATGCAACAAATATAGCTGGTAGAAAAAAGCAGCAATTGACCAATAAAATTTCTACTGAGACTAGAGAATTATTGAGAAAAAGAAGGAATATTAAGATATACAAAAATGATGCATTAAAAGGATTGTATATCTCAAATTTTGTAAAATGGTGTGGAAAAGAGTTGAAAATGATAAAAGAAATCACAACTGTGAACTAGTAATTAAGCTGTAGAAATAAATAAAAGTCTTAAGAATGTAAATCAACATTTTGGTATTGGTAGGAAATTTATACCTGTAATAAGAAAAAAAAAGATGTAATTTTTACTAAAAAGATTGATGACATTATGAAATGGGTAGAAGACTTTTATCAAGAATTATATAGTAGTAAAGAACAAATACATCTTATACCTATTACAGCATCCTAATTGTCCAGAATTTTAAATGAAGAAGTGAGACATGCAATTAAATATATAAAGAAAGAAAAGGCTCCAGATATTGATGGAATTACAATTGATGTATTAAAAGAAGCAGGTGAAGAAATATAATTTTTTTAGTAAAGTTATATACCAAATGTCTAAATGATAAAGATGTACCAGATAATTTTAAAAAAATGCAATATTAATATTAATATTCATAAAAGGTGATAAAGAAGATATTAGAAATTATAGACCTATCAGCCTTTTATTAGTTTTATACAAATTTTTTACCAAGATAATTACAACTCATCTAGAAAGAACATTGGATATCCACCAACCAAGAGAACATGCTCGATTTAAAAGTGGTTTTAGTAAAATGGATCATATCCAGATATTGAGAGAAGTTATAGAAAGAACAAATGAATATGAGTTGCCATTATGTTTTGGATTTGTAGATTATGCGAAGGCATTTGATTCTATAAACATTTCTTCAGTTATTAAAGCAATGGATCATCAAAGTATAGATCAAGGATATTGTCATATTTTAAAAGAATATTTATAAAAATGCAATAGCAACAATTAGATTACATAATGATACTGGGAATGTCAACATTGAAAAGAGTGTAAGACAAGGTGACTCCATATCTTCAAAACTTTTTACATCAGTGCTGCAAGAAGTATTTTTGGATTAAAATGGTAAACTAAAGTAGTGAAAGTAAATGGAGATTATTTAAGTCATTTATATTTTGCAGATGATGTAGTTGTTTTTTGCAAGTAATGCTTCAGAGCTGCAGGAAATATTGCATGAATTATCAGATGAAAGTAGGAAAGAAGGAATAAAGATAAATGTTAAAAAGACTAAAGTAATGTTTAATCAATTTTCTCAAAATATGAAAATAAAGATTGATTATGATGATATAAAAGAAGTTAACAATTACAAATACTGTGTTCAGATGATTAATACAGATGGAAACATAATGGATGAAATTAATCATAGAATTAAACATGGTTGGAGCAATTTTAGTAGAAATAACTTGATACTAAAAGGAAATATGCCTATGTGTTTGAAAAGGAAAGTTTTTAACAAATGTGCTTTACCAGTTCTTACTTATGAATCTGAGACTTGACCACTTAATAGAAGAGCAATACAGATACTTCATACCAGTCAAAGAAACATGGAGAGATGCATGTTGGGAGTAACAAGAAGAAATCGAAAATGCTATGTATGCATAAGAGAACCAACAAATGTTACTGACCTCATTGAAAAAATTAAAAGATTTAAGTGGAGTTGGGCTGGATATATTGCTATAAGAGATGATAATAGATGGACCATTGAAATCTTAAACTGGAATCCAAGAGATTGTAAATGACCCAGAATGAGACCACATGTGAGATGGATGGATGTAGTAAGAAAGTGTGGAGGGTGGTGTGGAGAAGAGAAGCTAAAGATTGGAGAAGATGGATTGAGATTGGAAAGACTTTCACCCTGCAGTGGATTGAGAATGGATTATGATAATGATGACGAATATGTCCAACAGAGATTCACCATAGAGATTGCAAATTCAATGTCATCATATTCACAGAAGTCAAAAAACATCCTTTTTCGTTTCACAATTTTGACTTTTCAAAATACAACAGATTACCCTAAAGAAAGTTATTTCATAACTTTAGTTAATGTTTATATAGAATTTATGTCTCACTTCCATTAAATAAATTTGATAAAATTTTATAAGTATAATAGAGTATTATATATTTTATCTTGATATATTGATGAATAATACAAAATAATAAATACTGTTTCTCTACATTCAAGTCAACTTTTAAATTATTTCTAGCTCATTAAAATGCAAGTCAAAGTTGATGAAATTTTTTTCATTATTTACTGATAAATGCCATCCTTTAAACAATAATTAATACTTTTTTCATAACTTGTGATTAAAATAATAAATAAATTTAAAGATTATCTTTTAAAAGTCAAGAAGGTCATTGTTTATTTATTTTGGTTTTAAAGTATTTCAGGTTAATGTTTAAATTCCACCATGAAATCTATGTAAATTTTGATGATTGATCAGAAAAGTTTCTAAAAATTATTCCAAAATTACTATTTGTAAAGCTGAATAAAATAAGAGAGAATTTTATTGCAACAAAATGTAAAATAATGAAAATGTCTCTCTAGCACAATACTTAGTTACTCTTTTTCCAAAGCATTAAAAGTGTATATAAAATAAACTTCCATAAAAAAGTGATTCATCAGATATCCTTAAGAAACCTTACATAAACAATATAATGTAATATCAAAATAAAATCATAAATGTGTACTATAGTATTTGTCTGAAGGTTTGTGATGATGTAATTTGTCCAGCATATAATTAAAATTAGGTACTAGAGTGCATTTATGTATTCCAGAGATAACTGACAATTTTAAAGAAGAAATGCTGTCAATATAATAGCAGAATAGCTTTCCAATTCTACAGCAGACTATTATGAATGCTAACATCTATAAAACTTAAAATCCAATTACTAAAAACAAAAAAATATTCTATATAAAATATCATTGGAAAACAACAGATTATATATCAGTGAGAGCAGTTACTCCAATAAAAAAAATTGTAAAATAATTTAATAATCGATAAGAGAAAAAATATATTTCTAATATAGCAGAACATGCATCTATTTTTTGACTGAGAAATTACAGGAATGTTGGAATGATAGAAAAAAGTAAAAACAAAAACAAAACAAAGAATCTACTCACCTAAAAATGAAAATTACTTCTATAAAGTCAGTATGGGGTAATAATTAGG
Source organism: Epiperipatus broadwayi (assembly GCA_028023455.1). NCBI lineage: Eukaryota > Metazoa > Onychophora > Udeonychophora > Euonychophora > Peripatidae > Epiperipatus > Epiperipatus broadwayi. The sequence goes on along the minus strand of JAQFVV010012772.1, from coordinate 498,562 downwards.
AAATGTTTTGCAACTACACTTTAACTTTGCCCATAATAAAAATTGAAAAAAAATCAAAACCCACCTTAATAAGTATATAAATTTGTATTGTTGGCAGATTTTGACCAAGTGGTCTTCTAGGTAGACTGCCACTATATATTCATATTCACAAAAGTAAATATCGCTAGTTAATAGTTATATTAACATTGCCATTGGTGAGGCCAGAAACTTGAAACCCCCCCCCAAAAAAAAAGAGAATATTACTCGGAATGCTGTGTTCTATATGAATCTGAGTGTTATTAATAACAGTTGAATAAATTGGAAGAAGTATAAATAAAGTTATTTTTCTAAAAAAAAAAACTTTAAAAAATAAATCTGATGCCGGAAATAGTACAGTTTAATTATATTTATTAGATTAATTTGTATGTGCGTGTGTGGAGGGACAATTAAACTAATAAAAAAAAATGCTTTTATTATTTCAGTGTTTGTCTCTAAACTTTATCACATGGCTGGAAAAAATAATATAAACATATTTATGTTTATCAATTATTTCGTGTGTAACAATATTCTCCTACTTAGATATTTTTCTTTGACTTTACTAGAAAATCTACTATAGCAACTTCTACTATAGCAACTAACACAAACTTTTTTGCATACATATAAATAAAATTGCGAAATGCAACTGCATAAAGTTTTACATAATTTACAAGGCATTTTCTTTTTTCATATTATTAATAAAGATTTTGATTTTATAAATAAACGTTGTCAGATAGCCATTTAATACTTTTAATGAAAAGTGCACTGCGCGAAAAAACATTGATTTGCATAATCTAGAAATGGAAAATTTCTATAAATAAATTTATAAATATTCATTTTTCTTGTCTTTTTTTATGTTTTAATTTTATAAAATAATTATTATACATTAATAGATTGTACATATATATTTTACTGGTTGAATTAAAATTTAAAAAACAATTGCAAAAAATTTTGCTGGGCAGAAATTATTGAAATTTTGTAATAACCTCCTAATCTATCTATCTATCTATCTATCTATCTATCTATCTATCTATCTATCTATCTATCTATCTATCTGTCTGTCTGTCTGTCTGTCCGTCCGTCCGTCCGTCTATCTATGTATCTATCTATCTATCTATCTATCTATCTATCTATCTATTTATCTAACTATCAGTCTATCTATCTATCTATCGGTCTATCTATCTATCTATCTATCTATCTATCTATCTATCTGTCTGTCTGTCTATCTGTCCGTCCGTCCATCTATCTATCTATCTATCTAACTATCAGTCTATCTATCTATCGGTCTATCTATCTATCTATCTATCTATCTATCTATCTATCTATCTATCTATCTGTCTGTCTGTCTGTCTCTCTATCTATTTATCTATCTATCTATCTATCTGTCTATCAATCTATATATCGGTTCTACCCATCAAATAATGGTCTACCTATCTATGTGTCTACATATCTATCTATCTATCTATCTATCTATCTATCTATCTATCTATCTATCTATCTATCTATCTATCTATCTATCTATCTATCTATCTATCTATCTATCTATCTATCTATCTATCTATCTATCTATCTATCTATCTATCTGTCTGTCTGTCTCTCTATCTATTTATCTATCTATCTATCTATCTGTCTATCAATCTATATATCGGTCTACCCATCAAATAATGGTCTACCTATCTATGTGTCTACATATCTATCTATCTATCTATCTATCTATCTATCTATCTATCTATCTATCTATCTATCTATCTATCTATCTATCTATCTATCTATCTATCTATCTATCTATCTATCTATCTATCTATCTATCTATCTATCTATCTATCTATCTGTCTGTCTCTCTATCTATTTATCTATCTATCTATCTATCTATCTATCTATCTATCTATCTATCTGTCTATCAATCTATCTATCGGTCTACCCATCAAATATTGGTCTACCTATCTATGTGTCTACATATCTATCTACCTATCTATCTATCTATCTATCTATCTATCTATCTATCTATCTATCTATCTATCTATCTATCTATCTATCTATCTATCTATAGGTCTATCTATCTATCTATCTATCTATCTATCTATCTGTCTGTCTGTCTGTCTGTCTGTCTGTCTGTCTGTCTGTCTGTCTGTCTATCTATCTATCTATCTATCTATCTATCTATCTATCTATCTATCTATCTATCTATCTATCTATCTATCTATCTATCTATCTATCTATCTATCTATCTATCTAAAAGAAAAATGCCAATACTATTTTATTTAATAAATAATGTTGCTTCTTGGAAATTTATGTGAATTATTGAGGCCAACAAACATTGTGCATAAGCTATTTTAATGATTAAAAGGTAGTTGTAATGGCAGCAAGTTTAGATTGTTATTGATATTAGGATTGTATAAGTGTTGACTGATTTAAATGATTATATATATATATATAATAAAACAAGTTACAAATTTCGTAACTTGCTTTTAAGCTTGAATTTCAATGATCGATGGAGCTTACGAATAGCTCTAAAGAAGCTTTGTTTTTATAAGTCCCAAAAGAGACAGAATTCAAAATCTATATCATTGACCCTTACTACAGCATATGTATCAGTACAAAAAATCTAAAAGTAATTTGCAGGTTGTGTTTTTCAAATCATGAAAGTAATTGTGGTCACGAGTTTTATCCTCAAAATATTACTACTGTGTGCAATGAATCAAATGATCATAAAAGGAAGTTAAAAGAGGCTTGGTTTATTGCAAAGTCTAAAAATGTTATTAATCAGAATAACACTAATGTTCCACTGAGCATGCACTGGAATATTAACCATTCAGTTCCATTATGTCACCATGATTCTGGTATATATTACCAAAACCGCTTGGCTAATTGTTGTTTATAATTAATGTTTTTGTGCTCAGTTTATCACGCTTTATTCATGTAGAATAATTTTCATTATCTGACAGAGTTTTTATTATATATATATATATACCTTTAAAGGTTTTTGCAATGATATAGGTTGCAGAAGCTTTGACTATGTGGAGAAACTGAACTGAGATCAGACCCTTGTAGCTATCTAGTTTATCTGGGTGAGTTTGAAGACTTTACCGGTCTGAAAAATGTCATGCTTGCAAATTGATAGAACATTTGTGCATCAACACTTAGAGTCAGTGTTTAGATCTAGTTTCTGGCTCTGTCCTTCACTGATGATAACAAATCAGCTTGAAATCAGCTGATCTGAGGGTGGGCAAAATGAAAGACATAGTTAATTCTGATGCTTTTGTCGTTTATGTCAACAAACGTACGCTTGGTCGGTGTTTTTGGTAAAACACCATCTATTGATCATATATATATATATATATATATATATATATATATATATATATATATATATAATCGATAATAAAGATATTCTATGATATTATCTATCATTTAAATAGCTCTAACTAATAAGAAATAATAAAATGGTTCGGTTTTATAAATTAAATAAATAAATTATTAATAAAATCATGAGGCAATGAAGTACAAGTAGTAAAGAATTATATTGAGCCAAGATCCCACAGGATACAACCTCAATTGCATAAAAATACTGCCCCCCCTATTATTTCAAATAATGAAAAAATTATAGTATTCCTACAACTTTAAAATAATAATCATTTAAATATAATATTGTTATATAAATCCTAATCTCTTTATTAGAAATAATATGAATATGTTAATCTCCAGTTCTTTAACCTAATTCGAATCATTTAAAATTTCTGTAGTCAAGTATGATAAGGAATTTTTTATCACTTTTAACTACACCTATCTGATAATAATAACAAATAATAATAATCATCTTCAATGTATAATTATCAATCTTATCTACTTTTCAATGTTATGGAATTATAATAGTAATAACATTAATAAATAATGTAGTATAATCTGTTAGCTTTCGTGTAGCATCTTAAATAAAATATATGATATAATCTGAGAAAATATGTGACAACGAATAATATTATAATTCTGTGTAATAAATTTTATAATTAATTTATAACCATAATGCTAATAATGATGTAAAATGAAAACTTCTCTAATAAATTATATTAAAAACAAACACTGTAATTTCTTATGTAAAAATCCTATTCATACAGTGCAAACATTATGTTTGATTTATATATCCGGAGATCATGTATAATCAATGGAATACACAGCTTTATAAAACAAGTTTAACAAAAAAATTATTATAACACTTTTAACAAAAATAAACTATGTACACTATTTACAATTAGATTTTGGGTAAATTACATACTTCTTCATTTCAAAATAAAAATAAAATAATAAAATTTAAAAGTATATAAGCCTTCACTCCGACTTATAACTTTTCATATTTCTTTAAAATAATCATAATAATATTACTAATAATAATGATAGATACAATTATAGCTTAAAATATAATATCTACCAATTGACCTGTATAATAATGTTTTCTGTAAGCCTATACAAAATATGAAAAAAACATAAACTACAGAAGTAGTACTTATTTCAATACATGTCCATAGATTTTGTACTCATTTAATTAAACAACTTTTATTATGATAGTGCTGACATTATTCAACAATATTTATTTCGGTTCGTTAACAAATGAGTGGACTTAAATAAAATAATATGGCTAACAGAATATTTTTACATATCTTGCTTGGTATAATTCTAATACAAAAATTCTATGTGTGTTTTTATATGTGTTCTAAAATAAGTTCTTGTTCTATTTTATGTTATTTCTCTGGATGTATTATTCTTTTAAAAAATATGCATTACATGTATGACAAAAAAATATTCAAAAGTTATTCAAAAAATCTCGTGAATAATTTATAATCACTTATATATATATATATGAAAAATTAAAAAACACAAGCTAAAACTTGCTAACACTTGTATTTATGACAATAGATGGCGATCTACCAAAAACACCGTCAAGCGTAGTTTTTTGTTTACATAAACGTCAGAGTAAGCATTCACTATCTCTAACTTTAATTTCCACCATCAGATCATGATTTCAAGCTATTTGCTATCGTCAGTGAATGACAGGAATAAGAAAATAGATCTAAACACAAACTCTGAGCGTTTATGAAACAGTTTCTATTCAGGTAATTTTTATAAATAGACATAAAATGAATATAATTAATAGATAAGCTGCTAATGTTAAAATTCAGGATACATGAAATTTGGGTTGATGATGTTTGCTTCAGTTTTGTTTTTAAATTTAACAGTAGTTGAAGAAGGCTAAGGAATTAATTGAAAATATTTCTATAGATGGAAAGTTCTGTATATAATACTAAATTACCACTCTATTTATTTAATTTATTGCTATTACAATATTTGAATTAACATTATATATATATATATATATATATATATATATATATATATATATATATATATATATATATATATATATATATATATATATATATATATATTAAATGGAAATCTGATTGAGATTTGCATTTCAGTCTTTTCCACCAGTCCATCTACTTAAGGGTTCAATTTCAACCCAAGTATGTGAAAGTATAAATAATAGTATATACATATATAGATGTATTCTATACAAACATTTTTTATTATTTCTAGTATAAATGTTATTAGATCATCATAACCACATTGAATTAATTATTATAATGCATTTTAAATAATGTATGTATATAATTTTTTTTGTATAGAACAAAATAATGTATCTTAACCCTTATATAAAAGTCACCAGTCATAGACATACACAGCTTTCAGTAGCTTAAAACTGTCATTTTTGATATTACCATAATGAATTTATGGTCATATTAAAGCTTAAAAAAGTACCATAACATGCTGCCCTCTCTAAAATTATTTTACAAGTAAAAATCAATAATATTCTAATTTATGTTTTAAAAATGAAAGAAAATTGTCTTTCATAGGCCCTGATTGGTTGTTGCTTATAATGCTCAAAAGAGACTGGTTATCAATAATTTCCATCTCTCCAATTTTTTTGCTTTGATTTTGAAAACAAAAATGCAAGGTTTAGAGCATTTCTAATGTATTTTTTGATATATTATAAATTATTTAGATATGATATGCTGAAAATAAAATTATTTTAGAAAAATGGTTGAGATTTTAGTAAAAATTATTTACTTTTACACAATGTAAAATTAAGAAAAAGATCAATGACATCCAAAATACTTTGTAATAGGTTAAATAATGATTTTTTTATGTTCTCTGCTATGGAATATTTTTATAATTATAAATAGAAATTTATTCAGCCAAACATACTTTTTGACAACATGAATGTTAATAAGAAAATTCAATGAATATTTTAATTTAAACTGAAGTTTTATTTTTTTGTTTGTTTTATTATTCAGTGTAGAATCCAAGATGGCATATCAAGAAGATCTACACCTCAATAGGGATTTGTTTTTTGGAATTTGCATTAACCTGTTAATGAAAATTCTATATTGTTTAAATTTGTTTTGAGAAGAAAACACCTTATCAAGGTTTGATATTTTTTAAAAATATAAATGAATGCATGTCTCTTTTGTCCCAAGAAGAATATGAATTAGAAGTTTGCTTCAGGCAGCAAATATTTGAAATACTGGATTCAGAGTATAAGTAGGGGGGTTGAACAGAAAAAAAGAATAATGTACAGTTGTGAATAGAGTATTTAACCATCAGTATGCTTGTTTTGAAGGCAAAGATGAAATGCAAGTAGGAAGCGAATGTCAGTGCCTTTCTCTCTCTTGATCCTTTCTCTTAGCTATGCCACATCTATAGTTTTGTTCCTGAAGAATTCTACAAGCCATAAGAATTCACCCATACCATCTCTGGGAATTCCAAGGTAATAATACTTATGGACAAACAAGACTCCAGATTTTGTCTTATATTTAAATATTATTTAAAATATATCTTCTCTAAACTAATATTAATTTAAATTTATATAATTAAATGTCAATCTTTAAGCACAGAGTATATAATGTAATGCCAGCAATCGACTCTCTAACCCAATGTACTTTGTTAATAATTATTATTTCTTTTCTCAAGCTCCCAGAACTTTTATATATTTTAAAATAATTATTATTTCACTAGGTTAGGCATTATTTTGTTGATTTTATAATATAATATTCTATGATTTTATTAGACCAACTTTAGTAGCAGGAATTTTGAGACAGTAATTTTGTGTTCAAACAAAATATACTAAAAATAAAAAAAATAAAAAGAGAGTTGAATAGGGAAATTAATTAAAAAAAGTAATTTATTTTCTCTCACTCGCTTGTGGAGTTGTGGTAAAACTATTGAATAAGAAGGTGTTTCCATGAGTAATGGGGTTTAATGTTAACTAATGATTTGTCGAAGAAGTTTTTATTTATCATAATTGGCCTAGTATCAGTGCTATTGAACAGCATTGGTCATTATCATTCAAAGTTTTTGGAACTAAAATGCAAAAGAGGGGGGATGTAATCTATTAAATATATAGTCATCATTCATTATGTATTTTAATTAAGTGCTGGGGTGTAAAGGAATTGGTTGCTGAGGTAGATCTTTATGCTGAATTATACTATTTAAGGCTCCCTAATAATAATTATTCATAATAATCAGCCATTAAACAAATTCATATGCACTTTCTGGATTTTACCTATAAATGAATATTCTCACTTTACAAACACAAGATAAAGTTTTTGTAAAAAGATAGAATGAATCCATCTATGTTTTTAACCCAAATGTTTAAGTATGGGCACATATGGGCACATCTTAAACATTTGGAAATGAAAGCATGAAGATATTAAACAATCACTTTAAATTACCTTTACTATGCCTCAATGAGTGATGCTTGAAAATGTACTAGAATTTATGACACATCATTCTTAGTTGAAATTAAACATATGCAAATAAGATATTGATTTATATAGTGCAATGATTTTAAACTGTAATAATAATCTGCTATTAAGCTAATGCACATGCGCTTTGTGGATTTTAACTATAAATAAATACTCTCACTTTCCAAACACAAGATAAAGTCATTGTGAAAAATAGAATAAATCCATCTATGCTTTAAACCCAAATGTTAAATTATGGGCAAATCATAAGCATTTGGAAATGAAAGCATGAAAATATTAAACAATCACTTTAAATTACCTTTACTATGCCTGAATGAATGACGCTTGCAAAATTTACTAGAATTTATATGTCATTCTTAATTGAAATTAAACATATGTAAATAAGATATTATTTTATATAGTGCCATGTTTTGTAACTGTAATAATAATCAGCCATTAAGGTAATGCACATGCACTTTGTGGGTTTTAACTATAAATGAATATCTTCACACTTTCATTTCCAAATGTCTTAAGATTTTCCCATACTTAAACTTTGGGTTGAAAGGATAGATTGATTTATTCTATATTTTCACAAAGACTTTATCTCATATTTGGAAGGTGAGAGTATCCATTTGTAATTAAAATCCACCAAGTGCATGTGCATTAGCTTAATGACTGATTATTATTACAGTTTAAAAAACTTTGTGCTATATAAAATAATATCCTATTTACATATGTTTAATTTCAACTAAGAATGATGTACCATAAATTCTAGTAAATTTTGTGTCATTCATTCAGGCATAGTAAAAGGAATTTAAAGTGATTATTTAATTTCTTCAGATTCTCATTTCCAAATGCTTATGATTTGCCCATGCTTAAATGTTTGGCTTGAAAGGGTAGATTAATTAATTCTACTTTTTCACAAATAATTTATCTTGTGTTTGGAAAGTAAGAGTGTTCATTTATAGTTAAAATACACAAAGTGCATGTGCATTAGTTTAATGGCTGATTATTATTACAGTTTAAAAACATCACGCTTTGTAAAATAATATATTATTTAAATAATTATTCATATGTTCTTGTGATATATCATTTAAAGGAGTTAGTAATGAATGCTGAGCATGCTAGATAGAAATCTGTTTTAAAAGTCATGATTTTTTTATCATCTTCCTGTTATGACATACTACTGGGTGTCAGAGAATAAGCAAGGTAGTTAAAGGTGATCTTCATGATATCCATATGCCAGACGTAGGACTCCAATAAAACTTATCTTCATTCAGTATCATTCCACAGTATTGCAGACATAACAATACCTTTGCTTTGTGGCTGTAGGAGTACGAGTAACTTGTAAAATGGTTTGTATTGACCTATAGTCATTTATCTTACACATTCATGTTATTAACTTGATTTTTGTTCTTTATTTTCATGCCTGTCTACTACATAAGCCAAAAAGAAATGATTCTTTAATTTTGAGAATATTCAACCTGAGTAATTAATTCTATTTCTACCCTTGATTAATTCAGCTTAATTTGTTTTCTTTAATTAAATCATGATTCTATTTTACTATAAGCTATCGAAATGGTAAACTATAATATGTAAATGTTGAGATTGATTGTGTGCATGATAATAGACTGATATGGTAATAACTTACAGTCTAAATGTTGTAACAGAATTATAAATTACTGTATACTGTTTAATTAGAGATAAAAATAACATTTGACAAACATCTGCTACTATAAACAAAATGGCAAAATAGCAGGTCATTTCTATGTCAGTTTAAACCATGTGATACAACAAGGTTTCAATTTATATTTTTTGCCATTTTTTTATTTTCTTGAATTATTTAGTAAAAAAAAAAAAGAATAATGTAAAAAAAAAATACAATCAGCCTATAAAATGTTAATTATGCTTATCTAAACATCCCTTTGTAAAAAATGTCAATGGAAAATTTAATTTGTTAAATCCATTATCATTGATTTTTTTGTGTTGTTATAGTACTTCAGTCTAATAATATTGTAAATAATGTATAAGGTTAAGGAAATGATCACTGCTTATCTATCTATCTATCTATCTATCTATCTATCTGTCTGTCTGTCTGTCTGTCTGTCTGTCTGTCTGTCTGTCTGTCTGTCTGTCTGTCTATCTATCTATCTATCTGTCTGTCTGTCTGTCTGTCTGTCTGTCTGTCTGTCTGTCTATCTATCTATCTATCTATCTATCTATCTATCTATCTATCTATTATCTATCTATCTATCTATCTATTATCTATCTATCTATCTATCTATCTATCTATCTATCTATCTATCTATCTATCTATCTATCTATCTATCTATCTATCTATCTATCTATCTATCTATCTATCTATCTATCTATCTATCTATCTATCTATCTATCTATCTATCTATCTATCTATCTATCTATCTATCTATCTATCTATCTATCTATCTATCTATCTATAGACACCTCATTACACATTCTATTTTAAACTTATGTACCTTTAAGAAATGAATGTGTACAACTAATATGTGAGCTTGAGGAATTGTAAACTAATATTTGAATAGTCTAAATATATGTCTATACATAAATATTCCAGTTGTTTAAATTCTTTAATTATTTTTTATTTTCTTTGTTACTTATAAATTAAATCAAACACAAGGGTTCATTCAAACTCTCATTGAACCATCTCAAACTGTTGTTGAACCATCATCATTATCATCATCCTCAATATTATGCAATGAGGTTTTGCTCTGGGCCAGTAAATGTAAAAATGTATGATATGATCTTTTGGGGAAATGTTGTTGATTATGTCTTAGATTTGGAATAACAGGTAAATATGGCAGAATCCTTGATGTACCTGACCTGTCTATCTCATACATGGTTGGGTTTGAGGTAGTTTATCTTTTTTCTGAATCTTGTTGGATCAACATACATTTTTCAACAGGTACACCATATTTTTTTTGCCTGAGTTTGGATGCCCAAATCATGGGGCCTTACATTTTTCAACAGGTACACCGTATTTTTTTTGCCTGAGTTTGGATGCCCAAATCATGGGGCCTCGAGGTAAATACTTAAAACCTGATTGATGAAAATGTTTTCACTATATACATTTTGGTACATATTGTATAGGGGAGGGAAAAAAACAAATTCCTGTATTTTTTTGTCGATAGTAAATTGTAACTAGAAATATAGATATAAGAATGATGACATTTTTTTCTCATGTTCTATAACTCATGTTCTATGTATGATTCTTTGATTGTAAAATATTATGATATGTAAAAATAACTGGGAGAAAGCTTTGTAATAACAAGAGGTGGTCACTAATAGGAGTCTTGAGTGAACCAAATATTAATGATATAGCATGTGGTACTGTTAGTTTGTGCATTCACAAAAATGTTGCCAATAGACAATTAATTCTTTAAAACATGAAATAGTGTAACATGAGATTTAAACCTGGTGGGATTATTTAGAGAGTTGATAAAATGAATAAAATCTAATTGTAAAAGTGAATAGTATTCATAGATTGCCATCAACAAAGAAAGGAAGGATAAGCTTTAAATATGCCCCATCACAGAAAAAACACCCAAGTCTTAAAGGGGGGAAATTTTTGTGTATTAAATGTAAAGATAGCTGAGAGACAAATAGTATGATGCTGTAAACAATTAAGGTTAAGACTAATAAGAACAGACGGATCATGATGCAAATGAAATAGAAAGAAGACTTAGTGTTATAATAGGAGATGGTTCTAGGAGGAATCGGTCGCTTACCCCATTAATGACACAAAAAGAATAGAAAACAATGATCATAGAAATAATAGTCCCAGTAAGAGTTAGATTTGGTAGTATAATTTGCTTAGAATAAAATAAAAAGATATTTGTTCCTGAAATCAATCCCCTATGAAAGGAAGAAAAGGATGGTCAACATGAAGAGTGGGTAGAAGACCATGATGATGATTCTGAAGTGACACTAATTATAAACCCTTTAAATTTAAACAGTCCAGAAATTACCATAAAGAATCAAGAAAAGTTGATGTCTGAGAAAATGCCAATGATGGATAAAAACTTGGTAATGATGATGCATAACTTGATGACAACCATGATATGTGAATTCAAGAAAGAAAGGCAAAAACCCATTGAAGATATAGGGAGAAAACTACTTGAAGCAGAAAAGTGCACTGTAGAAATGATCAAGCAACTCAATCATGAGATGACCAAGAAAAAACAACACCAGGACCAATACCCCAGAGGGGAACTAAAATCATTACCAATGATGAACAAACCTAAAAGAACCCAGAAGAAAAATGAGCAAAAACTAAAGTTATGTATGCTGTTAACAAAAGTTGTGACCAAGCACCCACAAAAGAAATAGAGAAAAATTGGAATTCCATATACAATCAAAATCAAGTTCGGACTCTATTAAATTCAGTTCAGAAACCATCACTGAAGTCAAGTTTAAGCCATGCCCAAGTCTTACAAGGTGAGCCTGGAGGAAGTCCACATGAGCATCTTTAAAGCTTAAGAGAACTGTTTTATTTTCATGCAACCAATGAGGCAGAGAAAGTGGCCAATGCAAGCCATTATTTTAAAAACACTGCTAAGGATTTGTGGAGATCATTAACCCAGAAACCAACAAACATCACTGAGTATGAGCATTCTTGTTAAACCAACTTTGAAGTGACAAGTGTCAGGAAGACTTAATACCTACCTTGACAGCTGAAAAATACCAAAAAAATGAACAAGGATCATATACCCAGTTTTTCTGAAACAAGTGGCTAAGATTCAAACTCTTACTACTTTTACTTACTCTAATAAACACATTATCTACATTATTAGAGATAATATACCACCATGGGTATAGAGGATGATATTAAGCAGCCAAATTGTTACCATCTCTGAGATGGCAAAGTTTATTAATGTTCATTGATTATGGAAACATCAACCTGGAACAAGAAAATAAATGTACAGATAAAAAAACCAGGAATGACTATGGCTAATCCAAGAATTATGATCATCCATGAAAAAGACAGATCAAAAGACAACAGCATGATGAATTTCTTCCCAATTGTTCAGATAAGGGTCAGGACCAAGGAATTGCAGGCATTCATGAATTTGGAAAGACAAGTGTCCATTATATTGAAAGCTAGGTTTGAAATCAACCCTAGCAAATGGATGAAAATTAATGAACAACAATTACCAAATATGTTTGGAGAAAAAAATAGACAATATAACCATGGGATATGCTTTTTTAGTCATGGCGGGACTAATATACCACATATTTTTGGGGTCTGATTTTTAACCCAACACAAGGCATCATTGATTATCAAAGAAAAAAAGTGTAATATTAAGCAAGAGGTCATGGAATTCCACAATACCCAGAAAGATTGGGTTGATAATCATAGCTGCATCATTCAAACAGTTGACTCTGCATTGATAACTACAAAAATACAAAAAGCATCAGTAGCATATCCCAAAGACAGTAATCAAATTAAGTAAATTTTGGAAAAAAAAACATTCCTGTGTAATCTCCCATACCCCAGATAATATCAAAGGTTATACTCATTGTATTAAATTGAAAGAAGAATCATATGCTCAGTCAGTGACTTACCTGATTCCCTTCCAATATAAGAAAAAGTGGAGAAACAACTCAAATAAATGATAGGGTGGGGTAATATTGAATACTGTCCACCTCTTTACAATAATACCTTGGTGGTTGTAAGAAGGAGCAGTAACATTTTGCTGTGCATCAATGCTCATAAATTAAACAGTATGACTATTCATGAAAGATATATTTTCTCATTTCAGTATTTGTCTAGTTGGCCAGGAAAAAAAACTTTTTTTTCACTCTGGACCTAACTGTGAGTACTGACAGATGACACTCAACACAAAATATAGAAAATATAGAGCTATTCAGTATGGCATCCAGAGTTACATTTTCAAAATGGTACCCTTCATTCTGATAAACAGTCATGTAGGATTAATGCATTACCTCAAACAAGTGCTCTTGACAAAAATGCAAATGGTCTGTTATGTCAACAATATAATAATCACTTCAAAAGATGCACAGGGACATATCAAATACTTAAATTTATTCTTCAAGGAATGTGAATGTGAAAACATTACCATTAATTTAGAAATGAGCTGATTCATCCTAAAAGAAAATTTTTTTTAGGTGATCTCATTAGTGCCGATGGAATTAAACCTCATCCCAAGAAAATTGAAGCAATCAATATCTTTCTAACCTCCACCACCTGCAAGCAAGTCTGATCTTTCCCTGGGTAGTGCAATTTCTTATCACAAATTCTATTCAAGGCTTGCCTTGGAAAAACTAACTTGATAGATCTATTGCACAAGGACCAGAGGTGGGCATGGACCACTACACATGATCAAGACCTTCCAACAATCAAGAGTAAATTCCTGCATGCCATTATGCTATACCAACCAGATTTCAACTGATTCTCCTACCTCTAAACTGACAGCAGTTAGAAAGGTCTGGGGGTGGTGCTATCCCAAATAGGTGAAAGGGGACAACACCAAGTCCTATATATATATTACTTGAACCTTAAAAGAGTTTGAATTACACCATTATGAAACAGGAAATACTTGCCATAGTTTGGTCTTCTGAAAGATTCAAGAAATTTCTACTAGGGTCTGAAGCCATTATTATAAATAGATCACATATGCTTGGAATTTTTGAACAATTGTTTCCTAACAAAAGAGCAGCTCATTTGTTAGAGTCTAACCTTACAAAAATTTAGATATAGTATTACATACTGCCCTGAATCAGAAAACATGATGGCAAACATTTTGAGCTACCATCCAATACTGATGAACCAATATAACACAGAACTGGAAGATCAAACTACCCAAATTATGGTAACTCAGAAGGAAATGACAATCAAGGTTGAGCTGCAGGATTTAGGATACTAGCAAAAAAGGGGAAAATAATATTAGCACATAATCTTCAAACTGCAAAAAAGTCCATTTGAGAAAAAATATTGTAAAAAAGATATTCACAGTACTGTCTTGGGGATGGAATATTGCAAGTTCACTTGAAAAAATGACAGTCCATGGAAAATAATGATCCCAATGGAATTGTGGACATGAATTGTAAAACATGTCCATGAAAGTCTAGGACATTATGGGCTAAGGAAAACTGAAAAAGCCATCTCACATTGGTTCTATTTGCCTGGGATGTATGCTCAAGACCTCATTATCCTCAGGAGTTACATTAGATGTGCCTGAACCAAAAACCCTAAACAAATCATACATGGGTCATATTCAGCCCATTTTTGTAACAAAACCAAATGAATTACTCACCATTGATCATTATGATCCTTTTACTGGCATTCTGACAGTTTCAATATTTGCTCATTATGTACCATGTATTTTCAGAGTACATATGAGTATACCCTCTAAGAGCATCAGATTAGACAAATGTCATTCATGTGCTCCAAGAAAAGCAGTATTCCAAAGTGGTGACCCTAGAAGTAATACTGTCTGATCATGGAACTTCATTAACTTTGAGAGAAATAACCAGGTGGGTTGCAAAATAGGGAATCCATTATCAGTTAAAATCTGTTAATAACCCCTAATTTAAACCAGGTGAGAAGAGTGATGAGGGTGATTAGTAGGTTTTTTTTACACATACTGAAAAAAGATGACATCGTGGGATATATCAACAACACTTTGAATGACTCCACAAGAATAAAGCTGAAAAGGCTCCATTATGGACAACCATGCCCAGAAATATTCAAGAAATTTTTGCCAAAAGAGGATGTTGTTATTAACCCTGAGGAGGATCATCAGATGGTTTGTGTCTGTATAAAAATGACCTGAACAAAAGCAAAAAGATGTCATAATCCACCCCAGCATGTCCAGGAAGGGGATCTGGTATGGCTCTGAACAACAAAACCAAATAATATGACCGAGAAGGAATTAAAAAAATTCTTCCCACTATAGCATTCCCTACCAGATCCAAAAGAAATGTCACGAAAACACATTTCTGTTGGGAGGAGAGCATGGTAGTAAAGAAACTTTCAAGCAAGGCATTTAAAACCCTTCATTCCACCAGATCCCTGGAAATAGAATGGATCAGTCAAATCAGATTTCTATTTTGGAAAACAGAACGGAATTGTAAATCAGACTAAGAAACTAAATGGACTATAATGAAACAGTTAGATTGGAGAATCGATCTTAGTCTCATGATTTTCCAAATTTTGGTATGGCAAATTTAGTACTAACCATTATTCCCACACAATGAGGCTTTGTTCATCCAAGCCACATAAAGTTAAATTTTTTGTTTCATGTTTTGTATAAATAATTGAATAAATTTCTTGTATAATATTGTAAATAGTAAGATATATATCATTTGCATGTGCGTGGTTTGTATATCAATACAAGATTATTTTAAAAAAAGGAAGAGAAAGTTTCATTGCGCGAATAATTCTTTATTTTAAACAGTTAAATATATACAAATTCATAGAAAAATACTTGTACAAATGTATTTAAAAACCATGATCAAAGGTTGCATTCCATTAAGCATTGATGTGACTATATTGTACAAAAGGAATGTATTAATTAATTGTTTTGTGAACAGAGTAAAATTGTTTGACCGTCTTATTAAATAAATCGATTGTTAGATTATTCATAATGACATTTCCTAATGGGAAATGGGTTTCAGGTAAATTGTTGAATCTTGTTATCTACAAAATGTTTGTATAAGTTGAAATGTAAGTGGCATAATAGAAGGAAATTATCTTAAAACATTCCAATGTACAGAGTGGGTAGTTGAAAGTGAATATTGCTGGAGGCCAGAAAATCAAAGGAGCAGAATCCGAAAAGAAGTAATAAATAATCAGGAGGATCAATTGTGGTGACTTTTTTTTTTACCATTTTAGACATTACATTTGGTTCTTCTCTTTACCACTCTGCAAAAAAAGAGTGCTGGAGAGCAAAATTTAGAGGAGGCCATATTGAGAAGTTACGGTGTAAACTACAATAATGACGAGGCAAGTCCATAAATATGATGTCTGTCTTGCTGATTAAACCTTCCTAGCCTGCTGAAATATCATGTGCCCATGGTTCCAGTTTTCCAAACTTCAATTTTGAAATCCATTATGTCGTTATAAAGAATCAAAATGCGCACCTACATTCTGAACAGTCACCATCATGAGGAAAGAGTCCAGATGAAGAAAGAATGGTAAATTAACTTTACATAAACTTATCACTTTCTTTTAACTCCGGTCTCTTATTTAATGATGGTTATGTTTTAATCTTGCACTAAATATGTTAAATACTTGTTGTTGTTTTTTTGTTAAAATGTCTACAGTAAACCTGTCAGTAAATTTCTCCTTCCCCCTTTTATATTTCTTTTCCTCTAGTCTTTAAATAGAAATTTGTTAATCCTTTATATTTCTTAACTTTACATATTAGTAAGTGCAAGCTATATATAAGTCATGTGACTTCTGACTTGTTACTATTACTATTATTATTTTGCTGTTGTGGCTTTAGCTAAATTAAAGAGCTAAGCCTACTAATATATGGAGTATCTGAATTAAGTTCAGGCCCATATGATTTTTTCAGTTGGAGAGCTGACTTTAAAGACATGTAGATGTCTAAAAGTTTCAGATCTTCTTCTAACAATTATCTTTTAGATAAATGCTTTGCTTGAGTTGTTTTTTTAGATCCAATGTCCCAACTCCTCACTGAAGAGACCCATAGGTCGAAACCGGTATGGGGATGGGGACCATGATTTGAATGCCTTCTCTTGTAGTAGCATTTATCATAAATAAAAAAAAAAGCTTGTTTAGAGCTATTAGCACGCTCTTAACTTTACATATTAGTAAGTGCAAGCTATATATAAGTCATGTGACTTCTGACTTGTTACTATTACTATGACTACTTTTAGTAAATATTTTATTTATTATTATATATATATTTCGGTTTAAATTAAGGACAATTGATATTTTTCAACTCGTTTAAAAATATTTCATGTTGCACTTAGATAATGATTTTTATATTGAATATAAATTTTGTATGGAATAAATAATTGATTTCTTGTGTTTCGAGTTGGGGGATATCGATGTATGTAATACGGTTTTTAATTAATGATGTTTTATTCTATGCCACTGGGTAGTTAATATTTAGAATCAATTTTATTTATGTAATTGCATATTTTCTTAGATGAGGGAAAGGGGAAATAATTTAAAAGGTAGCCATTATTGTTATTCACTACCTTCCAAACTGTCAGGAGGAGTATGAGATTCAGAGTGTAATTGATTAATAGTTAAGCATATGATTTTGGCTTTACTGTTTGGTTTTAAATTACTTTGTCAGACGGTTATGTGGGAAAGGTTATGGAGAAATAAATGAAGTCTTATATATATTTATAAACTTACTTCGATCATTCATTACACGATGTTACTGGTTTAGTGCTACTTTCACTTTCCATAGCTTGAGTTGGTGCATCGTCTGTGACTTCAAACAAGGGAGAAAAAAAATCTTCCCTAGATTCATCTGAGGGTGTAAAGACTTGCGAAAGTGCAAGCTGACCAGTCTTCTGTTAATGCACTGCAAACTATTACCTTTGATTTATTATTTTTATCTCTAATTGCAGCCAGTCCCATCACTTCTATATTTTAAAATATAAGCTTATTTCCCATCTTCGTAATACGTGATGGTTTGATTTTTTATTTAAAACCAACAAAATTACTTTTGTTTAATAAAAATAATTTAGTCTAATAAGGATGAAATATTTGAAGTTTTATTTTACTCTGACTCTTATATATCTCGTATATAATTAGACACCTAAATCAATCAATTGTTTTAAGTTATGCTACTTTTGTAGTTAGAGAAGAAATCATTTGTGATATTGTCTACACCGGGCATGGGATACAATGGTTATAAAGTCAACCCTGAAATATCAATGAAAGTTGTTCATCAATTGTAATATTTTCCATTAAAGACTAGAAGTAAACTAATTGATATTGTATAAAACAAGTTAGCTGTACTGTATGTGAATATTATTTAATAGCAATAGTAATTATTAAATATTTGTATAATCTATTTTAGCATCTCTATTCATTAAAATAGTTATTTTACGACCATTTGATTACTGTCTGTGTCGACAACCCAAGTATATATATATATATTGTGCCAGTCGGATTTGTATGTTCACGTAACAAGATCAAGCATCTAGCCAAAAGTACCTCAAATCCAATCGTGCGCAAGATGCACAGGTCCAGAACACTCATGAACTCTGCCCTATTTGCCTATTTCCCAGATCTATAACATTATGAACAACAATCCTGATGACATTGATTAATTTACTTCTCATCTGCCAGCATCGATCATTGGAGACACAAAAGACTCTAGGCTAAACTTATATGATAGAATAACTTAATAACTAGTTATATTTTATGAGCAATAATGGCTCATGACCTAGCATATTAATTATGTATTGAGCGGAGATCATCTAGTCATATTTAGCATAAGTAATAACATAATATATTTTATCTTAACTAAAAGAAAGCAATGGTTCGAATTTGATATATATATTTTAGATTTATTAATAACAAAATTATGTCAGGTTATTTAGCCAACGTTAGCCTCGTGAGTATTATATAGATGTGTTTGATTCATATTTAACGATAACGTTATAATTGCGGCTATGCCAATAATATATTTGTGTAATTTAATGAACTAGCGCTATTAGGATACATTACTGGAATACTATTACACCCCCTGAGATGAAAAGAGCATTTAAATAATTTAAACAATAATTTTATAAGCAGATATTATATTTGGTTACATTCAATATTATTAATTTGGAGTTATAGATAATTAATGTGCAGGATGGGTAATGAATAATTATATAAACGATACTAAATCTATCACATTAATACATATATTAAACTAATGGAAATATGTTTGTTTAAAGAAATCATTTCATTACGGCTTATCAATAAGACACTGAAAGGTGGTGCGTGCATGGTGGCTGATTGGGTTGGTCCAAATATGGATCCTGGAGTGTGCTTCATGAATTTTAAGAATGAAGTTGACCGATTTTCTCTGCAACGTAGGCAGGGTTGGTAATGAGACGAATGACGGTCGGCTATGTCATTATCGGGCTGGATTTTTCAGAGTGATCCCCATATAAAGCATGCAAGTAAGACCAAGGATGTCCCCAGGGTGATTTTACAGCCTGGTTTAAGGACATTGAGAATGACGATGGAGCCCGACTTCGCGGATGCCTCCATGAGAGAAAGAAGCACGAACATATATATAATGAAATGCCTTTATGCACTTAACACTTAATGATATAATATAAACAAAACACTAAACATTAAAGATTATCGAACATATTTATTGCCCAAAAATTATGAAATATTTGACATAATGATACGGCTTCGCTAAGCAAACATGAATAATAATTATACTTAAATATAAAACTAAGATGTTAAGATCCCCCTCCCCCTTACATTATTTTACTTAATATTATTTATTACTTCTTACACATTTAATATATCTCAATTTTGGTTAGTCGATGCCCTTGGTGAAATATATATAAATAATTACAAAGTAAGTGGGTGGTGGTAATAGCTAAGATGGGTTTACATATATAATATAATTTAAGAATAAATGATAGCGCATTATTTAGAAAGGAGAATGTGAAAAACAGACATCAAATCTGTTTTTCTACAGTAAACATAAAAATATAATTAGTTTATTTATCTAAAATCGCGAGCACCTGAGCAAGTCGAATAAGACTTGTTTTGATCAAATTATAAATTATTTACCCAGTAAATGATGGGTGGGGATACGAAAATAAATTATATGCTGGCGATTTTAGAATACTATTGGCATTTATTTTAAAATATAAATACATAAATCAAATTGATAATTGGTTGCCGCTTAAAAATAAAAGAAAATAAAAACATTATATAGGAGGCTTAATATAGATTAGTTATATAGAGTTATAGAATACATAGTTGAAGACTAAAATCATTACAGAGAAGGCACGATTTAGGAATTATAAGTGGTCAAAGTTCTTTTACCTTGATTATTTGGAAGAGCGTTTCACTAGGAATCAGTCCATCAGTATTATTTCACGAGATCTTGGGTAGCATTGTTATTTGAGAGATAGCATTTCATTTTACTGGAAAATATCTAAAGTTCATTAGTATGGGATGCAGAGCTTCATTCATGGGAACAGCATATTAGAACAGAGGGACAAGGTGAAATTTCCTACTCACGACACATTGAGTGAGAATTAAAACTGGTGTGGAATATGTATAACAACATAGTTATTTAATGGTCTCCTGCCCTGTGGATCCAAATCCAGCAGTATATATACTTTTTATTTTGAAGTTGTAACTTAGCAATTACTGCTGGACCTGAGGCAGTTTAAGCACTTAAGTTTCATTTGGAATAGTTTGACCGGATACTCTTATCTAGTAAGATGTTTGAAACAATGCAAGTTTGTTATCAGTTTCTCGAACGATTGTTTTAAAATATATCTTATGATTTTAAAACAAGCTAGCATGGACAATTTCCACTAATGGGTTTATTATTACCAATTTGTAATTTTTTACTTTAATCTAAGGGGTCTTCTGGGTAATTGTTTTTTGAGAGACTTTTTAACAATATTGCATCACTTCTGGCTACAAAATTATATATGAAAAAGTAATATGTTTTATATATATATATATATATATATATATATATATATATGTGAATATATTAATAGTTTTTATATATATATATATATATATATATAACTATTAATTTATTCACAATCTCCTACACTGAAATATACATATATATTTATTATTTATGCCCACATACACATGAGATTATTATTAAATAAAATATTTTTAAATTAAAATACATGTGTTAATGTGATTTATGTTATAATACTGACCGAAAGAAATATATATATTATTAGCTATGTATATACATGCGTAAAGGTGGGTTTGAATAGTTATATGGTAGAAGATTGGATGTGGGCTGTGAAGCAGGATCTGAGCATCAGATCTGCTTCAATATATATATATTATATTGATCGTTTACAGCATTTAGAGTACACCACACATCTATATATAAATTAGTCAGGGTTATATTGTTTATGTTTTCCACCAAGCTAGTTTAGGCAATACCGTGTACCATGGATTCTGATATACATCAGTCAGTTGAACATGGGGTTCAGGTTTGAATTCAGTTTGGTTTCAGATTTAGTTCTGGATTCAGGCTGGGTTTGAAAACAGTTTCAGTGTATAATTGATGGGTTGTGGTTGACTGGTACAGTAGGTTAAATTTTGGACACCCTCCATGGTGCTCTGATGAAAAAATCTCCCACACCCTGTAGAATAGATAAAAGTAAATATTGAGTTATAGGGATGTATTTTTTGTTCATACTGTTGAGATATAGTTTGTGTTATTAAATGAGCAGTTTTATAGCTATGTTTTGAAGTAAGTCAAATAGACTAATATTTTACCCTTGTCAAGTAGTTTTATTTAAATATACTATCCAATAATATTCTTAAGAGAATATAGTGGTACATTAAGTTTTTTTTTTTGGAAAAAAGGATATAATAAATAGGAAGCGACTTCAAAGTTTTCTTTTTCTTGTTGTTTGTTTTATTGACAAATATAGTGAGTAATAGTTTCAAAGCAGGTGAAAACCTGTATTATGGTTTTTTTGTGGTCTATTTAATTCAAAATAAACCATTTGGATTTTTCTACATCCTGTTGAAAATTCGTTTTTTTTTTTTTGTAACAGAACAAAATTGTATATATATATTTTTAGAAAAAAAAGAGGTAGAAATGCTTGTCAGGTTATAAATATTTAAATGCATGTGTGTGTATATATATATATATTTTAACGATCAGGGAAGGAGACTTACGTAAACTGCACTACAGGGCGCCATCTAGGCATTTGAACCTAGAAAAATTTATAAAGTAGGCAGATACGTAAGTCAAAAAAAAAATAATAATTTTTTTTTTTAATTTTGATTCCGGTCGTTAGCCCATGTCACTAGCTCAGTGGATTAGCAGAGATTTTAAAACATTTATAAGTTTCAAATGACTTCTATTCTCAAAGTATATATTAAATATTTAGAACAATAAAATAAAAGAAGCCACTGCCAGTAATTAACACACAAATAGATTTTTATTAACGCACATTTAAAATTGAAGATTAAATTTATTTTTAGATTTTAACATTAATATTTTTTTTTTTTTTTAAAAATTTAAATTACTATTTTAAATAGATCGCACAGATTTGCTTTAAAATGTTGGGTATAAATCGCTTACATAGATTCCATGGTCAAAAACATTTCAAAATAAACATAAATGATCAAAATACAAAATTATTGATGCCAACAATCACAGAGGGAAACTTATAAGTAACCCAATAGTATTCACCATAAGATACTTGCGTTGTCACCAATAACTTAAAAGACATCCGAATAAATACATTTTAGATACTCACCGTAAGGTATCATTATTTATCGAATGTCTATATATTTTGATAAAATATGAAAACCAAAATATAATTAACCGCAAACGAATCCATGCAAGCATCTATAAACAACTTAAATTTAATACATTTTAGTTAGAACATAATACACACACAAAAAAAATGAACTGGAAATGATTGCTTAAACATCTACATAAAAAATAGCAATAATTGAATTTGCATTCTTTAAGTCAGATAAGAGTTATTTTCAGTTATTAATTACTTGCAATTTTAGGAAAGTTCTTATTAGATAGACACAATAGTTTATACTTTACGGATTTAATAGATTGAGAAGTCCATCTTCATGATCACTTTCATAGATTTTGTCCTTTGAAATGAAACTGCGACTTGCCATGCATTTGGTCAGGAGTTGTCATCCAGAGGCCTCAGCTGGTTGTCCGGAAAATTAAATTTATTGCAGACTTCCACATCGTGAAAATCTGCAATATAGCTAGTTATAACGATCTATTCATAGTCAGCTCTCAGATAACAATTATAATAATAATTTGGCTTTTATATTTTTATTAGTCTCTTATCATTAGATCTTGAGATTCAACGAGCAAGACGTCACTAATCCATTCGTGTTTCAGTTATGGTCCATGCTGTCATTTTCGTGTTTGGATTGGTCATTTAATTCCTTTGTATTCTCTTATCTGACCATTTAATTTATTTTACATGCCTCACGAGGTAGTTTGCTTTTGAACAATCATTTAATTAATAAGACAATCATTTCCATTTTCTAAGACTATAGAAATCAACATTATTTCTATTTTTAAAATATCAATCTTTATATCTTTACTTTTTACAAAAAAAAATTACTTTCAAATATTTTTATTTTTTAAAAGTTTTTAAAGTTGTCCATCATGCGATCTCTATATATTAAACAACTTTTAATTTTCAGTTTTTTAAGTTTTTTTTTCTTTTTAATAAATCAAATTTTATTTACGATCTTTTTATTTTCATTTTAAAAATAATATATATATATATATGTTTAGTATAGAAACCTTCTCAATGAAATTGCATAATAAATGTCAGTCGAGTAAAGTTTATTAACCAGAATATATGTTATCTGTTTATGTAAAGTAACTGTTTAGGTTAAGTTTTGTTGTATATCACCAAACAGCCAGGTGCAGTTGGTGAAGTGTTTTAATGGTGTATATACTTATGTTCTAGAAAATCAAAAATTTAATTGATAGCACCGCAGAAGTTAGTGTTAATGTTAATCAACGTTTTATTAAAACATGTTTTGGATCAAATAACTGTATTTAAGTTATGTAATCAATATATATATATATATTTGGGTGAGCAGATGATTAAATGATCCATTGTCCACATTTTGCTGGCTGCCACCTTTCAAATAAATTTGTCAGCAAAAATGTTGTCCATGCAGCATTGGTAAATGTTTTGTAAAAAAAAAAAGAATTGCTGATGGTATTATAAAATATTATGTATATATATACTAATTATTAGTATGGTTTTTTTTGTGTGTATAGGACTGAGAGAACAGTTTGTATCAGGTGAAATCAATTTTTTGTCCCATTTTATTAATAGTTTAGAGATGCTATCATATATAGAAAAAAAAAAGAAAAGGGGGTTGCTTATATAACAGAAATTAATCGGAGTGTAGGCGAAAGAAAGAAAGTGAGGCATACAAACTGGATGAGAAAAGAGGGAACTCGGTATCTTGGCAGCTGGGGAAGATTTGGCACATAGTATCAGGGATCAGTATCTCTTATGAATCTATAAACAAATATTTTTGCAAAGACCAAACCAACACACTAAAGTTATGCATATAGGTTAAAAGAATATACAAAAGGAAGACAGTGTTTACTGGTTGGAACGGATCAGAATGAACAAATCATTTGATCCCCAACACTCCTTGTTCAGAGTGATAGACTTTTATGGGGAATGCTGGGAAAACCCCCATGAACATATTGACAGTTTGATGGATGCTTTCAGGATAATAACCTTAGATAATGAACAACAAATGGCCATTATTCAGCATCATTTGAAAGCAGTCACCAAAGACTGGTGGGCCATACTGAGAGAAAAACCTAGAAATTTTAAAGAGTATTGTGACAGGCTGCTAAAGACATTCTGGGGCAAGGAAAGACAAGAGATAGCATTGCACAGCCTTATTAAAGAATGCTTTCCAGAAGGTAACCTAATTACCCTAACCAATTTTTTTTTGTAGCAGGTGACCAAGTTTTGTTCATTACACATTTTCAACTGGTCAGAATCCTGAGTTATTCGAATGATAGCATATAACATCCCACAAGAAGTCAGGGGGCATATGATCAGTAGCCAAATACACACTATTCTGGAGATGGCAAAGTTCTTGGAGATGGTGGATCAACACTTCACATCTCTGGTCCCAAATAACAGTAAAAGTCAGTCCATTACAACCATTCACCAGATGATGAAACTAATTGCAGATAAGGGAAACCAGTTTCATCGAGCGAATTGCTTGTGCCCGGTTATAGAAGTAAAGATAGAAGATAATAAAGTTACGGTTTTGATCGACTCAGGTAGCCAAGCTTCAATAATGTCTGCAGCTTGGATTGACAACCTAAAAAGAACCCATGAGATTATGCAGTTGCCAACTCAACCTATTCAACTCACATTAGCTAATGGAAAAAATGCTAAGTGAGAACCGTCAGGTGTGGTTGGAATTTATGATAAATCAAAGGATGGAGGGACATACATTTCTTGTGATGACAGGACTTATATATGATGTGGTATTGGGCTCTGATTTTTAACCGAAAACAACAGGGTCATCAATTATAAAAGGGGAAGATGTTTTTTCGGAAGTGAAATGGTTAATTTCAAAATGTCACCTAACCAAAAGTCCGACTACAAAAGTTGTTTGGTCCAGTAAGTTGACCCATTGGTAATCAATAAAAAAGTGCAAGAGTCTATTCTCACAGAACCTAGGGACATGGACCAGATCGGGAAAATCGTAAAGAAATACCAGGCAGTTTTTTCTTTTACTCTGGGTGAAATTAGAGGGCATACACATCGGATCCGAGTAAAAGAGGAGATGTACATCCCATCCAAAACTTACCCCGTACCTTTCCAGTACAGAGGGGAAGTAGAAGCTTAGATTTGTCAAATGATCAAGTGGGGTATTATTAAGCATGGCCCATCACCTTATAACAACCGGTTGGTGGTGGTTAAAAAGAAAAATGGGAACTTGTGGTTGTGTTTGGATACCTGCAAATTGAACAGTGTCATCATTCTGGAAAGAGATGCTCCTTCCTATTCATGAGGTACTGGTGCAGATGGTGGGTAAAACCATATTTTCAACTTTGGATATGACTATGAGCTACTGGGAGCTAAATCTGGATCCAAGGGATTGTAAATACATGGCTTTTCAATATAATGGGTAAACTCATGTATATAAAAGAGTTCCTTTTGGACTCATAAACAGCGGAGCAGAATTAATATGCTGTTTGCGGCAGGTCCTTTCTGAAGAAATATGGAGGCATATGGTATGTTATATGGATGACCTGATAATCACATCAGAAGATCCGAAGGAACATTTACAACATTTGGAAAGGTTCCTCAGTGAATGTAAAGAAAACAATATCACCGCAAATTTGGAGAAGAGCTGTTTTGCCATTGGAAAGATAACTTTCCTGGGTCATGTCATCAACCAACATGGAATCAAAGTCCACCCAGATAAAATTGTTGCTATAGAAAATTTTCCTACCTCAACCAATCCGAAGCAGATTTGATCATTCTTGGGCCTTTGCAACTTCTACCATAAATTCTATCCGGATTTCACCCAGGAAACTAGTAACCTCATGGACCTCATAAAAAAAATGCAAGCGGGAATGGACACCCTGTCATGACAAAGAACTCCTTCATGTAAAAAAAAAATTTTTACAGGCTGTAATGCTGCACCATCCGAATTTCCATCGTCTCTTTTATGTACAAATGGAAAGCAACAATCAGAGACTAGGAGCTATTCTGTTTCAAATAAGTGACACCAGAGCCCATCATGTTATATATTTTTGCAGCCATGCTTTGAAGGGCACAGAAGATCATTACACTACAATGGAACAAGAAAATCTTGCCATTGTGTGGGCATGCCAGATATTCTGGCAGTTCCTGTTGGGGTCTGAAGTGATCATTATAACAGACCCCCGTTGCCTGGAGTTTCTTAACAAGAGTTTTCTTACTAATTACCATCTAATCAGGTGGAGTCTGGCTCTCTAACAATTCTGGTACCAAGTCTACTACTGCCCTGGATCGAAAAATATTGTGGCAGACATATTGAGCCGCTGTCCAATACTGATGAAAATACAAAACCCTGAAATCAGGAATCAAACCTTGGAAATTATGACTACTATGATATCAAGCCCTATAGAAGCTGAATTATGGAATTTTGAGTTATTGGCAGAATATAAAGTACCACCATATCATCCAGGATCTGTCTAAACCATCGGATAAATATCAGAAGTCACAAAGCAGATATCCTCATTTCCAGATTGAGGAAGGCATATTACAAACCTGGACCAAAGATTACAGTGCCCTTGGAAAATTGTGGTACCTAATAGACTTAGGGCCCCTATAATTAAACATGTACACCAATCTCTAGGACATTATAGACCCAGAAAGATTGAAGAAGCAGTCTGGTGCCAATTCTACTGGCCGATAATGTATCACCAGATCATGTCCATTATGAGACTGTGATACCTGTGCTATTACTAAATCCCCCAACAACTCCTACATGGGACAAATAAAACCTGTGATAGCCACTAGACCAAACAAGATTCTTGCAATAGACCACTATGGCCCCTTGCCCAAGTTTAAAGCATTTCAGTATTTGTTAGTCTCATACAATAATTTTTCCAAATGTGTTAAAATTTACCCAGTTTGGTCTGCAAACACCAGAAATGCAACTTTGGCTCTTCAGGAAAAACAATTTCAACAGTAGGTAAACCCAAAACCATACTTTCTGACTAGGGTTCTGCATTCACCTCGAAGGGAAAAACTGGATAAAGAATCAGAATGTAAATCATCACTTAACATCAATAAGAAACCCACAGACGAACCCATGTGAAAGAGTCATGAGAGAAATCGGTCAACTTTTTCGCATGTGTGTATCAACAGACCATCGAAAATGGGTTGATAAAATTCAATACATCATGGATTGCATCAATTATACTATGAATGAATCTACAGGTTTTCCCCCTGTGTGTCTTCACTATGGTATACCATGCCTGCCTATTTTCCCTACGCTATCGCAAAAAGGGGGAGTACATATCAATCACAGCACAGACCAACAAGGGCCCAGAAACAACTAGAATGCATGGCACAAAATAGAATTAAAAGAGGAGGGAAGCAACTTCACAATTTTAAAAAGGGAGATGAAGTCTGGCTAAGATCCCAAGAGCCAGTAATGCACCCAGGAAGGATTCAAAAAGTTCTTCCCCTGCTAGACAATTAAAACCATTTATATCTCCTGATCCGAGGAGATCATAGTGGGCACATGTAGTTCAGGGTACCCGGGTAAATGATGATGATATTTTAAGTATAAATTCATGAGTAACAAATAATGAATATTAATAAACTGACATTTGATAAAATGTATCGTTTTACGCCCATGTTAAGATTCAAATTCTCACCCAGAGTGTTCTCTGAAGTCAAACGACTTTGTAAGTTGATGCAGGTTCTGTAATATATGTGTAAACATTTTTTTTATTATTTTTTTAAGTGGGAAGAAATGAAACAGTTAGATCAGAGAATCAATCTTAGTTTCATGATTTTCCAAATTTTGGTATGGCAAATTTAGTACTAACCATTATTCCCGTGCAATGAGGCTTTGTTCATCCAAGCCACGTAAAGTTAAATTGGTTGTTTCATGTTTTGTATAAATAATTGAATAAAATTTCTTGTATAAATATTGTAAATAGTAAGATATATATCATTTGTGTGTGTGTGGTTTGTATATCAATACAAGATTATTGTAAAAAAAGGGGGAGAGAAAGTTTTATTGAGCGAATAATTCTTTATTTTAAACAGTTAAATATGTACAAATTCATAGAAAAATACTTGTACAAATTTATTTAAAAACCCTGATCAAAGGTTGCATTCCATTAAGCATTGATTTGACTATATTGTACAAAAGGAATGTATTAATTAATTGTTTTGCGAACAGAGTAAAATTGTTTGACCATCTTATTAATTAAATCGATTGTTAGATTATTTGTAAAGCCATTTCCTAATTGGAAATGGGTTTCAGATAAATTGTTTAATCTTGTTATCTACAAAATGTTTGCATAAGTTGAAATGTAATTGGCATAATAGAAGGAAATTATCTTAAAACATTACAATGTACAGAATGGGTAGTTGAAAGTGAATATTGCTGGAGGCCAGACAATCAAAGGAGGCAGAGTCCGAAATTAAGTAATAAATAATCGGGATGATCAATTGTGAGGACCTTTTTTTACCATTTTAAACATTACATTTGGTTCTTCTTTTCACCACCTGTAAAAAAGAGTGCTGGAGAGCAAAATTAGAGGAGGCCATATTAAGAAGTTACAGTGTAAACTTCAATAATGATGGGCTAAGTCTAGAAAGCTGATCTCTGTCCTGCCAATTAAACCTTCCTAGCCTGTCGAAATATCATGTGCCTGTGGTTCCAGTTTTTCAATCTTCAATTTTGAAATCCATTATGTCGTTATAAAGAATCAAAATGCATGCCTACATTCTGAACAATCACCATCGCGAGGAAAGAGTCCGGACGAAGAAAGAATGGTAAATTTACTTTACATGAACTTTTCACTTTCTTTTAACTTCGGTCCCTTATTTAATTATGGTTATGTTTTAATCTTGCACTAAATATGTTAAATATTTGTTTTTTTTTTTGCTAAAATGTCTACAGTAAACCTGTCAGTAAATTTCTCTTCCCCCCTTTTATATTTCTTTTACTCTAGTCTTTAAATAGCAATTTGTTAATCCTTTATATTTTATGATGACTTTTAGTAAATATTTTATTTATTATTATATACATTTCGGTTTAAATTAATGGCAATTGATATTTTTCAACTTGATTAAGGATATTTCAGGTTGCACTTAGATAATGATTATTATATTGAATATAAATTTTGTATGGAATAAATATTTGATTCCTTGTGTTTCGAGTTGGGGGATATCAATGTATGTATTACGGTTTTTAATTAATGATGTTTTATTCTATGCCACTGGGTAGTTAATATTTAGAATCGATTTTATTTATTTGATTGCATATTTTCTTATACAAGGGAAAAAGAAAATAATAATAAAAGGTAGCCATTATTGTTATTTACTACCTTCCGAACAGTCAGGAGGAGTATGAGATTCAGAGTGTAATTGATTAATAGTTAAGCATATGATATTTTGGCCTTACTGTTTGGTTTTAAATTACTTTGTCAGACGGTTACATGGGAAAGGTTATGGAGGAATAAATGAAGTCTTATATATATTTATAAACTTACTTCGATCATTCATTACATGATGTTACTGGTTTAGTGCTACTTTCGCTTCCCATAGCTTGATTCGGTGCCTCGTCTGTGACTTCAAACAAGGGAGAAAGAAATTCTTCCCTAGATTCATCTGAGGGTGTAAAGACTTGCTAAAGTGCAAGCTGCCCAGTCTTCCATTAACGCACCGCAAACTATTACCTTTGATTTATTATATTCATCTCTAATAGCAGCCAGTCCCATCACTTCTATATTTTAAAATATAAGCTTATTTCCCATCCCCGTAATACGTGATGGTTTGATTTTTTTTTAAAACCAACGAAGTTACTTTAGTTTAATAAGAATAATTTAGTCTAATAAGGATGAAACATTTGAAGTTTTATTTTACTCTGACTCTCATATATCTCATATATAATTAAACACGTAAATCAATCAATTGTTTTAAGTTATGCTAGTGTTGTATTTAGAGAAGAAATCATTTGTGATATTGTCTACACCGGGCATGGGATACAATGGTTATAAAGTCAACCCAGAAATATCAATGAAATGTTGTTCATCAATTATAATATTTTCCATTAAAGACTAGAAGTAAACTAATTGATATTGTATATAACAAGTTAGCTGTACTGTATGTGAATATTATTTAATAGCAATAGTAATTATTAAATATTTGTATAATCTATTTTAGCATCTCTATTCATTAAAATAGTTATTTTACCACCATTTGATTACTGTCTGTGTCAACAACCCAAGAGTATATATATTATATTGATCGCTTACAGCATTTAGAGTACACCACACATCTATATATAAATTAGTCAGGGTTATATTGTTTATGTTTTCCACCGAGCTTGTTTAGGCAATACCATGTACCGTGGATTCTGCTATACATTGGTCAGTTGTATGCGGGGTTCAGGTTTGAATTCAGTTTGGTTTTGGATTTAGTTCTGGAGGCAGGCTGGGTTTGAAGATGGTTTCTGTGTATAATTGGCAGGTTGCGGTTAACCAGTACAATATGATCATATGGATATAGTAAGGAATTACCTAAAGGTAAAGGCTGAAGTGAAGGAGAATTTAACCACTTTAGTTAGAGAAAGATAGTAGGTAATTGGTTGGGGCTCTTTGACCTGGTAGATTCAAAGTGAAATAAAGAAAAAATTTTTTTTTTCATAAGTAGGAAATCGTAAAATAGAAAATATAACTCTGATTTGCATTTTACAGATTATTCTACCAATCCATCTACTTAAGGGTTTGATTTCAACCTGAGTATGTGAAAGTATAAATAATAATGTATACATATATAAATGTATTCTGTAGAAACATTTTTTAGTATTGCTATTATAAATGGATTTAGATCATCATAACCATCTTGAAATAATTTTTGTAATGTGTTTTAAATAATGTATTGTGATGATCGCACATACTGCTGTCACACATATAGATATTTAACATTTAAAGAATATTAAATATTGTGTTTGGAATATTAAAAAGTGAGGTTAAAAAATTATAAACAAAGAAATGTTTTAATTAAGAAAAGAGAGGGAATTAGAATCGAAAAGATTCTTATCTTTTACCCTCCAAAGTTCAGATTTTAAAAAGAATAGAAATATTAAGGTTAGAAATATCTATATCATGTGTTTAGTGTAAGATTAAAAAATGAGAAAGGAAATGTAAATAAAATAGAAACTTAATGATGTAAAAAAAAGTGGTAGTTGGAGAGTTTAATAAAATATAAGTAAAATTTAGAATACAACAGAAGATAAAGATCTGTTCTTAAAATTACACATGTTGACGAAAATGAAATGCATATGTGAATGTATGAATAAAGAGAGTAAGGTTTATTGCATGTCAAAATGAAATAATTTTATTAAAGAAAGTGATTGATAAATAAATGTAAAATATTATATCAAATTAAAAGTAGTTTTGTATAAGTTGTTGAAAGCATTTTAAAGTAAAAAGGTGTGAAAGAAAAACCAAGCAGGAGATCAAGATAAGGAAAGAATTTGAAAAATAAAGGACATTAATTAATTAATTGAAAAACAGTATTGGTTGAGACTTCAGTGAGGACACTGCTCTGATAAGAAGCAGAAAAATATAATAGAAAGCAGACGTGAAAAGTTAAATTTGGAAAAAAAGAATAGAAAGCTGAGTCAAAGGACGTCGACATAGCAGACTGAAACTGTATGAACATGAAAACAAACTACAACATAAGGGAAGCTTCAAGGATGTGTGGCTAAGGGCCAGTCACGATCGCCGGTCGATCCAGACTCCAGTGCTTTAATGGTTCACATCTCGATGTAACAACTGCCGACGTAGCGCCTGCCGGAGGGTTCATTTTTTGCCTTGTCCTTGATGTCCAAAATACGGAGGAGTTCCCACAATCAAATCTAACCAAAGAGTGACCGTTCGCTGCTAAAGAAGTGGAGAAATTCCATGGGGCATTCAGCAAGACTCCAAGTTAAATCAAAGACTTAATAACCTAGGTAATTATGTATAATACATTTTATATAACTTATGTGCACATACTTTTAATTTAATGCAATTGCCAATCCCAGATATTAATGAGATAGACATTAATTAGACTCTTTCTAATATTTGGAATGACTATAAAGGGATAATTTATTTTCACAGATTACAATCATTTATAGGATCTTCTATTTTATTTTATTTGTAGCATTATAGTAAATAATCTGTTTTTATTGTTTGTAAATGATTTAGAGTGTTTCTTTTTATTATAATTTATTGTATTAAATATCTTTTATTGATTTTAAATCTGTTTCATCTCTTTCTTCGCCACTCCAAAAAGTAATATATTCGTAGGGGTTTGGAAATAATTATTACTCATTGTGAGTACTGAATTAACACATGAAGCTAGTGGTGCAGTATTTTGATCCCATTAAAATTTATAAATATCCAAGCACTGTAACTCTGTAAATGGGAGCGAGTTGACCGGGAAATATAACCTGGAGCTATACCCGTATAGCATACAGGTTCGGTCAAGTACGGATATAGACTCGTTTATGTCCGTATGTTCTCTCTGCTTGTGGTAGTGGAAAGGACGATCTTGAATTTTAAGAATTCCCCATTATATATAAATAAAAGCGAAGTTAAGCTTTCGATCGCCGGGTTTCCGTTACAGTATGTATATAATTTATTTGTATATGTAAAAATAATGCATGTTAATAAGTAAATTCGATGAATATTTTAATTTAAACAGATGTTTTACTTTTTTTGCTTGTTTTATTATTCTGTGTAGAATCCAAGATTGTATACCAAGAAGATCTATGCTTCAATAGGGATTTGGGAATTCCTGTTAACCTGTTAATGAAAATTACTATATTGTTTAAAGTTGTTTTGAGAATAAAAGATAATACAAGATTGTCCAAAAATAAAATATTGATCTTTATCAAGGTTTGGATTTTAAAAAAAATATATAAATGAATGCATGTCTTTTTTGTCCCAGGCAGGATATCAATTAGAAGAGTACTTCAGGTAGCAAATAGTTGAAATACTGGTGTCAGAGTATAGGTAGGGGGGGTTTGAACATAAAAAAGACTACAGTTGTGAATAGAGTCTTCAACCGTCATTATGCTGGTTATAAACTGAATAGAAGAACTGAGTAGGAAGGGAATGTTACCACCTTTCCCTCTCTGGATCCTGTCTCATAGCTATGCTGCTGCTATAGTTCTGTCTGTGAAGAATGCCACAATCCATGAGTTCTCCTGCACCATCACTCCAGGGAATTCCAAGGTAATGATACTTATGAACCACCAAGGCTCCAGATCCTGTTTTATATTTAAATTTTATTTAAAAGATATTTTCTTTAAACTCATATTCATTTAAATGTCTATAATTAAATGTTGATCTTTAAGTAATTGACTTTTTAACCCAATCTAATTTGTCATAATTATTATTTTTTTGCTTAAGCTCACAAAAGTTTTAAATATTTTAATATAATTATTGTTTTTCTAGGTTATGTATTATTTTGTTGATTTCATAATATAATTATCTATGATTTTATTAGAACAACTTCATTAGCAGGGACTTTGAGATGGTAATTTTGTGTTAAAAAAAAAATGTACTAAAAATATCAATAAAAAGGGGGTTGAATAGATAAATTAATTAAAAGAAAGTAACTTATTTTCTCTCACTCACTTGTGGAGTTGTGGTTAATTTATTTGATAAAAAGGTGTTTCTATTAGTAACAAGGTTTAATCTTAACTAATGATGTTTAGAATGAGATGGCTTTTTTTATTTATTACAATTGGCCTAGTATCATTGCTACTGAACAGCATCAGTCATTATCACAAAAGGTTTTCAGAACTAAAATGCAAAAGAGAGGGGAATGTAATCTATTAAATATATCATTGTCATTCACTATGTATTTTAATTAAATGCTTTCATGTAAAAGAATTTGTTTCCAGGTACATCTTTATAATGTATTAGGCTATTTTAGTCTTCCAAATAATAATTATCCACATGTTCTTTTGATATTCCACATGTTCTTTTGATATATCATTGAATTAGGTTAGTAATAAATGGCAAGCAAAGTTTTTTTATTTTATCTTGTTCACAGTATGACATATTGCTGTATTGTGGAGGATAAGTGAGGTAGTTAAAGGTGGTCTTCATCATATCTGTACCCTGGACATCAGACCCTCTTAAAACTTATCTCTTCATTTGGTATCATTTCCCCGTATCACAGACATAGCAACCCCCTTTTATTGTGGCTGTATGAATATGAGTGACTTGTAAATTGGCTTGTATTGGCCTATATTAATTTGTCTTACACATTCATGTTATTACCCCAATGTTGTTCTATATTTTCATGTCTGTCTACTACATAAGCCATAAAGAAATGATACTTTAATTTCAAGAATATTCGGCCTGAGTAACTATTTCTATTTCCACCCTTAGTTAATTTGACTTTTTTTTCTTTAATTAAATCATGATTTTTTTTACTATAAGCTGTTGATATGGTATACTGTAATATTTAAATGCTGTTATGATAATAAACCAATATGATAATCACTTACAGTCCAAATGTAATGTAATTATAAATTACTGCACACTGTTTCAGTCAGGTCTACCCTAATTAAAGATAAATATATTGTTTGATGAAAATCTGCCATGAACAAAATGGCAAAATAACAGGTCGTTTCTGTTACAAGCAGGTCATTTCTTTTTCAGTTTAAACCATGTGATAACAACAAGGTTTCCTTTTATATTTTTTTGATATTTTTTTTCTTTTCTTGAATTATTTATTAAAAAAAAGTAGAATCATGAAAAAAGATATTGTTATTTTTTGTTATACAATCAGCCTGTAAAATGTTAAATATGCTAATCTAAACATCCCTTTGTAAAAAATGTGAATGGAAACTTTAACTTGCTAAATCCATTGTCATTGATTTTTTTGTGTTGTTATAATACTTCAAACTAATAATTTTGTAAATAATGTAAAAGGTTAAGAAAATGATTGTTGCTTATCTATATATGGAGTCATGTAATCACCTCATTATGTGATCATTTTAAATTTATATACCTATAAGAAATGAATGTATAC
The DNA here is from genome assembly GCA_028023455.1 of Epiperipatus broadwayi. Taxonomy (NCBI): domain Eukaryota; kingdom Metazoa; phylum Onychophora; class Udeonychophora; order Euonychophora; family Peripatidae; genus Epiperipatus; species Epiperipatus broadwayi. Next base: position 462,206 of record JAQFVV010012772.1, on the reverse strand, counting down.
AAATAATACATTAGCTTGAGGAATTGTAAACTAATATTTGAATAGTCGAAATATAAGTCTATATATAAAATTTTAAGTTGTTAAAATACTTTAATTATTTTTCATTTTTTTTGTTACTTATAAATTAAGTCAAACACAAGGGGCCATTCAAAGTCTCATTGAGCCATCATCATTATCACTATCCAAAATATTATGCTCTGAGGCTTTGCTCCAGGCAGGTAAAACTAAATATGTACAATATGACCTTAGGGAAATGTTGTTGACAATATCTTAGATTTGGGATAATGATAAATAGGGTAGAATTCATGATGAACCTGACTTGTGTATCTTGTACATTGTTGAGTTCAATATATTTTACCCATGTTCTGAATGTTATTGCATAAACTTACATTTTGACCAGTAAATTATATATAATGTAACAAAAATATATGTTTTTTCTTATTATATATGCACTATATAATATAGTTTTTAGGATAGCATCTTATGGAAGTACCTATTGAAGCTAGGCAAAATAATCCTACATTTTTAGACGATTATACTATAACAAAGTAAATGTTTTATCTTAAAAAGTAATTAAGATGTATATCAGCATGATACCTAGGAAAGAGATTGATTAGAATAGATTAGTATCCTAGAGAACAGATAAAACTTTATTCCATTTTGTTACATAGAATTGTAATTATTTTCTTTCTCCCCAAGTTAATAATTTTCTTCTATGACTTTTTGTCCCACAACATGTAGAGGTATACCAGCACTTTATTCATGTGGGAGAAATCAGAAACAAAGTACCACAATTAACATTGCTAGAAATTATATATTTTTTTGAGTATTCATAACTTAATTTATTATTATATTTTATTTTATTTATTTATTTATTGGCTGCAGAAAGGAGTTTATTATTAATTGAAAGAGACCATTTGATTCCTCTTGGAGGCCTTAAAGGAACAAAGCAGGGCAAATTCCTCATGTCCACTCCATATGTTCTTGTCATTACAGCTGTTATTACTATGTAATTATTCATATAGTATACTAACATGGATGGGCTGCTCACCAACACACATTAGCCAGCATGGTGAGTTTATTGGTTTTTTACATCTGAGTTTATGATCAAGAAACACCATGGTTTTTCTTCTCAGTTGCCTGATAAGGCAGAATGAATGTGTAAATGATAAATATTTTTTCCATACTTTTCTAAAATTATGACAGACAAAAATAAATCATGGCCCTTATTCCAAGTTGGCTGTAAAGTCACAAAAACAAGGCAGTGGTTGGTGGCTGAATGCAGAGGGTGCTAAGAATTTCTTAATTGCAGACCCAGGCTGTCATTTGATGACAATCTTTTTATTTAGGTACTTACAACTTCAGATCACTTTCAAGTGAAGGAAGACTGCAAGAATTAGAAGAACTGTCTTATATTAAATGGGACATTATTGGACTTGGTGAAATTAAAAGAAAGGTGAAAGAGACAATTGATTTAAAAAGTGGACATGTACTCTATGATAAAAGCAGAAATGATGGAAGTCGAGTAGGATTCATAAATAAAAAGTGGAAGAAGAACATTGTGGAGATGGATGGTGTATCAGACAGAGTAGCAAGATTAGTTATACAACTTAATAACAGATACCAAATGCAGATAATTCAGGTTTATGCCCCAACAAGTTCTCATAATGATGAAGTAGTAGAAGATTTTTATATGGATGTAATAAAGTCTTTCAATCAGAGTAAGCAACATTTTAAAATTGTTATGGGAGATTTTAATACTAGAATTGGTAAACAAATGAAAGATGAAAGTGCTGTAGATAGTTTTGGTTATGGTAATAGAAATGAGAGAGGACATAGACTAGTGGAGTTTGCTGAAAAAGAAAAACTTTATATTATGAATTCTTTTTTTGAGGAAAATGTTAAAAGGTAATGGACATGGAAGCATCTCAATGAAGGTACAGCAGAATTGCATTATATGTTGACTAACAGAAAATACACATTTCAAGATTGTAATGTTCTTAATAAATTTAACACAGGAAGTGATCATCGATTAGTAAGATGTAAGATACATGTTAATGCAAATGTAAAAAGACAAAAATTATTAAGAAAAACAATTTTTGCAGTTGATATTCCTAATCTTCAAAAACATTCTAATGAATCTAAATTAGAACTTACAAATCAGTTTCAAGTATAGTTGATTTTGAACATGATTCAGATTTAAATGAAATTAATGTGAAAGTAACTGATACACTTTTAAAAACTGCAACAAAGATAGCTGGTAGAAAAAAGCAGCAATTGGCAAATAAAATTTCTACTGAGACTAGAGAATTTATGAAGAAAAGAAGTAATATGAAGATATGCAAAAATGATGCATTAAAAAGGATTGAATATATCAAATTTTGTAAAATGATACAGAAAAGAGTTGAAAATGATATAAGAAAGTATAACTGTGAACTAGCAAGGAAAGCTTTAGAAGAAAATAAGAGTCTCAAGAATATAAAACATCATTTTGATATTGGTAGAAAATTTATATCTGCAATAAGAAAAAAAGATGGAATTATTACTAAAAAGAGAGAGTACATCATAAAATGAGTAGTAGACTTTTATCAAGAATTATATGGTAATAAAGAACAAGTACCTCCTATATCTATTACATCTTCAAAATTGCCCAGAATTTTAAATAAAGAATTAAAACATGCAATTAAATGTATGAAAAAAGGAAAGGCTCCAGGTAATGATGGAATTGTATTAGATATATTAAAAGTAGCAGGTGAAAAAATAGAATTTTTTTAGCAAAATTATATACCAAATGTCTAAATGATAAAACTGTACCAGATGATTGGAAGAATGCAGTAATAATATTAATATTTTAAAAGATGATAAAGAAGATATTAGAAATTACAGACCTATCAGCCTTTTATCAGTTTTATACAAAATTTTTACCAAGATAATTACAGAGAACATTGGATTTCTACCAACCTAGAGAACAAGCTGGATTTAAAAGTGGTTTTAGTACAGTAGATCATATCCAGGTATTGATTGAAGTTATAGAAAGGACAAATGAACATGAGTTGCCATTATGTTTTGGGTTTGTAGATTATGAAAAGGCATTTGACTCTATAAACATTTCTGATTAAAGCATTAGATCATCAAGGTATAGATCCAGGATATTGTCTTATTTTAAAGAATATTTATAATAATGCAACAGCAACAATTAGATTAAATAATGATACTGGGAAAGTCAACATTGAGAAAGGTATAAAACAAGGTGACTCCATATCTTCAAAACTTTTTACAGCAGTCTTGCAAAAAGTATTTTGTGTATTAAAATGGGAAACTAAAGGAATGAAAGTAAATGGAGATTATTTAAGTCATTTAGATTTTTGCAGATGATATAGTTATTTTTGGAAATAATGCTTCAGAGCTGCAGGAAATGTTGCAGGAGTTATCAGATGGATGTAGGAAAATAGGACTAAAGATAAATGTCAAAATGTTTAATCAATTTGCTGAAAATATGAAAATAAAGATTGATTATGATGAATTAGAAGAAGTTAACAGTTACAAATACCTTGATCAGATTATTAATACATATGAAAACATAATGGATGAAAATAATCATAGAATTAAACTTAGTTGGAGTGCTTTTGGTAGAAATAACTTGATATTAAAAGGAAATATGCTTTGTGTTTGAAAAAGGTTTTTAACAAATGTGTTTTACCAGTTCTTACATATGGAACTGAGACTTGGTAACTTAATAGAAGAACAATGCAGAGACTCCAGACCACTGAAAGAAGTATGGAGAAATGCCTGTTGGCAGTAACAATAGAGATCAAAAACAGAATGTATGGAAAAGAACAAACAGACATTACTTACCTCATAGAAAAAATTAAAAGATTGAACTGGAGTTGGGCAGGACATATTGCTAGAATAGATGATAATAGATAGACAATTGAAATCTTAAACTGGATTCCAAGAGATTGTAAAAGACCCAGAAAGAGACCACATCTGAGATGGATGGATTAAATAAGAAAGTGTGCATGGGTGATGTAGAGAAGAGAAGCTAAAGATTGGAGAAGATTGATTAAACTTGGAGACACCTACATCCTGCCATGCATTGATAATGGTTGTTGATGATGATTTATTTATTGTACAAATTTACCTGAATTTCGTTTTTTATTATTTAAATTAATAAATAAATATGATCACATGATGTTATTAGAATATTTTTATATTTCATGCTAATACTCACACACAGTTTAAATATTAATGTTTAGCTAATTAAAATGTGATTGATATACAATAAAATGTCCTTATTTGGTTATATCAATAATAAAAACCTTTTAAATTAAAGATTAAAAATGTAAGAGCCTTATTCATTTACATTAAATAATTAGAACCGTGAGATAACTTTCCATTTGATATATGACTGGGCAAACATTAAATATTAAATATTATTAGACATTAAATATTATTAAACATTAAATATTATTAGACTTATTTATTCTTTTTTACAAATAATACAATTAACTGAAACACACACGCTTATTATATACCTGTGTTTATATATGTAATATACAGGGTATATGAGCACAGACTTTCACACGACCTACCACTCTCCACAGTATCTCATAACACTGATGCACTTGAACACATATATGTTGAAAAAATAAATAATCACCAATATACGTGTTCAAGTGTATCAGTGTTATGAGATAGTGTGGAGAGTGGTTGGTCGTGTGAAAGTCTGTGCTCATATACCCTATATATTAAATAATACGATTGTGTTTGAATTTCATAAATCTGAGATATTATTATTTATTAATTCACATCAATTGTGTTTTCTTATACATTTAATTGTTCTATTTACAGAAAGGAGTCTCATTATAGTGATTATCCACATAGTATAAGTTAATCAAATGTTTTGACAGCTAAATTGCTGTAGATTATGCTAGTCATCATTTCGTCAGTTACAATATATATCAATACACTATAGTGTATTGATATATATTGTAACTGACTGATAACATTATAAAATACAAGCTGTGATATAAACATTCATGTGCATGTAAAAATAAATTAGGTAGTTGTGAAAATGTGTTTTATATGGCATGTTGTTGTTTTTTTCACAAAAGTTATTATTGATTTTTTTAATCACTCAGTTAAGCAGATATGCTAATAGTATATCAATTTTATGAGATATATTTATAATTAGGATTAAGATCAGTTGAAAAAGTTAGAAGGTAAAAGGTCAAATGCTTATTTTTTGTGTATTGCAACCTCTAATCTGTATAAAGTATGAATTCTTTCTTGAAGTTAAAGAAATAGTAAATTAATAGATCATGTACTCTAAAAATAAAAATGTTGTCCTAATGAACTTTTAATAACACAGTTGAGTTTTCACTGAAACATATACCACCATATATATATATATATATATATATATATATATAACATCCATCATATGAAATATATATATATATATATATATATATTTCATATGATGGAATTAACATTCATTATGTTGTCTTTATAAAATACTTTAATATAAAAATATAAATAAATATTATAGACAACTATATTTGAATTAATAAATAATAAATTTATTTTGCATCGTATCGATTTTCGTTCAAAATGAACCTTCTCAAGATGTTAGAATAAATCAAAAAGTCACGCAATTTATATTAACTTAGTATACACATATTGTTCAAACCAAACCTTAAAAATTATTAAAATTTTCAATGTTTAATTGACGACCTACAATTCAACTTCACGGATTCTTGGAGCAAAATTCAGAAACTAGCATCCTTTGACCTTAATGAGAAAGGCTTCATAAAAAATATGACAATTTAAAGAATACAGTTTATAAAATTCACTATCAACAATCAGAAGACACCGATCGCATAAATGTCTGTAGAGTTGAAAGAAATCAGATGGTATATCCTCATTATAGCAGTTTTTTTTAAAATTTTGTTTATAAAAATCTTTAAATAAATTAAAAGACATTATATTTACTAAATTATATAAAAACTTGCATTTTTCTTTAGTAGATGAAAATTCTAAAGTCACTTCGTTCTTTAATATAAATATTTCAATGACGTTCTAATTTAAAACGATTTCTAATTTTCTTCAATAATATTTCATATGATGGAATTAACATCCATTATGTTGTCTTTATAAAATACTTTAATATAAAAATATAAATAAATATTATAGACAACTATATTTGAATTAATAAATAATAATAAATTTATTTTGCATCGAATCGATTTTCGTTCAAAATGAACCTTCTCAAGATGTTAGAATAAATCAAAAAGTCACGCGATTTATATTAACTTAGTATACACATATTGTTCAAACCAAACCTTAAAAATTATTAAAATTTTCAATGTTTAATTGACGACTTACAATTCAACTTCACGGATTCTTGGAGCAAAATTCAGAAACTAGCATCCTTTGACCTTAATGAGAAAGGCTTCATAAAAATTATGACAATTTAAAGAATACAGTTTATAAAATTCACTATCAACAATCAGAAGACACCGATCACATAAATGTCTGTAGAGTTGAAAGAAATCAGATGGTATATCCTCATTATAGCAGTTTTTTAAATTTTGTTTATAAAAATCTTTAAATAAATTAAAAGACATTATATTTACTAAATTATATAAAAACTTGCATTTTTCTTTAGTAGATGAAAATTCTAAAGTCACTTCGTTCTTTAATATAAATATTTCAATGACGTTCTAATTTAAAACGATTTCTAATTTTCTTCAATAATATTTCATATGATGGAATTAACATCCATTATGTTGTCTTTATAAAATACTTTAATATAAAAATATAAATAAATATTATAGACAACTATATTTGAATTAATAAATAATAATAAATTTATTTTGCATCGAATCGATTTCCGTTCAAAATGAACCTTCTCAAGATGTTAGAATAAATCAAAAAGTCACGCGATTTATATTAACTTAGTAAACACATATTGTTCAAACAAAACCTTAAAAATTATTAAAATTTTCAATGTTTAATTGACGACTTACAATTCAACTTCACAGATTCTTGGAGCAAAAGTCAGAAACTAGCATCCTTTGACCTTAATGAGAAAGGCTTAGTATACACATATTGAAATACTAAGTTAATATAAATCGCGTTACTTTTTGATTTATTCTAACATCTTGAAAAGGTTAATTTTGAACGAAAATCGATTCGATGCAAAATAAATTTATTATTATTTATTAATTCAAATATAGTTGTCTATAATATTTATTTATATTTTTATATTAAAGTATTTTATAAAGACAACATAATGGATGTTAATTCCATCATATGAAATATTATTGAAGAAAATTAGAAATCGTTTTAAATTAGAACGTCATTGAAATATTTATATTAAAGAACAAAGTGACTTTAGAATTTTCATCTACTAAAGAAAAATGCAAGTTTTTATATAATTTAGTAAGTATAATGTCTTTTAATTTATTTAAAGATTTTTATAAACAAAATTAAAAAACTGCTATATTGAGGATATACCATCTGATTTCTTTCAACTCTACAGACATTTATGTGATCTGTGTCTTCTGATTGTTGATAGTGAATTTTATAAACTGTATTCTTTAAATTGTCATAATTTTTATGAAGCCTTTCTCATTAAGGTCAAAGGATCCTAATTTCTGAATTTTTCTCCAAGAATCTGTGAAGTTGAATTGTAAGTGGTCAATTAAACATTGAAAATTTTAATAATTTTTAAGGTTTGGTTTGAACAATATGTGTATACTAAGTTAATATAAATCGCGTGACTTTTTGATTTATTCTAACATCTTGAGAAGGTTCATTTTGAACAAAAATTGATTCGATGCAAAATAAATTTATTATTATTTATTAATTCAAATATAGTTGTCTATAATATTTATTTATATTTTTATATTAATATATATATATTGTAACGATGGAAATGGATGTGAAGATCGAATCTAACCGCAAACTACGATATCTGCTCTACAAGGCGCCATCTAGGCATTTAAACCTAGAAAAATTTATAGAATAGGCAGATACGCGCTGTTAAGATTCCACTTTATTTAAATATTCAGATCGTTAGCCCAAGTCACTAGCTCAGCGGAGACACAGAAATAAAAATCTATATCTTAATTTATATTTTAAATATAAATAAATAAAAGCCACTGCCAGAAATTAACACATAAAAATATTTATTTACGCACATATAAAATAACATTTAAATTTTGAGGAATAAGTTCAACATTTTAGATTTTTCTATTAATCTTTAGTTTTACATTTAAGTAAATTACAACCATGAGTTTAATATTTATTTAGTGAGTCAAATATGAATAGACTACATAGATCTGCATTTGAAAAGAAAATATTCTTCCCTGATTTAACCTTAGGCAACAAATTTCGCAATCAAACCAGCGCCAATCAATCTGATACATTTATGTATTCAATGTAACATGAAAATATGACAACACAAAATATTATACTGTCAGGAATGTACATCTGAACAGCAAGTAGAATTAGAGAAAAAATTGTCTCTCTACCAACCAGGAATGCGACATCTGTTGGCGAGTAGAACAATAAACATAAAACTCCATAGGAAAGGACTGCGGTCCTTTGCCATCTTACAAACCCATCCATAGGCAAACAGAAGGTGTGTGGCATATATATATATATATATAATCCTGCCCATAGCGGATCTCATACTACATCTACAATTACACAAATATATCCAATTCATTGAACCAATTCAACTACGAAATGAATAACCTAAAATTATGCTCCCTTAATATAACTTTAAAAAACTATATAGCCATTCACGCCCGACTTAAATTTAACATTTAAATACGTTCGCACAGATTATTTTTATAAATTTGTTTTTAAAATGTTGAGTATAGATCGGCTGCACAGATTCCATGGTCAAAAACATCCAAATTAAACACAATCAATCAAAATACAAAATCATCGATAACGTCAATTGCAAAAGGGAATACACAAGCCCCATGGAATTCATCATAAGATGCCCGCATTAACATCGTTGACCTATATATTCTAATCAAATGTGAAAACTTCAACATAATAAACTGCTAATGAATCTATGCAATGTCTATACCCAACCTAAATTTCATCATTTAAAATTTAAACAATAAATAATTTATACAATAAGAACAAAAAAAAAATGGAAATGATTTTTATCAATCGGAAAACATATAAAATTAAACATTATTAATTTGATTTTAAACTTAAAAAAGTCAGATAGAAGTTCATAAGCTTGAATGAAAGTTTTTAATTGTTTTTAAATTTAGAGTTCATGTCCATATAGCTTACGATAGAAGAGTCAGGTTTCTGCTTTTAATTCCTGTGACGCCTCCATTGGAAGATAATGTTCTGGAGATGGCAATAGCTGGTTCAAGGTATCACAGTCTTTTCATTTTTTTTTATATAGAGAGTGTGGTATGTGCATCCTACCATATCTCTCAAACACAACTGGAACTCCAGAAAAAACTCTATTTCTCTTTTTATATTATCCACATGGATTCATTCAACAAAATGTCACTAATCCATCACTTTCGTTAGGGTCTGAGCCAAGGCTTAGTGCTTCCATTGGTCAAGCTAATTTCTCTTTATTTTCTTATCTATCTTTCATCAGATCATTTTAATTATACAAGAGCCCAAGGCTAGCTTTCTTTTCAAACAATTTATAAACAATCATTTCTATTTACAGATTACAAGAATTAATTAATACCTGTTTTTATTTTTAAATCTTGTACTTTTTTTTTTTATAAAAAAGTACGTTCAAATACTTATTTATTTGTTTTTTTTTTTAAAAAAAAATATTTTTAAAGTTTGGCATCTGTGCGAATGTATATACATTTAACAAACATTTTAATTTTAGCATTTAATTTTTTACTTTTATTTGCGAACTTTTAAGTTTTTATTTTAAATTAATGTAATGACATATTTATATATCGTTACAATATATATATATTATTTAAAATTAAATACGATTTGACACACAAATTGTCATCAATCCATGATTCTATTACAATAAATAAATTGATATAAAAATTAAGTGTAGAACATTAAATATAATATTTTAATAAATAATTAATTTACCTCTTCTTCTGCAGATATAATAATATGGAGGGGAAGAGAAAATGTCTGTTTTCAAAATAGAAAATAAAAGATGCATAAATAAAATTATTACAAAAACAATCTGAAGCACTTTATGACTTTAATAAAAATCTAAACATTCAAATGCAGATGATTTGTGCAATGAGCATAGTCAAGTTTCATCTGTTGCTGAATGTGAGGTTTTGGGATAGAATCTGTCAACTCAAGATTTTAATGTGGAAAAGCCCAATGAGAATGGAGAACCACTCAATGATAATTTCAATGAAGAACAGCCAAATAAAGATTTCACTCAACGGCAAGAAAACTTTTCAATTGATGAACTGGAAGTTCCAGCAAATTGTATTAAAATTACAGATAAACATTGACTTACTTGGAATGAATGTGGGCATATTCAAAAGGAGGTCATATTGAATCCTGAAGGAAGAAAATTTTGTTATGTTTATTATAAAAGAAAAGGAAAATGTTGAATTAGTATATAGGATACGACTAATTTATTTATATGCACAAATAGTGCTTTCTGCCTTTTTATAATTTATTTTGTCCAATGAATCATGAAGACTTTTTATCAAATTTTGTAATACATAGCTATAATCAATGGAGGAATTTATCTCATACACTTCATATACATAAAAAAAAGTATTGTTCACACAACATGTATAAAACATGGTACGATTTAAAAGCCTGACTGATAGACAATAAGACAATTGATGCCAAATTAAAAACATTGAGGAATTGGAGAAAAAAAATCATTGGTCAAATGCATGTGTAAGAATAATTGAAATAATAAAAGAACTTGCTTCACAATGTTTACCATTATGTGGTATTTCAGATAAACTATAAGCAAAAATAATGGTTTTTTTTTTTTAAATTTAATTGAAATCGTCCATTATTGTGAAGACACATAAATAGAACACTAAAATCCAAATATAAGAATAATTACTTGAACAAAGACATACAAAATGAAGTTATTCAATTTCCGAGTAATGCTGTCACAGATAAAATTTTATCATCTATTGTATTGTTAAGTATTTTTCAATTATTTTATATCATATTCCAGAGAGAACTCACACTGAACAAATGACAGTTATCATTAGGTATGTTTTTGCAATGAGAAATTATCTATTGAAGATCATTTTTGAGGATTTTTGGCAATTGAGGATTTTACAGATGAACATTTATATAATGTAAAAATTATAAACTGTAAAATTGGGATTTGGATTTATAAAATCAAAATCTTGGAGTTTTATTTGTACCATGCACAACTCATAGTTTAAGTTTAGTAGTTGATGACACTGCAAAAGTAAATTCAGGAATAATATTTTTTTTAGAACCATACAAGTTATTGATGCTCTTCAACTATTGAGAGATTAAGTAGGAAAAATATTCTCTGATGACAATTTTGATTAGGAAAGTAAACACAAATCTCAGATTTTATATAGGAAATTTAAAAAAAATCATTTTCTATGTCCTCTTGCTTTATGGCATCACTTACTATATTTTATAAATCCTGCTGTAAAATCCTCAAACAAATATTTTTCATGCTTTGATAGCCATTAAAAATCTAAAATAATTTTGTTAGTTTTACCACACAGATGTCTGTTACAATTTTTTATTTTAAACAGCTAAAAATCTATGTGAAAATTTAGAAGATCCACACTTGAAAAGAAATAATGTTGTGAGAAACAGAAAAAAAGTAAAATTTAATATTATGAACATTAGAAGAAGGATCCCAACCACCCGAAGGTAAATTTAGAGTAAAATTCTTTTTCACAATATTAATATGACAATTGCATCTCTTGATGAGAGATTTTACACAAATGGAAGACCACAATAAACAGTTTGAAATTTTGTCACCTATAAATTAACTTGGTGAAGCTGATTAAAAAAAATTAAAAAAGAATCTTTCAATCTACACATTTATTTATATATTTCAATTTACAAATTTATTTACTTGACAATGATAATAATAAACACATAAATGGGGAGGAATTCTATGAAGAACTATACCCATTTAAATAACTTATTTTCATATGAATTGTTTCAGTTCAAAGATCCACATGATGTTCCAAGTTAGTTTCATGAAAATGATTTGACACAGTTTCATACCAAAATGTGAGCATATCAATACAATTTTTATTATCTCTTACTCCAAGTATAGAGTAGATAGAGAACATTTTTGAAGTTAAAAATCATAAAAAAATTTCTTTATGCTTGACAATGACTCAAGATAGGTTAGTAAATTTGTGAATGATAACAATAGAGAATGACATATGTAATGCTGTAAATGTAGATGATTTGTATAAATTCAGTTCCTTAAAAGCTTGAAATTCAATTTATAATTATATATATTATATTTAATAAATAATTGAAATATAAATATAATCACTTAGAATTTTTTTTTTTGGTTTTGAGGGGAGAGGGAGGTGCCAATTACTATTTTACATAAAGGCGCTCGTGATCCTTCCTCCTGCCCTTGCCAGAACAATTTAAAATTAAATATCCCTCTTTCCATAATTTATTGATTGCTACGATTACAGCTTCATTGGAGAAGACTTCTACTTTCTTTCACCTCTTCTGCCTCTCCATTAGGCTTTTTCATTTTTAGGTATTTGCAGTTCGCTTTATTATTCTAATTTTAGAGAAATTCAGCATACACACTTTGCAATAGCAGAGATCGATTTCTAACAGAGACGCCTAAAAATCTAATGAGACATTCTAAAGAAGAAAATTATTTCCTTTATATTCTTACATAATTGCAATAAAAGCACCACATTACAATTGATATATATATATATATATATATATATGAAAACGTTTGTATTTTTAAAAAGTATCCTATATATTTAGGATAATGAACATACAACATTCTTCAGATATCTATCTTAATAATCTTCCACACATATAAAAAAGTCTAAAATAAAAGTAATAATAGAATTATAGACTAAAGTTTGCTTGTAAATTTATATATAAAAATATATTTTAATAATATGTTATACTGTACTAAATATTTTTTAAAATAAATAATTGAATTTATATCTTAGCATTTTTTTTTTTAAAAAGAGATCATTCCAACATATGGAAGAATGTTAATATAGATTAAAATAAATATTTTGATAAAAAATATTTTTTTTTTAATGTGCTGTTTTTTATTTATTATTTATATGTCGAATATATTAAAAAAGCTCAAATAATTATTAAACCAAATATTTTGTATATTTTTAATTATTCGTTAAAATATATATCTCATGTATAATATATATTCATCTATATTTTATATCTATAATCATGTTTATACTGTAAGATATGTAAAAATGTTGATGAATTTCTAATATGTATGTTTGAGTGTTGCATGTTTATAAGTTATGTAAAGTGTAGGAACTTAATATGATAAATTTACTAGAATAGCTTTAGTGATAAATATACACAAAAAAAGCAAGGACTTTTTATGTGATGGTTAAAAATCATAAGTATAGATTAATTATGTTAAATTATTTTAGTAATTTAAAAATATGTTTACATTAATATTATTTTTATGTGATTTTATATATAATATAAAGCTCCTGAATAGAGATGTTACATAAGTATATACTTTTAATTATATTACTTTGAAGACAATTGAAATAGTGTCACACTATCATATGTTTAATTTATTTTATTATGATTATTAGAATAATAATAATAATAATAATAATAATAATAATAATAATAATAATAATAATAATAATAATAATAATAATAATAATAATAATAATAATAATAATAATAATAATAATAATAATAATAATAATAACAACAACAACAACAAGAACAACAACAACAACATCAATAATAACAACTAGTAGTCATGATGTAAAAATATTTGTTAATTTAATTTTTAAATTTAATTGTTTTTCACTCCTGTACACTTCTATACTTCAAAGTTTTTTACAACACCACTATTATTCATTAATATAATTTATTCAAATTGCTTTATTGGTTGAGAGTTCATAAGATAGTCAAAAACAGAAAGTGTGAGCATCAGAATTGATCTTGGGACTCCTCATTCTAGAGTTTGATATTCTATGATTGTGCACAACTGCACATGACACTTTTTTTTAATTCATTATGTCCCTTTTTTAAAGTGGAACTATTTCTCCTCATTTTATATTATGTTATAAAGTAATAATAAATGGTTACATGAAACATTTATCAATAAATAATACTAGCATTTATTTGCACGTATCTTATAAAATTGCTTTAATACAAAATAGAGATAACATGCATCCATGATAAAACACATTGTTAAATTATAAATAATTCATAGCAAATAATTTGGACATTACATAATGGTTGAATTGTAGACATGTATGATGTCAAACTTAAACCTATATCACAATTATCAACTAGCATAGTATATCTAAATGAACCTCTGTCAGTATACATGTATTTTTTGAACAAATTGAATAGTTGTGTTACAAATTTGACATTTTTGGTACATTGGTGGTAATAGACAATCAATATATGACTGAAAATGGTTATTAATCAAACTTCACTTTATGTGCCATATTGGGCAGCCAAAATCTAACAGACAATACTCAGCAACTCACTTAGTTGGGTGACAATATTTGCACCAAAATGTAGCAGTGAAAAAATCAGATAAAGATTAAAATTGTTTTCTTCATGTGTGAAGTTAAGTGATCAAACTGTAATAGTTCAATATTATATAAAATGATTTTGTTTAAGCCCAATTTGGTGATTAAAACACAATTGATCAAATACTCATAAATTTATACTAATCGATCTTTATTGATAAACAGCCAAAAATTTACAAAATATAATCAAATAGCATGATTTTGATGGTCTCATAATTTAATGAATAAAAAGTAATAGTGTATATTATTGTAATATTTTTTTATTATGAATTGCCTAACACATTAGTGGTCAAAAATATCTCTGACCATTGCAAAAAAGTAATTTTGTTTATACCTCAGATTATGTAACCCAAATTGTTATTACTATAACAATGATTTGCCATAAATTAAGTAAGATACTAACCATTATTTGATAGTAGTATTGTTAAGCTATAAATTGAATTAGCTCAAAGTATAATGATAAATAATTTAAAATTAAGAAGAAGAAATTTAATTCTGTATATTTTTATCTGATTTTGTAAGCTATTTCAACTAACTGCTTACAATAATATAAATCTAGGATAAGACTATAAAATATTGTATAACCCCCCCCCCCCCAAAAAAAAATATAAATTAAAATTATTAAAAATCTATACATTTATAATGTATCAATTAATCTGTAAATCAATAAACATTTAATTTAATAAATACATAACTTTAAAAAATGTTCATTATCATCATGGATAATCATTATCAATCCACTGCATGATGAAGGTCTCTCCCACTTCAATTTATATTCTTCGATCTCTCGGCCCTTTTTTCCACATCACCCTTGCACATGTTTTTATTTCATCCATCTATCTCACATATAATCTCTTTGTAGGTCGTTTACAATGTCTTGGAATCCAATTTTAGAATTCAACTGTCTATCTATTAACATCTCTTCTAGAAATATGTCCAGCCCAACTCCATGTCAGTCTTTTATTTATTTCAACAATGTCAATAATATTTGTTTATTTTTGTACCCATTTATTGTGTTTTTAATTACTCCTAACATGCATATTTCCATGCTTTTTTTTAGTAATCTGGAGTTTCTGTATTGAACTTCTATTAAGTATCCAAGTATCAGATCCATAGGTAAGAGTTGGTAAAATACATTTACTAAAAACCTTTGCAAATACATAGCCATAATTCCTTTTAATATTATGTTCTTTCTAGCAAAAGCACTCCAACCCAAATTTAATACTATGATTCATTTTATCTATTAATTTTCCATCTGTAGTAATAATCTGACCAAGGTATTTGTAGTTGTTACCTTCTTCTAATTCATCATAATCAATCTTTATTTTCATATTTTGAGAAACTCCATGGAACATTATTTTAATCTTTATAACATTTACCTTTAGTCCTATTTTCTTACTTTCATTGGATAATTCTTGCAACATTTCATGAAGCTGTAAAGCATTATTTGCAAAAACAACTACAAACATCTGCAAAAATATATATGAATTAAATAATCTCCATTTTCTTTTGGTCCTTTAGCTTCCCATTTTAATCTACAAAATACTTCTGCAGCACTGCTGTAAAAAGTTTTGAAGATATGGAGTCATCCTGCCTTACACCCTTCTCAATGTTAACCTCCCAATTATTATTACGTAATATATTTGTTGCTGTTGCATTTATATATATATATATATATTATTATATATATATATATATATATATATATATATATATATATATATATATATATATATATATATATATATATATATATATATTCTTCAGGGCTATACCTTGATGATCCAATTCTTTAATCACTGAAAAAAGGCTTATAAAACCAAATGCCTTTTATATAATCTACAAATCCAAAGCATAATAGTGACTCATATCCATTGGTCTTTTATATAACTTCTCTCAATACATGAATATAACCCACTGTATTAAAACCACTTTTAAATTCAGTTTGTTCTTATAATTGATTGAAATCCAATTTTCCCTTTAGACAAGTTGTAATCATCTTGGTATAAATTTTTTATAAAACTTATAAAAGGCTGATACTTCTGTAATTTATAATATCTTCTTTATCACCCTTTTTATTTATTAATATTAATACTTTATTCTTCCAATCATTTGATACATATTTATTATTTAGACATTTGGTATATATCTTTGCCATTTTTTTTTATTTTTTCACCTGCTTATTTAATATATTGAATATAATTCCATTATTACCTTGAACTTTTTTCTTCTTCATAAATTTAATTATAGGTCTCAACTCTTCATGTAATGCCCTGGATAATTCAGTAGATATAATAGATGTGGGAGGTACCTGTTCTTTATTACTATATAATTCTTGATAGAACTCTTCTACCCATTTGATGATGTCATCTCTCTTTTTAGTAATAGTTCCATATTTTTTTGTTATTGCAGATACAAGGTCTCATACCAATACTAAATTGTTATTTTACACTCATGAGCCTTTATTCTCTTCTACAGATTTTCTTGCTAGTTGTATTTATACATTCTTATATCATGATCAACTCTTTTTCTCACCATATTATGAAATTCAAGCTATTCAATCCTTCTTAATGCATCATTTTTATACATCTTCATGTTCCTTGTTTTTTCATTAATTCTCTATTCTCAGAGGAAATTTTATTGGTCAATTGCTACTTTTTTTACCAGCTATGTATGTTGCAGTTTTTAAAAGTGTCTCAGTTATTTTCCTATTATTTCCTATTAATTTCATTCAAACCTGAATCATAATCAAAATTTACTAATACTTGAAACCAATTTGCAAGTTCTAATTTAAGTTCATTAGAATGTTTCTGAAGATTAGGAATATCAACTGTAAATATTGTTTTCCTAATAATTTTTCTCTCTCTAGATTTGCATTAACACGTATTTTACATCTCACTAGTCAATGATCACTTACTATGTTGAATTTATTAAGAATATTATAATCTTGAAATATATAATATATATTTTCTGTTACTTAAAATATAATCCAATTTTACTGTAATTTGATTTGGATGCTTTTATATCCATTTCCTTTTAAAAAAATTTTAAAGAATAAAAGTCATAATATATTTTTTTCTTATCAAAACCCCACAATTCTATGCCCTCTCTCATTTCCATTACTATAACCAAATTTTCCTACAGGACATTCATCTTTTTTTTTTTTTTACCAATTCTAGTATTAACATCTTCCATAATAATTTTAAAATGTTGTTTAGTCTGATCAAAATCCTTTTGTACATTGATATACAAATCTATTAATTCTTTTCTATGAGAACTTGGTGAGGTATAAATCTGAATTATCTGCATTTGGTATCTGCTATTAAATTCAATAACTAATCTTGGCACTCTATATACCATCAATCTCCTCAAACTTGTTCTTCCACTTTTTATTTATAAAGAATCCTACTTCACTTGTACTTCCAATATATGTGCCTTTGTAGTAGAGTATGTATTCACATTTTAAAACAATTGCCTCTTCATCTTTTTTTCTAACTTCACAATGTCCAATAATGTTCCACTTAATAAAAAAAAAACTGTTATTTTTCAAATTTTTGCAATTTTCTATCACTTCAAAGTGATTTGAAGTTGTATGTACCTAAATAAAAATCATCATTAAATGGCAGCTTGGATCCATAATAAATGAATTCTTATCACCTCTGCTTTCAGCAACCAATTGCTGTCATCGCTGGTGAGTTTACAGCCTCCTGGGAATAAGGGTCATGATTTATTTTTGTCTGTCATGATTGTATATATCAATTAAAAAAACGCATTCACAAATCCATTCATTCTGCTTTATCAGGCAATTGAGAAGAAATACCATGGTATGTATTTATCTTGAATTTAGAGATAAAAATCCAAAAATCTTACCACTTTTTCTAATGTGTGTTGGTAAGCAGCACATTCATGTTTATATACAATATAAATAATCACATAGTAATAACAGCTGCAATGACAATGACATATGTAGTGGACATTAGAAATTTACATGCTCAGTTGCTTTAGGCCTCCTCCAATAGGAAATCAAAGGGTTCTTTTTTTAGTTAAAAGAAAACTCCTTTCAGCAACCAAGAAATTAATATCTGTAACTTAATAAATATATGACTAGAAGAGTAAGTGATCTATTACTTAATTGCTAAAATAATCATTTTTATTTTTATTTAATTCAAATAAAATATTTTTTTAAAATGAAGATACATATAATTTTTATTTAATTAATACTTTTTTAAAAATATTTCATATACACTTAAATCCATTCTTCCATTCATTATGAGTTTGAACCTATTTCTACTAATATTTTTTAATTATCTTAATTATTTTAATATTAACTATATTAAACTTTATATAAACAAATGATTCTTTATTGTTTTCTTGACTTACAATATGATAGATTTACAAGTGACATAAATTTGTATATATGTTGGGATACATCCAATCATCATTTATTATCCTCCTGTAGTTGATAAGTGAATAAATAAAGAAAATAATTAGATAACACAGTGTTTAATAAATTTATGTATTGTTTGATAAATAAAAAGTGTATGAACAATTTACTTATTAAAATTAAAAATAAAACATGTTAATGTTGTATAAAATAATTTACTAAAGGAGAATCTCTCGTTCACAAGCTAATAAAATTGAAGGATTATGTTATTGTTGTTACTAGATGACAGAAAAAGGGTCTTAGAAAAAAGAACACACATTTTTTTTTCAAACTTTGTGTTTTATTTTATATATTTTTATCAACAGATTCTTGATTTGTAACAAACTTACAATGTACTGTGAAAGGAAATTATCTGAAGGGGGAAGAACATAAATTCCCCTCAGTTGATATCTTTATAAATAAATGGAATTTATAACAACAAACGTTATGCTAATTGCTCAAAGCTTCAATCTGTTAGATTTTCACAGACTGTAGTATCTCTAAAAGAATAAACAGATGTCATCTAATAATTAAAATGTTGACTGAATCCTAAGTCTGTGTTGGTCATTATGGGGATATTAGAGAAAATGTCTTGGGAGGAGGGAAACATATTATTAAGTTATATGATGATCTTGGTAAGAATTGCCAATAAAAATCTTTTTTAAATTTTTAACTTATATGACTTTCATTTATTAATAATAATCAGTGGAATAATAGTACACACTGATAGATGCCTATCAAAATTCTTGATTGTTTTGATTATAAATTCGGCCTATTTATTATCTTTCGATACACATTTAAATAGTAAAACCAAGTAAGACTTAAG
Organism: Epiperipatus broadwayi; assembly: GCA_028023455.1. NCBI lineage: Eukaryota > Metazoa > Onychophora > Udeonychophora > Euonychophora > Peripatidae > Epiperipatus > Epiperipatus broadwayi. Next base: position 442,195 of record JAQFVV010012772.1, on the reverse strand, counting down.
TTAATTATATAAATATTTTCTTTAAAAAACAAATTAAAATTTAAAACATAGCTAATATTTTTTAAGAGTTAATGAGTTAATGTATAGCTTAAAAGTTTTATATTGTATTATTATTAATTTAGGCATTATTTGATTTACTTATTTCACAAATCATTCTATTATACAAAATTATTTTTATTACACAATTTATTGTATTTTTAAGGCATTTAATTGTATATCCTATACAATACTCCTTACCAAGAAAATTAATATTTATTGAATTTTATTTTCTTTCCCATGCAAAACACTTATCTTTGAACTCATTGACACCTTACAAATGCATGGGTCCATTATAATGAAGATCTAAATTATTATAAATCCATTTGTGGATCTGACTATTCATTTATAGATCTACTAGTTATTATTTGGACCATCCAAATGTAACATTTATCCATTAAATTTTTTGATACCCCAAATTTATGCACAATTATTTAACAATTACTTATTATACATTACATTTTTGTTCCAACAAGGCCATGAATGTTTATTCATAACCCATGAGAGATTTAATCATAAAATAATAAATAGAAAATATTAAAATATTTTCTTAAATTTCACAACTAATATAAGCTATTTTTGTATATATTAGTGTTAGATTAAATTAAATAATGACTCAATAGATAATGATTTTTATTTTGAAGCAGTGCTTTGTTAAACATTTGAATTTGGAGTTGGTTGTCAAATTGTTTTTGAAAAATAGGCACAACAATTTTTGAATTGGAAAATAATAGAGCTATAAAATATGTGCCAAAGTACCTGATGATGATGCCTGGGCTTTCCAGTTGTTAATGAAAGTGAGGATTTGAAAGCACCAATTCTGTTCTATATGTTAGTATGACAACAAAAGAATGTGAGCTTATTACTAATAAATGATATTAAGGTCTCTCTCTCTCTCTCTCTCTCTCTCTCTTATATATTATATATATATATATATATATATATTATATATATATATATATATATATATATATATATATATATATAGTGCCCTTCTGGTTTTGCACCAGAAATATTATTTGTAATTGTATGGTATTATATCAGTAACATCTGATATTATATTCTTAAAAAAAAGAAATAACACAATTTTTAAAAAAAAAAAAATTATGATTTAAAACTATGATTAGAAGTACTTATAGGTGCAATTTAAAATTTATTAGATGTTTAGTATCTTACTTTATGGTATAATTAATGATAGGATAGGGGGTGGCTTGTTATAATCATAGTCAGTTCAGTTTGAGTTGATGCTAAGTTGTTTTATTTGTTCATAGATAAATATTAGGAGTTATTTGAGTGATTCTCTAGTTCATTTGCTTTACATATTTTAATTTATAATATAAACAGTGGAATATGTTTCACTCATCATCATTAAAATAGCCATTTAGTCACATCAGTTTAATGTCTATAGTGCATTATTAGTATATATTCATGTATTAATATCATTATTCAACTTCATTTTTCATTCATATGCTTCATTAAATCATTAAATATGACATCTCATATCCAAATATTTAATTTCATAAATAATAATGTTAAAAACCAGCTTAATTACATTTTAAGTGAATTAATTGAACATTGGGTTAATGAATTATTAAACAATAATTATACTAGAAAATATTTTATTTATTAAAGCAATTGTTATTAGTTTTATTCTGTTGTTTTTAAAGTACAGAATATTTAATTCTTGGTTCAATTTAATATTAATATTTTTTTATTTATTTAAAAGACAGAATAATTTTTTCCCCCACTTTTCTTGTTTTTTCAAGACAAAGTTTCTTGCAAAAATTAAGTGTTATTGTAATGGGAGGAGCAATTAATTGGTCTCTGTCTGGTGATCTTTGAACTTTCAGATATCTTGAACTATTGGAGGAGAAAAAGTGTGAGGTAATATTTTAAAAATCTATAAAAAAGGGATTCAACTGTAGACCTACACTGCAACTCAAGTTCTTCTGACTCAAGTCTTTTAACTCCACTCCAGTGCTGATTCCAACTACAACTACAAAATGTTAAAAGATCTTGCAATACTGTTTCATTTTTAAACAAAGTTTAATAGTATATATTTTTTTCTTCCAAGGTTCAAGCTGAAAGTAAAATATATTATTGGTTCAAAGATATGTGTACTTAAACCACACCAAAAGATATGTTGGTTCTATCCTTGGCTGACTATTTAAATTCTCCAACCATTGTCTAAAATACATGTAAGTGCCTATACTATATTATTTAAGTTTAAATTGACACTATTAAAAGTAAAAATGGGAATGTATAATAGTATTATAAAGTTGCCTAATTTAAACTTTAAATTGCATGGGAAAGAAGAAAAAAGAATGTATGTTTATTTGTCAAAATTATTTTTCTCAAGTTTTAATTATATTTTTAATGGAATAATTGCAGCGTGTGTAATTTGTGAACTGTTGTAAAACATTTTCAGAACTCTTTCTAAAAAAATTATGCTAGTTATAAAGGAAGATGTAAAAGGATGCATATGAATCATTTAATTTTGTCATCATTATTATTAGAACATTTCCATAATTATTTATATTTTTACCTATTTAAAAATACAAGACTAAATGTGCAATTGAACGTGCTGTTAATATTTACCTGTTTTTGTAGACTAATAGGAGAAACAAATTTATAAAATGGATGAATTATATGACTTTGCTTTATTAAATGCATTTCTCACCATTGTGAAACTTTTCTGTCTATAATATCTCCAACAAACTTATACAAATAAATATTATTAGCCAAAAAAATAACATAAATTCGGAATGGCTTTAAAAATGTAAAATAAAACGTTTGAATGTCCTAGGAATGAAAAATGAACTTCTACTTTATTTGCGTCGTAAAAAATATATTGCTTAATTAATAAAATTTCTCATACATAATGTCAACAGCAATTTATTAGCTAATGGCTGAGAACAATAAATTTGCTTTTAGGAATTAAAATATTATTTTGTTTTCCTGCAGGAACGTGTTTGTTATATATTCGTCAATATTTATATTTGTGTGCAAATTATTATTATTAAAGAGATGACCAAGGAACATCATTCATAAACTATTAATAAACTTTTTGTTTTTATAACCAAGAAAGAAGAAAGAAAAGAGAACTTTATTTTTATTATTATTTAATAGTATTTAGACAGATAGTGAGAGTTTAAGAAGAGTTTTATTATTTTTATTATTATATATATTATTATTCTTCTAAAACGTCTCACAAATGTACAATATTAAGAAAAATATTGTACAATGTAATTTTTTTATTAGTTTAATATAAGTTTTTCCATGTGTTAGATTATAATATACATGCATGGTAAGAGACAGATGAGTCCAGGTAATGCTAATAGGGGTGATAGCTCTACTTTAAAAGAAACACATTAGATGGGTTCTTATATTATATCTATACATTGTTCAACAGATTAAAAAAATAATTATTTTCAATAATTATTTAACCTGAAATATAAAGTTTTATTATTTGTCTAAGCCAATTTTTTTGCTTTAGATGTGTGTTAATATAAATGCAGTCTAAAAATAGATTGTTTTGTCTTATTTGCCAATAGAAATTATTGCCTTGTTTTCCAACTATTATTAGTATGATACCATGTCCTAAATAGTATATTATCAAATATGAAATATTTTTTATTGCTTTTACAATTAGTAATTGACATTTTGACAGTAGTTCTTTGCTACTGGGATTTGAATTGTCTGTGTATTATTATGCTTGTATATGTGTGTCCATTATTAAACTTAGCTATAATCATATGTTAAATGCAAGTACAAATGTTATATAATCAATTGGTTTCAGAGGAAGAGGATGGTCAATTGTTTGGAAAGATTAGTGACTTATTTAAGTGAATTATTGTTCTTTATTATGTTTGAATGGAAACATATTTTTGTGGCTATACATAGTAAAGTTAGCAATGTTTATAGTATGTATGAGATCAAGTAATCCCTTCTTTTCTGTGTATTGAAGTGTTTTTGATAGGAGTAGATGGAATCCTCCAGTTTTGATATTTGGTATTATGAATTAAAGTATATGAAGTTAAGTATATTATCTCCCTGATCATTTGGTGAAGAGATTTATTCCCACCAGTTTAGTTAGTCTCAGAAGTAAACTTGGGAGTTGTTAGGTTGATATTTATCTGATTTGAATTGTTAAAATCTTTTATACCCATATGTTATTGAATGTTTTTTTCCAGATTATACTATAGCCAAGGGCCAGATAATTTATTGATAAAAAGAAGAATAAAAGCAGAATAAATTTTCTTACAAAACAGCTGTAATAAAGTTAGTAATTAAAACTTGATTGACCATTGCCTTCATCCATATTATGATCATATTATAACTTCATAAGCAAACTGATTAGATTGATTAGAATTAATTATTTATTCTTTGACACACAGCATAATACAGACTCATGCATAAAGTGTTATTTTGAAAGATATGGAAAAATCCATTATTAATGTATAACTTTAATTATCATTTTAAAACATTTTTGTAGTGATCATTTAGATTTCATATCATCAATTTTTATCATTCAATCATCATTTGATTAAGTAAGCAAGCAAAGATAAAACATAGTTAATGAATAGAATTATTTATTTCTATTTTGGCAAAATAAAACAGTTATTTAATAAGAATACTTTACTTCAAGGTTGCAAAGGCAAATATATTTAATTAGAGGAATTATTTATTTCATTTTGCAAGATATAATTTGATAAAAATATGTTTAATTAATGGAATTTTTTATTTCATTTTGCAAGATATAATTTGGTAAGAATATATTTCATTAATGGAGCTATTTATTTCATAGTATCAAAACCTAGTTTGATATTATTCTTAGGTTTCAAATCCCTTTACTTTAGTTATAGTTAATGTGAATTTGAAGTAAAATGCACAATTCTAATTTTATTTGATAGTGTAATTAAAATATTTAATGCATGTGGTTTGTCATAGATTTATTAAGTTAATTGATAACTGAGTGTTATAAAACAAAATGTTGAACACAAGATAAATTTTGTAGTTGATTACCAGAAGTATAAAGTTATATTTCTTCAGTTCCATAGGTTTATCAGAAGTAGCTGACAACTAAAAAAACATTTCCTTTACAGTAAAATATATGGATTTAATTTTGGTTCATTATCTAATGTTACCAATATAAAGTGTTTCACAAATCTATCAAAATGTTTTGATAGATGAAATGTGTTAATTTTGAAATTTAAGAGATCATATTGTGTTATTTATTCTTATGAAAATTGTAACTAGTGATGCTAAATACATCCAAAATTTGTACTGACACCAATGAGAAATAGATTAAATGATTGCTTAGCTACATTTCTTGTTTTGTTAATGAATATTTTATTACTCTTAATTTGTATTTAAAATTCTTTTATAACATTCATTCATTGTTTCATATTTCCACACATGCTCACACATTTATTTTATTAATTTTTGACATAATTGTATTTTCATTTAATTATGATAAACCTCCAGATATGATGATATTGATTTCCTTGATCCAAACACTATGAGATGCCAATGATCTACTGATTGTCTTAGAAAGATTTTATTATTTAGTAATTATTTAGATGATGAATTGAAATTAAAATGTACCCGATTTCTTTCATTATCTAACTGCCATTATTTTGTTAGGGAATTGCATAGTTTATATTATTATTTTCATAATATTAAATAATAGTTATTGAGAGATAGAGATTTTAGATTAGGCCATGACATAAAACAGATTCCCCTGAGATCTTCAATTTTTTAATTCAGATCAAATAATAAATTCAATTAATCCGATTAGATTAGTGTGTAATTAATATTTAGTAATGATAGGTTTAGTTTAAGTTCAGATCCAACTAATTATACATATAATATCTAAATATTATATTTTAGTTATTAGTTTAATTTTCTAATATGGTAGAGGGTGTTCAATGCATGTGGATGATGGAAGGAGGTGAATATAGATTATAATTAGTTAATTTTAGATGGTAGCATTTTACCACTTTAAATCTTATTTATTTTAGAAATTGATAGATGTTTTATTCCTATTAATTATAATATTTTCTCCCATATCTAATGTACATTGTACTCCTCATACACCCCTGTATACCTCAGCTGAGATAGTTTAAGGTGAAACTTTAATTAAGAGCCTCATAAATAAATTTAGGCTAAAGTTAGTTCGATAGTTTATTCTATGATCCATAGAATTGGCACCCCCGGGTATTTGTTAGTGATGGTAATTGGTGGTGAGGGGGTTACAATATATATATATATATATATATATATATATATATATATATATATATATATATATATATATATATATATATATATATAATTTTTTTTAAGTTTGGAAGAATGATATTGTGAATAAGTAAATCAATCACACTTGAAAAATAATGCTATTGTGGTACTTTATGTTGAGAGAGACTTTTGTATAAATTGAATTATATGTGAGTAGAAATTGAATTAAGTTATATGGATCTACAATAAATAAAGCATTGTAGAAAACAAGTTATTTATTTTGCTTACTCTAAGATATTAAATTGATAGGAAATTCCCATTCTTTCCTTACTAAAATAAAATAATAAATACAAATACAAAAGAAACCATGGAAAGTGAGAAGGAGATAAATACAAGGTCAGGGAAGAGACCTGTCTCATCAGTAAATGATCTAAATGAATCTAAAATGGCAATGTGGCAGAACTTTGATGATTGAAATGAAACAAAGCCAAGAAGAACTTGAATTAGACTTGAAATATAGTCAGAGAGATTGAATAAATAAGGGTGTACAGAGTCATTTAAAAATGAACCAGCCCAAAAACTTATTGAAAGTTCTATTAAATAAGATCAATGAAAATCAACAAAAAGTATGAACAGAGTCAGGAAATATTTAAACTAGAGTTGAAAGCAAGTCAAAAAGGGCTTAAACTAGACAGAAAACAATATGAGGAAATCTGAGTAATAGAAATAGAAGAGGGTCAACATGAATTATAAAATTAATTAAAGCAAGAGATCAAGCATGAACAGACACAATTAATTCATGAAATAAAAATGGGGCATGAGTAAATACTTAGCTTAAACATTAGGTTCAATAAATTAGAGAGTAAGATGTTAAAAAGTCAAGATCAAATGCAAACCAAAATCAATAATACAGAAAATAGCATAGGAAAAAAACAAAATTGGACCCATGAGTTAGAAACTCAAGACAGAAAAATACAGATTAGAATCCCAAAGAAAGGCTAAAATTCAAGAAAATAAGCTAAATGGATGCCAATAGATTTGTGATAAAGACATAGAAAAAAGAGTGAATAAACAAGATTTAGAAACCAAAAGTTTAGAAACTCAGATACAGCATAGTCATTTAAATTATGATATTACCTTAGATGTGCCACAATCTAAGGATAATGACAAGCTTTCTGTAAAAGGGAATTCAGTTAATGGCTTGGATAGTAATGATAGTTCTAAAAGTATAACCCTAAAAATAAAGCTTTTAAAATCTAAATGGTTTTATTATCAAATGACACATAGTCATGAATACAAATACCTTGACTGGGAACATACAAATTTTTTTGATCACAAATTAAGGCCAGTAATATGTGTGGACTTATAAAAGTAATACTTTGGAAAATATAGCATAATTTCCAAAGCTACAATCAAATGCATAAATTGTTATAGATATAGTGGTAAATATCCAATTTATGGTATGACAAGAATCATAATTTTGTTTGGTACAAAGATTTTATATTTATTACAAATAAAATTTTGACATTATTGGCAAAACATTATGCAACTCAGATGATGTTATGGATTTATTTTACAAATATCCAGGTAGAATGAAACAAAAAATGAACGAGGACATATAATTGTACATATTCATTAATTATATTATTGTGCTGATATAGGTTTAGTTAATCATAAATTATGATTGAAGGTTTAGCTAACTGTCATCACCTTATGTTGTTTTAGAATTGTTTTCTTTATTTTTGTTAAGAATGTGAATATGTGATATACACACTCATCATTTATTATCCTCCTGCAATTGAAAATCTTGGGTTTAATAAATATATGTATAGTTTGAGTAAATGGAGAGTGAGTGAACAATTTATTTGTTAAAATTAAAAATAAAATAATTTAAGTTGTATTGAATAATAAAAACGACTTTATTCAAATTAACAGAATGAGAATATCATGTTCATCAGCTAATAAATAAAGAATGCATTATTTTTGTTACTAGGTAATAGAAAAAAGGCTCAGCCAAAATAGTCAATCCCCCCCCCCCACAATTTGTTTTATTTTATATATTTTATCAATAGATCTAGATGAGGAAGAACATAACTCCACTCAGTGGACATCTTTATAAATAAATGGAATGGATGATAACAAACACTATGCTGACTGCTCAAATTTTCAAACTACTAGATTTGACATGGATTGTAGTATCTCTAATAGAATAAGTGGATATCTAATAATTAAAATATCTACTGAATACTATGTTTGTGTTTGACATCATGGGAATATTAGAGAATATATCACTGGAGAAGGAGGGATCCAAAATCCTAAGTTATATATTGAATTTGGTAACAAACACCAATAAACAAATCTTTTCTAAACCCTTTACTCAGATAACTTATATTTATTAATAATAATCAATGGGATAATACTACACACAATAGGTATCTATCAAAATTATTTTTCTTTTTAATAATTTTGAATATCAATGCAGCTTATTCATTATCATTTGATACACATTTAAATAGTAAATTCAAGTAAGTAAAACTTATCATAATTATTGATGTATTGTCTTTAAAAAAAATCAAAATTTAAAACTTAACTAATATTGCATGATTTAGTTTAAACTACAAAAAGTCTGTTATTATAAAAGCATTACTTGATTTAGTATATATATATATATATATATATTGTAAATATTGATAAGTCTATCTATATTTTAAAAATTATCATTTGTTATAAAAAAAAATCTCTTTGAGTTGATGTTTATATATGAAGTATTATTATTGTTTATGGTTATTAGGTATACTTATTGTTTGAAGTTATTATTTTATTTATATGTTGATAGTACATCACTGTGAATATTTAATTATTAAAGATAAATAAAGACATATAAATTGTTGATTATATAAAAAAAATATTTTATTTGCAGTGATTATTAAAAAAATGCAATATTATTATTTATGTATATATATATATATTTAAAGCTGTCAAATAAATTTTCAATTTAATATTTTTTATATATATGCTTGATATATTTTTTTTTAATGTTAATTGTTTAAAAGAAAACATATGTAACAATGGTTTTCAAAACAGCATTTGCTGGTATGCGGAGAACAACAATAGCAACAAAAAAGAAGCCATTATTATTAGGATAGTGATTAAACAAACAAAAGGATAAAAATTTGTTGTACTTTTTGTTTGAAATTGTCATTCTTAAGAATAGTGGAATAAGATAAATTTCTGTAATCAATACATAAACATGACTGGCTAATATATATATATCACAGCCAAGGGGCTGCACCAATTTCTTTCATTTATTCCAAAGCAGTTTAAAAAGAAAAATTAAGCAAATTTCAACACATGAATTTCATCGCGTCTGAAGCCGAAATTCGATATAGCTATCAGGAATCTATAATGGTCAATCTAATAATAATCTGGAGGTAACTAAAAGTGATTAATACATTGGATTCAACATGTCAATTATTATTTTTTTTCCAAGGAGAGAAATTTAAAAAGGAAAAATGAAGTATATATGTGCATTTGGAAACTAATAATTTTTTCTAACATGACATTTCTTCAATTCAACTTGGCTCTAGAATGCTTTCTAATATTAAATGGATAAAGAAATAAAACAATTGAATAAGTTGACTTTTGAAAGAAAAATAAACAAGTGAACTTTGAAAGGTAGTAAATAATTATATATATATATATGATATATAAATATATTTTTGAGACCAATATTTTTTTTTTTTCACTTTTATTTTTCATTATAAAAATAAAACGTTTTTATAAATATCATTTGATTCAATTCAAGCGTTTTGTTTTATAACAGCAATAACCGTTTAACAGATGTCAAAATTAACACTTAAGTAATTTAAAATCTTAAAGAATGACATATAGGTTTGGGTTGCATATGGGTTGTTATGTATATTTTAATAAATGAAATTTATATTCGCAAAATTTTATTATAAAATTTTTTTATTATTAATTTATCTATTTTTTTTTTAAACTTCATGTAATAATTCTTATGCAGACCAAAACAATAATTTATATATATTTGCTGTATATAATATATGTATATATATATATATATTATTTTTGAATGTTTGAAAAATATAAATATGGATTTGTGTTTATATTAATGCATACTTGTTAAGCACAAATATGTCTTTATCTATTTAATATATATATACTTATTGCAAGTATATATATATATATATATATATATAAATTATTTTTGTATTTGGGTTTGTATTTAAAACTATTTAAAACATTGATACTACCTAAAATTAAATCATAATATAGAAATAAAAGATGTACTATTTGTTTTATAGATAATGCCTTTGTAATTTATTAGAAAGTGTATTAATATTTTATTATTATTTTTCTTTTAATGCCAGAGTCATTATGAAATTAATTGAATTCACAATTTAATAGAGGATAACTTCAAATTTCACTTATTATTTAATCTTTAGGTCACTTACACATATTATTATTCATTGATATGTTTAGATATATATAAATTTACTTATTGGATGTGTATATTGGATTTAATAGAATTTCCTTTGTTTCTGATATATATTTTATTAGTTAGTCATATCAATCTTGAAAATAAATTATAATGATAGATCTCATTGCTCTGTATGATTTTAGATTTATTTCATGTATAGCTAGTTGGAAGGGCATATAAACAATTTATTTAAATATAACTGGGATAATTTTATTTTTCTTCATTTAAATTATACAATTTATTATATTAGGCTTTCTCAACAATTGGATTCATTTAGATTACATATATTCCATTACATTTATCATCCAATGTTTGAAACATTATTTTCTTCTCATATATTGACGTTCCATTACATTTGATGTGTAATATGTTTATATGATATATTGTCCATTACATTTGGCACCACAAAGTGTAGGTCCCAGTTAACTGATGATTGGTATAATGGAGTAAAAGTACGTTCCATTACATTTGGATGCCACAATGTGGTCAGCATAATATGTTTGTTCAATTGTCCATTACATTTGGCACCTCAAAGTTAGGGGCATGGTTAACTAATGATTATTGTTACAAAAGTTCATATGTTTATTTTCATTTGAGATCATATATGCATATGTTCCATTACAATATATATATATATTCAAGCACAAGTGCGTGTGCAGCGCAAATGCTCCCAAAAGCTGTAATACAAATACAAATAGCTAACTAAAAATATTAAAACAGCTGAGCGCTTTCAAAGGATCTTGCCTTCATAATCATAGCTTGCTTACATTTAAATTTATGCAAATATGCTAATTCCATCTTTTTGATAGAGAAAAACACGTGTCCTTCCTGTTTATGGCATCGCTGTCATGAGAGATAAATAAAGCCTCTTTGATCTTTCTTTTGAGGTCATGTCTCTCTCTACATATGATGGTAGGATTGTCCGGAATGCACTCATGGTGACTTGTGCACTGGTGCTGATAAAAAACTGAATAATTAGAAGGATCATTGCGAGCTCTATTGTACGAATACCTGTGTTGTGCCAATCGTGTGGCCAGAGATGCCCTGCTTTCCCCATAATATGTGCCTTTGCAATGGTTGTTTGGACAAGCAATGTTATATACTGTATGGGGGGTCTGTAACAGTGGAGTTTGATCTTTGGTATTGTTAATTAGATTGTTAGAATTTGGAGGGGTTCGAAAACAGAGCTGATATTTGTTGCTAAAGATGGAATGTAGTTTCTTGTGTAAGTTGGGTATGTATGGAAGTAATAACCTGGGTTTATCCTGTGTGGCATGAGAGTTGAGAGGTTTATTCTGAATGTGTGAGATTTTTTTGTCAATGATGGATTGTCTGAAGCCTAAATTCAGTAGATCATTTCTATATTCTGCTACATTTGTTTTTGCATCTGCCTCGATTTTACACAACAATCTGTTTCTATGCAAAAAAGATGCTAGACCTGATAATTTATGTGCTGTGGGTGTGTGAGATTGGGGGTGTGTATGGCATCTGATTTCCAATGGTTTGATGGCCATGCTATACTGGCAGTGGTTATTTTCTCTTTTTATTTTGACATCAAGGTATTTGACTTGTTGGTGAGTGTCTTCAGTTATGACATTAACAATTAGTGCTGTGTTGGCTTCTAATTCGGTTTTGATCTGTGTAATGATCTTGGGGGTGGCAGCAATGAACAGGTCATCCACATATCTAGTGTATGCTAGAAAGCATGGTGGGTTTAGACTAGGTATGATTTTTCTCTCATAATAGTTTAGGAAGATGCTGGTGACTTCTAATTATTCAGTTTTTTATCAGCACCAGTGCACAAGTCACCATGAGTGCATTCCGGACAATCCTACCATCGTATGTAGAGAGAGACATGACCTCAAAAGAAATATCAAAGAGGCTTTATTTATCTCTCACGACAGCGATGCCATAAACAGAAAGGACACATGTTTTTCTCTATCAAAAAGATGGAATTAGCATATTTGCATAAATTTAAACGTAAGCAAGCTATGATTATGAAGGCAAGATCCTTTGAAAGCGCTCAGCTGTTTTAATATTTTTAGTTAGCTATTTGTATTTGTATTACAGCTTTTGAGAGCAGTTGCGCCGCACATGCACTTGTGCTTGAATACATACATTTCCCAAAAGTAAAAATTATTTGACTTAAGATATATATATATATATATATATATTTAAGAGCATGCTAATGAGCTCTAAACAAGCTTTTTTTATTTTATGATAAATGCTACTACAATAGAAGGCATTTAAATCATTTTTATCTTGGATTGTCCACATCCCCAGACAGGTTTCAACCTATGGGTCTTTTCAGTAAGGAGTTAGGACATTAGATTCAAAAAACCAACTCAATCTAAGCATTTATTTAAAAGTTATGTCAAGAAGAGGATCTGAAACTTTTGGACATCTACATGTCTTTAAAGTCAGCTCTCCAACTGAAAAAATCATATGCCTTCTCTTATAGTAGTATTTATCATAAAATAAAAAAAGCTGGTTTAGAACTTATTAGCATGCTCTTAATTTTACATATTTGTAAGTGCAAGCTATATATAAGTCATGTGACATCTGACTTTTTATTATATATATATATATATATATATATATATATATATATATATATATATATATATATATATATATATATATATATTGTACCAGGTTCACTCCACAAAAGATCTTCCTTACCCTGCAAATGTTTTGGCTGATTTCAAACTTTTTTATAACACATTATATTCCTATGTAAATATAAATTTTATGTGAATGAACCGGCACGTTCGTGCAAAGTGCGAAATATTATCGATAGCTTTAACTATCAACAATACCCATGATTAGATCCTGGCCCATCTTGGCTGCTAGATTCAAACCCCTACTATCCAAACACTTTATTTGTTTTGGAGTAAACCCCAGGTGCCAGCTAGTCTAAGACTAATGTATCTGGACAGTAGGCTCATAACCCAGCACTTGAAACAATTCCCTTAACTAGCTCAGTGTATTTTTTTTAATCATTAACAAAATATTATTAATTAGTGGTGAAAAGAATTAATAAAACAATTGGTGAAAATATTGTAAAAAGAATTGACTGACAAATAAAGTTTAAGTTTTAAAGACCATTTATTTTAATCAACATTTACTAATTTTAAACATTTATTTTCATGTGTTTTTCTCAATATGATTTTAACACGCACATATACCCGCATTTATTTTATATTTTATTAACAAGCTTACATTTACGCATATGTATAATTTATTCTAATAAACTTGAATGAAAAGAGATTTATATTTTGAAGCTTTTAACTATTTATTTTTACAATACTAATGATAAAAACTTTACTTCCTTTTATAAAACTTTTAGTTTAACTTTCTAAAGAAAACCCCCTTCCCACTATTAATCAATTATTTTCCAACTTTTATTTCAAACTCTTTTACGAAAGATTTTTATTTTAATAATTTTTTTAGACAAAATAATTTTATATACATGTGCCAATTCGTCCTTGGCACAAATATATATATATATATATAAGTAATAATATTTTTATTGCATATATATATATATATAAGTAATAATATTTTTATTGCAGGTATGCATTTAATGTTTCTCTTCATAAACTTATATTTTATTATTATCATTAATCTAGATATCATTTGACTTACTTATTGCACAAACAATTCTATTATACACAATTATTTTTACTACACAATTTAATTTATTATTAAGATATTTAATTATACATTCCAAGCTAAATCTCATTAGTAAGTAAAATATTGTTTATTGAATTTTATTTTCTTTGCCAACCAAAACAATTCATCTTTGTACTCATTGGTGCCTTAAAAATTCATGAGCCCATTATGATGTAGATCTAAATTATTATAAATCTATTTCTGGATCAGCCTATTCACTTATCTATCTATTCATGAGATTTTAGGCTATCCAAATGCAGCACTTGTTTTATTTTCTGGTCATCAAAATATATGGGGCATTTATTGTACAATTAGTTCTTAACCCTTATATTTTATATATAATAAATAAGCAAATTATCTGTATTATTCATTTTTTACAACATTAAAGGATAAATAAATTGCAAAATCATACTTTCAGTTACTCAAATCTAATTATTTTCAACAAATGAAGATATTGATTTTCATAATTCACTATTTCAGGTTATCTTCTATGTTTTGTGAATCTTAATCTATGAAATAAATTCTAATTTATTATATATTGATAAAATATATAACGGTTTTAATATGAAAATTAATGTTGAAAGTTTTCAGCTAGAAAAATAGATATAACTTTTATAGTATTATAAAAATGTGGATAGGTAATTTATCTTAATATTGACTTTACGAAAAGGATTTATAAACAAATTTTCACACCTTCTCATTTAACATTCATTTTAATAACTAGTGTTGGTTAAAACATATTTATCTTTACAGATTATCTTCTTTGATATATAAACAATCAATATCGACAAAAGAAATCTAAAAAAAGCGTTCATATTTTTTAAATGGATAATCATAATGCTTAGGAGTGGTAATATAATTCTAAAATGTAGGTAGAATACCAAAAGAACACATCAGTCACATAGTAGGACATGTAAATATGGTGCATGTATGCATAAATAGATGATATATGTGCAAGTTTTAGCGAAATTTGATAACAAGAATAAAAGACAGTGTTATATATGGTCATGTGTATAGGTTAATCAATTTAATTTTAAATTTAGAGTATTAATTGTGTTATTATTTATAATTTATATAAAAATATCGCTCTGTATAAGTAAAATATTTACAAATATAATCAAGTAATTTTGTAGGAAGATTTATACATTTATGCTAATAGAAAATTGATGATATTCGGACTATATTTATATAAGACATATTTTGCGGGTTCATCCATGTTAAAAATTTAAATACCATCCTTTCACTTGATCACACAAGTCATCTAATGGATGATAAAAGGTAGAAAGATGGTTGTAGAGGCACTACAATCACTGATTTGAAAAAAAAAAAAAAAAAAAAACGTTAAAGTTCCACCAATAGCAAAAATGTAAAATTAATAATATTTTTTTAAAAAAAAATCTTTTCAAATAGGAGGAAGTTTGCATGTATCACCTTGCTTATTGATACAATCTGGCCTTCTAAGTATCTCAATGGCTTCTCTGATTTTACACTGTTAGAGGTTATCACACCTGGATATGATCCTGGTACTAGAAAAATCAATTTTATGACCTGAATCTATATTATGGAGTGAGAGAGCTGATGATGATGAGTGTATTTAACTGCATTAGCATGTTCATATCTCCTAACATATACCTATGTAAGAAGCTTTACAATTTTTACATGAGATTTGATAAACACCATGAGGTTCAAGAGGCATTGAATCCTTAGGCTTAGTAAATGTATTGCTGATCTTTTGATGAGTAAAAATGTATTTCTATTATAGCATTTTAATATACATACAATACTGTCTGTAGTTCCTTTTACATATGGAACACAAATCTTAATAGCTGATTTATCATCTTTTTGTTTCCTATTTTGTCCATTTTGGGCTTGAAATAAGACATGTTTAATAAATTTATAATTATAATTATTTGTTAATAAAACACTATTAATATGATTTATTTCTTTTTTTAGATGTGACTTATCTGAAATGTTAATTGCTCTATTTAAAACAGTTTTGACTACAGAAACTATCTGAATTGGGTGATGATGAGAATAGAAATGTAAATATCTGTCCATGTGTGTTTTATTTCTGTAAATCGAAAAAAGATAAACTATTTGGTGTTATGGTGACAAAAACATCAAGAAAATGGAGTTTTCCATCAGACTCTGTTTCCATTGTAAATTTAATATGAAGATGCATATTATTTAAATGTAAGAAAAAATCATGTAATTTATCTTTTACATGTTGCCATATGACAAAAGTGTCCTCTATGTATATGAGCCAAATGAAAGATTTTAAAGATGATGATTCTAAAGCACAAGTTTCTATATTTTCCATGAATAAATCAGCTATTACTCCTGAGATAGATGAGCACATAGGACTACCAAAAAGTTGTCTGTAATCCTGTCCATTGTATACAAAATATGTGTTCAAGAGACAAAGCAATAATATGGTTTGGTAAATTGCAGTGTTGTGAGATTACATTTAAACCTTCATCAATTGGAATGTTTGTAAACAAAGACACAACATCAAAACTGACCACAATGTCATTAGCATTAACTTTTAAATGTTTTAAAACAGAAATAAAGTGAAAAGAGTTTTAATCATATGATTTAATAGATGGGATTGTAGGTTTAATGAAATCAGATAAATATCTAGCTAAAATATGAGTTGGAGATCCTATTGTGTCTGCTATTGGATGAATGAGGGTATCTGGTTTGTGAATTATTGGGAGTCCATAAAATTTTGGACAGACAAATGACTTTTCACCAGGGATTATTTTATTTTTTATCTTTGTTTCAATAGGCGATCTATTAATAATGGCTTTTGTTGTTTTTCCAAATATATAATATGATCTCTTTTTGATGATTTATAAATTTTACCATTAAGCAGATCTAAAATTTTATTATGGTACATGTCACGATCCATAACAACAGAAGCATTACCTTTATCATCTGGAAGTACAACAATTGATTTGTCCGATTTTTATATTATTTGATGCTTATCTTTCTTTCTTTAAAATATTATTTTAGGAAGCTTAGCTTATTTTAAAATATTGCAAATCTTGGCTCTAGCCAAACCAGCTGATGAAGAATCGATTTTATGGAGAGCTGATTCAACATTACAAACAATTTTCTTAAAAGTATCTGGGAAGGTGTATATATTGTAACCTAGTGTTATTGACACTTGGTTTATTTGGCATTGTTTCCACAGAAAAACAATGCTATCCTTTTTTAGAAAATAAAAAAAAAATAAAATAGTAATAATATTAAGTGATTAATAAAGTATACTATTTACTCACTTTAACGTGTTTTAAGCAAATAACTAATAAATTTAGTAATTTGATGTCATTTTGAAGAAGAGCATGAATAATTTAATTAAATTAGTAACAATAAGAGCAATTTAATATAGTATAAAAGCACATATCATAAACAGTAATTGATTTTGGATTGGTGGAGAGGGAGAGTAGATGAGTATCTTATCAAAACGCACAATAACTTCTGGTAATTTTAAAATTATTTTAGATAATAATGTATACAGAATTATACATCACTAATAAGCATTGTTAGTTAAAGATATTTATTATTTTTCATTATTTGTCAAATTACTTTGTAATTTATTTAAATCATACGGAAAAATATATGACTGTAATAAGTTTTTTTTTCCTTTCTTTTATTTATGGTATAATTAAATGATTATTTTTCTGTAAGAGGTCGCTAAAAGAAGACCGCCAAAATTTGAAGAAAGCTGAGTCTGACTTTAGTTTTACAAGGAGGAAGCAGTACTGAAATTCGGTAACAAAATTTTTATTATTTTTTATTGCAGAAATAAATATAAGTCCCGTAAATTTTTAATAATATCATGCGTTGCTAATCCTATTTGATAAGATATTCTGTTTTCTATGGCCATCTACCTATTTTAAAGCTTTTTATACGCAAAAATGTACTATCTTATGCTAAAGTTCAAAATGATCGTATTGACTACAGCAATCACTGAAAATGTCATTATATTTAAAATAAGTAGTATAAATAATTTCCAGGAAATAATCAATGATTTGTTAACTTTACCTTATTTAATTATCTTTTCATGGTATAATAGAAAAATTATATTTAAAAGACATATTATAAAAGCCAAGGAAAGTTAACTAGAAAATTTCACGCTCTTTCTAAAGGACATTGTCTGCTTTGAAAATAATGTAAGTTCCCCACGTTAAAATATGTTTTATTCACTGAAATTATCTAAAAATAATATTAATGATCAAGGATATTTACTTATGCACCTGTATATTTTTTAAAAAGAAAATATAAATTTTCTCAAGGCAAATATCAGAAAATTTGTATGTGTGCATTTCACGGAGAATTCATTATTAAAGACAAATTACAATTCCTAGAGTAGGAATAAAAACTACAAACATTAGTGACTTAATTATAACCATAATATAATATGTTATATTATACATCAATTTGAGTCGTTAAAACTTTATATTTATGTAAGTCAGCTGCAGACCTTATAATAATAGTATTTTGGAAAATTCACTCATTATTTTATTCATAAGCCAGCTAGCTAAAAATGATATGTATCGCCAATAGTAAAAAGAAAAGAATTGTATATGTGATCGTTTATCGTCCAATATTCGTCATGTTAAAACATGTATTGTTTTCTTGGATCCCAAAATTATATCAGTTAATTCAAGGAAGAGTTAACATCCAACGCTGCTATGTTTTCTTTGCCTAATTTATTAATTGCACCAGAATGGAGGCAACTTTTATATAAATGAAATAATAAAATGTGTTTTTTATTTTAAATTTGCTTCGTGAACTATGAATGGATCAAGTTCATCATCTAGATAAATTGCCCAACGGAAAAACATTTTTATAGTGAGATAATAAGCACTTGTTAAGTAATGATTTTTTTTTACTAATTTGTAAAATTATGTGTATTTTTTTTTTTATCAACAGGTTAAAGGCTGTATAGTCAAGTAGTATTTAATGACCTTGTAATCATAAAGGTATGTTTTCCTGTAATTATTCTAGGTTAAATTTATATTTAACATGGAAAATTTTTTATAAAATGTGTTTACTTATGATATGCAATTATGGGTATAAATTTATATGTTAGATGCGTAAAAGAAGAAAAATTCAGATACTTAATAGGTAAAATATCTAGTTAAAATTATCAGAAGTAATTAAAGAGAAGTGTTATACAGGATATTACTTATTTAAAGTTTGAAACAAATTTATACTATGTTAATTGCGGAACTTATTCCCAATTATTCTTTATTAACGCATTCACTTAATTTAGTTCAAGATACTATACTACCAATTACTTGTTGAATGTTTCTTTGGAAAGGTGAAAATTATTAGGATTTATTAAGTGTTATCCATTGATTTCAGACGTTGATCTAAATATACCCGGAACATAAATTTAGTGTAATTAGTGTATTTGCTTGTCTTGCCCCGATATAGCATCAGTATATGCTTAATATTCGCATAAGTAATAATTGTAATGTATCTATTTTGTGGGATGGAAAATGATCTCCCCAAAAGCTTTATTTTCTATGAGGGGAATAGATAAATCTAGTATTCGGGTATGTTTATAACCCAAGTGATCGCTTCTCAAAGTTAGGACGATCAGTAATTTATATCGTATGTAGTGTATTTCATTCGTTAAAATCCCAGGAGAGGATTATATTTGGTGTGTGTTCCTATTATGCCCAAGTAAGAGGCAAGGACCCACCAAACTATTTTAATGTAGTAGTTAACTCTACAGACCTTCGGTGTTATTCCATATTCCTCATGAGAAAATAGAGATAATTCCACCATGGAAGGTGTTGAATATTGTGTTTTGTTTAGAAAGTTATGGCAAGATAACGGGTATATTGGAGGTTAATTCCTCATGATCCATTTAGTAAGAATAGCGTGCTAGTATATATGATCAATGTCTGGATTGTGCGGCGGAATAGTGCTGGTAATTCACACGTAAATCAATGGAGAGAGTAAGTTTAAAATTATGTGATTTAGAAATTTTTATTTGCCAATGGAGGGTTCAAATACTAGGTTTAATTCGGGTTAATGATTAAGTAGCACTCACAATATAACTTATACTGAAAAAAAAACAGTGTATATAACAACTTCAGTTGTTATTAAGGTAAATATTAAAATAATAAGTGTAACTTCTGATAAATAACCCATAAATTATAATAAGTTATCTAAATAAAAACTATCATTTAATTAAAGATGATAATAAAAATCGTTTGTATGCATTGCCTAGAATCAGATTATTTGTATTTTAAAACAAATAGTTAGTTAATAAAGTTAAGTAACCGTTCATATAAGATACACTAAACGGATGAGTTGATGTATCGATAATAATATTTATTTTGTTGTATTCAATTCACATAAATGTAAAAAGAAGATGAAGAAGTAGTTCGAATCCAAGTCTAAAAGTATAGACGAATTAATGTTGATTATATTTTGTTTTATCCATATGGGATCGAATAAATTGTATATGTTTGTTTATTATGTTAATCATAAAGGATACTTTTGTTAAACTGTAATAGTAAAATATAATCTTGTTAAAATTTAATAGTGAATTATAATCTTGTTATAATTTAATAATAAATTATAGTCTTGTTACAAGTAGTTTTGAGTCATTTTTCTTGTGTGCTAAATAAAAATGTATTTGCATAATACTTGCAATACTTTTCTTGAGTCCGAAATCATTTATGAAATCTTAAATTCAATACACCAGATAGACAATTGTAAGCAGATCAGAATATTTCAGTATAGTTTAATTTAATAAGAATTATTTATGGAATTGAAAACTTCAGACCAAAACAGTTTATTTTATATGTGTGTAAAATCACTTTATTCCCAAACTAGCAGGTTTTGGTTGCACATTGTTTCGTACACATTTAAGTGAATTGTCTAAGTAATAAATCTTAGTTAAATTATTGTGTTGTCATGGATAATAAAAGGACACAAAAGCACCCTTGTCTTTTCATCATTCCGACTGAGATTCTGGATAAAATGGCTGTATTATTCAAAATTATGCGTTGTTATTGAATGTGGTTATCATCTCGTTAAATATTATAATAGTTGATATGTGGATGAAGACACCTGGAATTTAAATAAGGTAAATGTTTCCTATAGCCGACCAGAATGTCAGTCATATGCGACAACACAATACTGCCGAGCATTTTTCTTTAAAAATAACAGAGAACCCTGAGATCAGTGTCATTATTATAAGTGCTCTTACATTAAGAATTGATCAATTATGATCAACATTACAAGCGTAGCATGGCTTAAGAGATTGAAACTTCTAATTGTATAATAATAAAATATTGAGAGCATATTGGCAAATTAATGAATGTGTTATTTTAGTCGGTAATATTAACAATGACATGAAATCATCATCATCATAGTCGAACAGTGCAAGTACTTACAGCTCAGAGAATGTGTTTTGGATAGAGAAAGAATGTTAGTTATTCTAAATTTTCCTTTTAAATTTATTTTATTAATGATAATTTTTTTTAATTCTATCTCTGTCTGAATTGCATATCGCTGTAGCTGAATTATTATAACTAACCAAACGTCGAGCTATATTAGGTAATATAGGGTTTGCTACCCGAATCATAGACAGAAGCGTTTAGGCTTTCCGAAATCTCTTTCATAGAAGTGAAGTCGTTTCGATTGATTCGCTCATTTATTTTAATAGAAGTCTTCGTTAAAATAGGTTAGAAATGGCCACCCAACTACAGGGGCCTTCGATGGCTATAGCTGGCCACGAAGAATTTGGTAAAAAATTTTTGAAATAAATATAAATAGTATTTGCACGTGAATGAATTAATTGTTCATTGATTGAAAATGTTTGCCAATGATAAATTGTTTCTTTAGCCATAAAATATTATATGAATGTCTATTTTATGACATAATCTTTTGCCACTGAATAAATAAATTTGTTAGTTTATAATGTTATGGTCTGTAAGTAATTCCATAAAATATTATAATGATTTTATCATTTATGTTGATCTGCTTGTATGATGGTGTGATTGGCACTTATACCATATTACATAATGGTTTGGTGAGATTTCTATTGACCAAGTAGCATATGAGAAGAGAATATTCAGTAGTTAATGTTGGGACTTTAGAGATAGTAAATATCAGAACATAGTTTTGGTGTAGATTGTTTTTGATAGGAGAGGCATAGAGGCAGGATGTCTTGTCAATATTTGCTTATCAATATTATTAATAGTTCATTACTAATTTCAGTACTGTCAAATAACAGAAAGAGTGAAATTTTAAATATGAGTGAAAACCAAGATAGTCAGGATATTTCAGAGGATTTGGGAGAATCCCAAGAACTCCAATCCCCAGATACACAAACTCCACATTTTCATGTAGAAGTAAGAGAGGAACAAGAATCTTTAGATGAAGTTAGTCCGAAAAAAGCTAAAGTAAATAAAGATCTGCCTGGGGATGAGCAAGTCCAAATATTTACAATATTACAAAATTTGTCTGCACAGATCCGAACTCGGAAAGTAAAATAGAAAGTCAAATAAAAACTTCAAATAGTGAACTAAAAAGGGAATTAGAAAGTCAAGTACAAAAATCAAATGATGAATTAAAAACTCAAATACAAAATTCAAATAGTGAATTAGAGAGTAAAATAGAAAGTCAAGTACAACAATTAAATAGTAAAATAGAAAGTCAAATACAAAATTCAAGTGTTGAATTAAAAACTGAATTAAAGAATCAAATTCAAAATTTGGACAGTAAATTAGACAATCACGTACAGGAGATCAAAGACCTAAGGGAAGAGTTAAAGAACCATATAGAAGAGTCAAATTGGCCTCCGAAAAACTACAAATAAAAATTAAGAAATAAATAAAAATAAAGTCGGAAAGGGCCGAAAATATGATCGAGGCTATTCAACAGGACTTCATAAGTCAATATGTAGAATTAAACAGTGAAGTTAAGGATAAAATAGAATGTATTAAGGGAGAATTAGATAGTACTAGGAGTGAGTTTAGAAACTTAAAAGAAGAAGTCCAAAATATAACTCTTGAACCTGACAATATAGCAAAAGGATGTCAGAGCCAGATTACTAGCAGAATAGCTAAGTTAGAAACTCAAGAGGTAACTCAATGTGAAATTAATAAAAATATAGAAAGTGAGCTAATTCAAGTTCTAGGAAAGGTAGAACATTTTAATGAGATATTAAAGAATAATTCACAAATATTACAAAATGATCTCAAAGAGGAAATAGGGGAATATATGAATCAGTGTGAGAATACAGTATATCAAAGACTAGAAGATAAAATCGAGTTAGAGAAAGATGAAACTATTAACCAGTTAAAGCAACAAATTCAACATTTAAATGTAGGCCTTAAGGACAGTTCTACAAGAATAGACTGTGAATGGCAAAATTATAAATTAGGATTAGAAAGTCGTATGAAAGCTATGGACCTTAATATGGATAAAGTTGTTCATAGTAAAAATGTATCTGAAACTCAGGTTAAGGAAATCAATAATGATCATAATAAACCCGTAATCTCTGAGTTCCATACAATGATTAGTCCACTTGAATCAATGTACAATCCATTGAATGAGGCCAGACATAAAGTCATGTTAGAGCCCGAAAGTAATAGCTCCATGGCCTTAAAATTCCTCAAAATAAAATTCTTTAAAGGAGAATACCTGGAGAATCCACATGAATATCTCCCAAAATTTAGACGAATTGTTCACCTTATGTCATTTGTCTGAGGTAGAGAAGATTGCCATTGCCACAAACCATTTGTGTGCGGCATATAAAGATTGGTGGCAATCGTTATTTATAAAACCGGAAACATATGGGGACTTTAAATATCTTATGTTAGCCAGTTTTTGGGGGGAAGACCGCCAAGACAACCTTAGGTATCAAATATCTCAGGAAAGGTACCATGTAAGAAAGGGCAGTTACACTCAGTTTTTCAGGAGTCAGGCCATCAAACTGAAAACGTTGACAGCTTATCCGTTGTCTGAGACCCAAATTGTGCGAATAATTCGCCATAATTTACCGAGGCATATCGAGCAGGTCTTGATTGCTGCGGACAAACATACAATAGAGGAGGTCATCGAAATTTTAGATTCACTAGAAACCAGTGATAGGAATATGGATCATAGGAGTAGGATAAATAGGGACACCCATCCTATGATAAACAATATCAATTTCACAGATAGGTCCTATGTGGGAAAAAGGAGGTTAAGTAGAGAAAAAAGATATTATAGGATGAATCCCTATAGTAAACCAAATAGCCACCTTAGTAGGCCGACAGTGAAGAGAAAGATTCTAAATGAGAATCAACCTTCTACTAGTGGTATCCCAATGATGCCAAAGAAAAATAACAAATGTAGTAAAAATAGCGGGGCATTAAATTAAAAAGGACCTCGCAGGAATGTTCCTCACTTCGAGGCCCTATTTTTAAACATATGGGGAACAGCATGATGTGGATTATTAATAATATAGACCTGGATATTGATTATTTGGAACCAGGAAAAATGTCTGAGCCACCCATTTTATACAACTGTCCTATGAAAAAAGTTATCATTTCAGGAATTGTTGTCAACACCTTAATTGATTCATGCAGTCAAGCTTCCTTGTTGTCTGAAGAAACATACTTAAAAATTCAGTTAGCTGACCAATCAATTCCAATTTTACCAACTAAGGTGATTAGGGTAATACTCGCTAATGGAAAGACCAAATTATCTAATAAACAGGTTTTTATTACACTAGAAATTAATATGTGCAAATTTGAGCATGTCTTTTTAATCATGCCAGGTTTGATTCATGAAGCCATAATTGGTTCAGATTTCATGACACTAAATAATTGTTATATTAATTACAGAGATGAAACTTTTGGATGTAAAGAGGAGATTTGCCCTCTTATAGTCAATTGTAATAGTCAGATGAATCAATTAATGACCATACAGGAAACAACAGTTGATGTAAATATTAAAGTTAAGTTGGATGGTTCATGTATTATTGGCACAGAATACTATAAACCATTTTTCCAATTGTTGTTCCAGTATCGTGGTGTTTTTTTCAAAATACCTGGTATATTAAAGGGGTATGTTCATAGAATCAATTTGAAAGATAATGAGCCTTTCCAGCAGCATACTTATCCTATTCTCTACCAATACCAGGCAGAGGTTCAGCAGCATATTAACAAAATGATTGACTGGCAGATAATTAAACCCAGTCCTTTTTCTTATGTGAATCCATTAGTGGTCGTTAAAAAGAAAGATGGATCCATTAGAGTCTGTCTGGATGTCCATACACTTAACCAGCATACTGTCCCAGAGCATGACATACCATCACATATTCAGGAGTTATTGACGAAGTTCAAAGGGAAGAGCATATTCTCCACATTTGATTTAACCGCCAGCTATTAGCAAATCCCACTCCATCAAAATGATCAAAAGTATACGGCATTCCATTACCAGGGCCAATCTTATATTTTTCAAAGGATGCCCTTTGGTTTAATTAATAGTGGGGCTGGCCTTATCAGATGCTTGAATATGGTCTTTTCAAAAGAACTGAAAAATTTATTAGTTATATACATCGATGATATTGTCATTGCTTCGGAAAATTTAAATGATCATTTACAGCATCTTAGCATGTTTCTTTGTGAATGTTCAGACAACAATATAAAAATCAACTTAGAAAAATGTATATTAATTGCCCGAGAAATCTCTTTTCTTGGTCATTTAGTTAGTGCGGAAGGGGTCAAACCTCACCCAGACAAAATTGCCGCCATTCAAAGATTTCCCGTCCCTAAGACCAGAAAGCACTTAAGATCGTTTTTGGGACTGTGTAACTACTATCACAGGTTTTATAAAAAATTTTCATATGATACTATGCATTTATCTGTTTTATTAAAAAAGTGTGAAAAGTGGAGGTGGACCCAGGAACATACAAGGGAATTTCAAATTATTAAAGAGAACTTTTTAAAAACAGTAATTTTAGCCTATCCAGATTTAAATAAAGAGTTCTATTTGCAAACCGACAGTAGTGGGTTCGGTTTAGGGGTGATTTTATACCAATTGAATGAAAATAAAGAACCTAGAGTCTTATATTTCTTAAGCCGACATTTAAGGGGAGCTGAACTTAATTATACCACTACAGAGAAAGAGGCATTAGCTGTTGTGTGGGGATTTCAAAAACTTAGACAAATTTTATTAGGATCAAAAATTATAGTATTAACTGATCATCGTAGTTTGGAGTTCCTCAACAAGAGTTACCTCATTAATGAAAGATTAATTAGATGGAGCCTCTATCTTCAACAATATCAGTATGAAATCATCTATTGTTCAGGACAGGATAATGTCATTGCAGATATTCTTAGTCGCAATCCTGTTTCTGTTAATTATCAGAACCCCAATACTGAAAATATAATTATTTGTAACATGTCCAGTTTGTTAGAGGAAGAAATAGTTAGAGATTACACAAATTTAGAATTACTGCAAGCACAGGATGATAGACTGAAGAAAATAATTAATTTCTTATCAGATCCAGCTAAACTAGATCAGAAAAGTAAATATGCAGATCGAATTAGAGAGCGGTATAGGTTTAAAGATAGGATTTTAATGAAGAAATTAAAAAGGGGAGATGAAACTTTCTGGAGAGGGATTATTCCTTTATGTTTAGTAAATAAACTCATAGATTATGTGCACTCCCAATATGGACACTATGGATTTCAGAAAATTGAACCTATTATTAAGAAGCATTTTTATTTTTCTAAGATGTCTGAATCCATTGCCCATAGACTTAGGGAATGCAAGATTTGTTTAAAAACCAAGTTTCAAAATAAATCATATGTGGGAACACTTCAACCCATACTGCCCAGTAAGCCCAATGAATTATTGGCACTGGACTTTTATGGACCACTTCCACCTTTCAACCGTCAAAAATTTATTCTTGTGATGTATGATGTTTTTACCAAATATGTCTCTGCTTACCCAGTTCCAAAAACAGATGCTAAAAATGTTATTAAGTGCTTGGAAACTTATCAAATTCCATTAGTAGGAAAACCAGCTTCAATACTTACCGATCATGCTACTGCATTCATCTCTGGTACATGGAAAAAGTGGGGTAAAAAGCAAAATATTCAACATATCATGTGCTCAATTAGAAATCCCCAATCCAATCCAAGTGAAAGAATCATGCATGAAATAAGCAGGTTATTCCGAGTTTATATAGAACGGGATCACAAACAGTGGGTCAATAAGTTGCCACAAGTGATTAATTATATAAATATAACTATTAACGAATCTACTAGGATGTCTCCAATTAGACTACACTTTGGTAGACCTGAACCTTTACTAATAAAAACACCGTTACCCGTAATAGAGGAAAATATTAATGTGGAACATGACCAAGCAATGGCTAGAATTAACCTGAAAAAGATGGGTGATAAACACACTCATTATTCCAAAACCAGTCCACATCCTTTTAAAGTCCATGATTTTGTCTTAAATAGAACTCCCCATGTGAGTAATCTCCGGAAGCATATGTTTCGAAAATTTATGTATCTTTATGAAGGCCCCTATGAAATTGTGAAACAAGTGGGTGAGAATGCCTTTTTGGTCTCAACCCCTGATGGAACAAGAGGTACCTATAATGCCTGAAGCTTACTACCATATCCTAAACAAAATTAAATCTGTAAGATTGAATTTATTAACTTCTAAGAGAAAGATAATATAGACCTAGCAATACAATAAGAAATATTAATAATGTATGTGTCATTTTATTTTTTATTTTTTCATAACGGTGGGAGAATTGTAACCTAGTGTTATTGATGCTTGGTTTATTTGGCATTGTTTCCACAGAAAAACAATGCTATCCTTTTTTAGAAAATAAAAATAAAATAAAATAGTAATAATATTAAGTGATTAATAAAGTATACTATTTACTCACTTTAACGTGTTTTAAGCAAATAACTAATAAATTTAGTAATTTGATGTCATTTTGAAGAAGAGCATGAATAATTTAATTAAATTGGTAACAATAAGAGCAATTTAATATAGTATAAAAGCACATATCATAAACAGTAATTGATTTTGGATGGATGGAGAGGGAGAGTAGATGAGTATCTTATCAAAACACATAATAACTTCTGGTAATTTTTAAATTATTTTAGATAATAATGTATACAGAATTATACATCACTAATAACCATTGTTAGTTAAAGATATTTATTATTTTTCATTATTTGTCAAATTACTTTGTAATTTATTTAAATCATACGGAAAAATATATGACTGTAATAAGTTGTTTTTTTCCTTTCTTTTATTTATGGTATAATTAAATGATTATTTTTCTGTAAGAGGTCGCTAAAAGAAGACCGCCAAAATTTGAAGAAAGTTGAGTCTGACTTTAGTTTTACAAGGAGGAAGCAGTACTGAAATTCGGTAACAAAATTTTTATTATTTTTTATTGCAGAAATAAATATAAGTCCCGTAAATTTTTAATAATATCATGCGTTGCTAATCCTATTTGATAAGATATTCTGTTTTCTATGGCCATCTACCTATTTTAAAGCTTTTTATACGCAAAAATGTACTATCTTATGCTAAAGTTCAAAATGACCGTATTGACTACAGCAATCACTGAAAATGTCATTATATTTAAAATAAGTAGTATAAATAATTTCCAGGAAATAATCAATGATTTGTTAACTTTACCTTATTTAATTATCTTTTCGTGGTATAAAAGAAAAATTATATTTAAAAGACATATTATAAAAGCCAAGGAAAGTTAACTAGAAAATTTTGCGCTCTTTCTAAAGGACATTGTCTGCTTTGAAAATAATGTAAGTTCCCCACGTTAAAATATGTTTTATTCACTGAAAATTATCTAAAAATAATATTAATGATCAAGGATATTTACTTATGCACCTGTATATTTTTTAAAAAGAAAATATAAATTTTCTCAAGGCAAATATCAGAAAATTTGTATGTGTGCATTTTACGGAGAATTCATTATTAAAGACAAATTACAATTCCTAGAGTAGGAATAAAAACTACAAACATTAGTGACTTAATTATAACCATAATATAATATGTTATATTATACATCAATTTGAGTCGTTAAAACTTTATATCCATGTAAGTCAGCTGCAGACCTTATAATAATAGTATTTTGGAAAATTCGCTCATTATTTTATTCATAAGCCAGCTAGCTAAAAATGATACGTATCACCAATAGTAAAAAGAAAAGAATTGTATATGTGATCGTTTATCGTCCAATATTCGTCATGTTAAAATATGTATTGTTTTCTTGGATCCCAAAATTATATCAGTTAATTCAAGGAAGAGTTAACATCCAACGCTGCTATGTTTTCTTTGCCTAATTTATTAATTGCACCAGAATGGAGGCAACTTTTATATAAATGAAATATTAAAATGTGTTTCTTATTTTAAATTTGCTTCGTGAACTACGAATGGATCAAGTTCTTCATCTAGATAAATTGCCCAACGGAAAAACATTTTTATAGTGAGATAATAAGCACTTGTTAAGTAATGATTTTTTTTTACTAATTTGTAAAATTATGTGTATTTTTTTTTTATCAACAGGTTAAAGGCTGTATAGTCAAGTAGTATTTAAATGACCTTGTAATCATAAAGGTATGTTTTCCTGTAATTATTCTAGGTTAAATTTATATTTGACATGGAAAATTTTTTATAAAATGTGTTTACTTATGATATGCAATTATGGGTATAAATTTATATGTTAGATGCGTAAAAGAAGAAAAATTCAGATACTTAATAGGTAAAATATCTAGTTAAAATTATCAGAAGTAATTAAAGAGAAGTGTTATACAGGATATTACTTATTTAAAGTTTGAAACAAATTTATACTATGTTAATTGCGGAACTTATTCCCAATTATTCTTTATTAACGCATTCATTCAAGATACTATACTACCAATTACTTGTTGAATGTTTCTTTGGAAAGGTGAAAATTATTAGGGTTTATTCTGTGTTATCCATTGATTTCAGACGTTGATCTAAATATACCCCGGAACATAAATTTAGTGTAATTAGTGTATTTGCTTGTCTTGCCCCGATATAGCATCAGTATATGCTTAATATTCGCATAAGTAATAATTGTAATGTATCTATTTTGTGGGATGGAAAATGATCTCCCCAAAAGCTTTATTTTTTATGAGGGGAATAGATAAATCTAGTATTCGGGTATGTTTATAACCCAAGTGATCACTTCTCAAAGTTAGGATGATCAGTAATTTATATCGTATGTAGTGTATTTCATTCGTTAAAATCCCAGGAGAGGATTATATTTGGTGTGTGTTCCTATTATGCCCAAGTAAGAGGCAAGGACCCACCAAACTATTTTAATGTAGTACTGAACTCTACAGACCTTCGGTGTTATTCCATATTCCTCATGAGAAAATAGAGATAATTCCACCACGGAAGGTGTTGAATATTGTGTTTTGTTTAGAAAGTTATGGCAAGATAACGGGTATATTGGAGGTTAATTCCTCACGATCCATTTAGTAAGAATAGCGTGCTAGTATATATGATCAATGTCTGGATTGTGCGGCGGAATAGTGCTGGTAATTCACACGTAAATCAATGGAGAGAGTAAGTTTAAAATTGCGTGATTTAGAAATTTTTATTTGCCAATGGAGGGTTCAAATACTAGGTTTAATTCGGGTTAATGATTAAGTAGCACTCACAATATAACTTATACTGAAAAAAAAAAACAGTGTATATAACAACTTCAGTTGTTATTAAGGTAAATATTAAAATAATAAGTGTAACTTCTGATAAATAACCCATAAATTATAATAAGTTATCTAAATAAAAACTGTCATTTAATTAAAGATGATAATAAAAATCGTTTGTACGCATTGCCTAGAATCAGATTATTTGTATTTTAAAACAAATAGTTAGTTAATAAAGTTAAGTAACCGTTCATATAAGATACACTAAACGGATGAGTTGATGTATCGATAATAATATTTATTTTGTTGTATTCAATTCGCATAAATGTAAAAAGAAGATGAAGAAGTAGTTCGAATCCAAGTCTAAAAGTATAGACGAATTAATGTTGATTATATTTTGTTTTATCCATATGGGATCGAATAAATTGTATATGTTTGTTTATTATGTTAATCATAAAGGATACTTTTGTTAAACTGTAATAGTAAAATATAATCTTGTTAAAATTTAATAGTGAATTATAATCTTGTTATAATTTAATAATAAATTATAGTCTTGTTACAAGTAGTTTTGAGTCATTTTTCTTGTGTGCTAAATAAAAATGTATTTGCATAATACTTGCAATACTTTTCTTGAGTCCAAAATCATTTATGAAATCTTAAATTCAATACACCAGATAGACAATTGTAAGCAGATCAGAATATTTCAGTATAGTTTAATTTAATAAGAATTATTTATGGAATTGAAAACTTCAGACCAAAACAGTTTATTTTATATGTGTGTAAAATCACTTTATTCCCAAACTAGCAGGTTTTGGTTGCACATTGTTTCGTACACATTTAAGTGAATTGTCTAAGTAATAAATCTTAGTTAAATTATTGTGTTGTCATGGATAATGGAAGGACACAAAAGCACCCTTGTCTTTTCATCATTCCGACTGAGATTCTGGATAAAATGGCTGTATTATTCAAAATTATGCGTTGTTATTGAATGTGGTTATCATCTCGTTAAATATTATAATAGTTGATATGTGGATGAAGACACCTGGAATTTAAATAAGGTAAATGTTTCCTATAGCTGACCAGAATGTCAGTCATATGCGACAACACAATACTGCTGAGCATTTTTCTTTAAAAATAACAGAGAACCCTGAGATTAGTGTCATTATTATAAGTGCTCTTACATTAAGAATTGATCAATTATGATCAACATTACAAGCGTGGCATGGCTTAAGAGATTGAAACTTCTAATTGTATAATAATAAAATATTGAGAGCATATTGGCAAATTAATGAATGTGTTATTTTAGTCGGTAATATTAACAATGACATGAAATCATCATCATCATAGTCGAACAGTGCAAGTACTTACAGCTCAGAGAATGTGTTTTGGATAGAGAAAGAATGTTAGTTATTCTAAATTTTCCTTTTAAATTTATTTTATTAATGATAATTTTTTTTAATTCTATCTCTGTCTGAACTGCATATCGCTGTAGCTGAATTATTATAACTAACCAAATGTCGAGCTATATTAGGTAATATAGGGTTTGCTACCCGAATCATAGACGGAAGCGTTTAGGCTTTCCAAAATCTCTTTCATAGAAGTGAAGTCATTTCGATTGATTCGCTCATTTATTTTAATAGAAGTCTTCGTTAAAATAGGTTAGAATATATATATATTGTAATGGTCAAATCTGTACATTCACACAACAAATCCAGAGTTTTAGTAAATTATCCCAAGGCTGATCACCTTACAGATGACATATATGAGGCCACAGCAGTATTCTCTCTAATCGCATTGCTGGGAGTAGCACATCAGTAAAACATGAGACTATTGGAAACTGGCATATTAAACAGTATAGCTGTAGGCATAAGCATATATATCAAATACGGATTGTGATTCTTAATAACTAATAGTTAACTAAGCAAAACTAACTAAACAATGAGCAACATTAAAACACTAAGCAGAAGTTAAATTTAAATTAATTTAATGAAAACTAAATATTAAATAATAAAATCAATAAGTGAAAATAATAATTACAATGTGGTTATATGGACTGTGTCATTCGCATGTGATTAAGTTAGGGGTACAATTTAATAACATTTAAGTTTTGGTTCATATACAGGTGATGATTTTGGATATAAACATTTATGATTTACTGAGTTACAGGTAGTTTTGGTTTATATATATATATATATGTATATATAAACCAAAATTTAAAATGCCATATATATATATATATATATATATATATATATGGCATTTTAAATCACTTGCAGATGATATTAGTTTTCAGGTTACAAATTATTTAATTTATTTTTGGTTGTCATATATATGTATATCACTCGCAGGTGATGAAGATTTACACTATTTTAAGTTACAAATTCATGAGCCTTAATATTACTTTATAAATTTAGTTTAATTTGCTCATGACAATCTATGCCTAGTTTATGCCTTATAACAGGATGTAGATTTGCTTTAGAGTTAGCAGAAGTGATTCACATTTATACATAATATTTTATTAAACGCGAATGTTTAATATATTATCTACATAGCTTATATGCCTACACAATTAGGTTCAGGTTCAGATCAAAGCTGAAATATACAATTATATGGTGGGATGATCTGATGATTGGCAGTCTGACTTCAGATACCAAGGCATATTGAACATATACAATCTGAGTCCTTCCATCTTGAATGTGTGCTTTTTCATGAGATTTATACCAAGTACCGGTTCCCTTAACACCGTACCCATTGCTGTGAAATAAAAGACCTTTTAGTCTGGGTGTTCAAATAACTAGTTTAAGCTGTTGGACTTTCATGCTCCAGTTTTAATGATGCAGAATGTGGTGGTGCTTAGCCTAAGCCCATATGAAGAATGTAGTTGTCCGAACTAAGATGAATGGGGTAGCCCTTACACATACACACATTACAAGTAATACAGCAACAAGTATATACACTGAAGCATTTTAAGGACACATTCACCACGCTGACTACATCATTATATAATAAAAATTAGGATGCTAAACAATAGTTTCCTTCCATGAAACTACCATAGATCAGTTCATTATATAACATCTATAATTATGCTATTAAGGAAAACTTATGAATCTAATTTATTAAGCTAACTATACAGGCATTTATATAGTTCTAGGGAGGATTACAACATATAATGGATAATTACAATACTAAGTTATAGCTTTATGTGGTTATTTTATCGCTTCAGCTGAATATTAGTTAAAATATTACATTTAAAGCAAATCTATCTTAAAGTAGCTGTAAGCTTTTAATTATATCTTAAATAAGACATTTTATCCATTTCAGAAGGGAATTTTGTTTGTGTATTAATAAATGTGAAATTACATAAATGTGTGAGAGAATATTTAATCACTTCTCACTAATGATTTAACTAAGAGTAAAACTCAATTCTGAAAAATATAGCATTAACAAATACATAATTAAAAATAATAAAATTTGGCCTAGATTTAACTAAAAGAACATGAATTTAAAGATAACATTTCACATAAGTGAAATCTGAAATTTGGCATTATTTTAGCTTAGTTTAAAGGGGAATTGAAATGGAATAAGCTTAGATTTGATTGATTTAGTTTAATTTAGATTTAAGTTATTTACGAGAATTATTAATAAAAGCAAATATTACCATTAAGCTAAAATACATAAAATATCTTGGAAACTTAATTATCATTTTAAAACAAATCATTTAGAACTATACATAATACATCAGTTATGATAAATCATTCAGAATCAATCAATCAAAGCAAGTCAAAACTAAATCAGTTTTACTAAACTAGAATAAACTATATAAACCAATAAATCAGGCTTGATTTGGGATTAAAATAAAGAAAATAAAATTTACACTTAGCTTGTAAGTTTAGAATACATTATTATTTTGGCCATAATTATTAGATTTAGCTAACTTTTAGGATTTAATGAAGTTTAGTTTAGAAGTTAAAATGGATGGAGAATTGTTACCACATTATGTTTTTCTGCTCTGGCAAGTTGGTTTCATCCTGAGGGTTCTTTGAGTAGCATCGGCTTCTAGTTCCTCTCTCTGCATCTTGTAGTCTATTGTGGGGTCTAGAAAGCAAGGGAATCACCTTTTCTAGCCCACGATCATCATCATTACAAATTTATAATATACTTTTTAAAAGAATCAATAACTCTGAATGCTGAAGAAGTGAACCAAAGATAGCTGAAACAACTTATATACTAGTTTACACCCTACCCCCCTGACTTAGTATTTTTTTAGATCTGCTTTTCTAATTACCTCACTGTATACTCAGAAATCTCAGAATCCATCTGTTTTTGATGTCTTTTTCAGATGGGTTTTCCTTTGGTTGACCAGGATAATTTATTCATACATAGTTTTAAAATCTATTTTTATTCTTACATTTTAATTAGTTCAATATACAGTGAAAATGATTAAATTTTATGAAGTCATATCTTTTAGAAAAACAAATCTAAAGATCGAAAACATTTTATTATATATGTAAGTCAATCATAAAATTTAGCAATATATGCAGAAAATATAACAATTTCAAATATTAATTTTAGAATAAATATTCTAGATAAATAAATTTCTAATGTTTTAATTCTATTAATATTATTATTTCCTGCATATATGTAGTTTATTGTTACACATACAAATCACTTTCCATTTATTTTTCTACTAGAAATATATACGTGCACATTTAATGATTTATATATATATACATAAGTTTCTTTTACTGTATGTTAAATATATGCACACATATATGACTTGTACATTTAGGTTTAAAATTAGCATGATTTTAGCATAATATTAGCATACCATAACTATAATATATGAGGATTTGGGTATAAGCTACATAAATAAACACTACTATAGTATATAGTAGGTGAAACAGAAGGATATACAGATCTGCCTGTTTCAATATATATATATATATATATATATATATATATATATATATATATATATATATATATTGTAATGATATATAAATATGACGTTACATTAATTTAAAATAAAAACTTTAAGTTCACAAATAAAAATAAATTTATTAAAAACTAAAAGCTAAAAAAAATTAAAGAGTTGTTAAACGTGTATATATTCGCACAGATGCAAAACTTTAAAAATTATTTCTTTTTTAAATAAAAAAAAACCTAGGTATTTGAACGTACTTTTTTAGAAAAAAAGTATAAGAAAAAGATAAAATATTTTTGTAAATGGAAATGATTGTTTTATAAAGTAATTGAAAAGCAAACTAGCCCTTGGGGCTCTTATATAATTAAAAAGTCAGAGGATAAGATAGATAAGAGAATAAAAAGAATTAGCTTGACCAATGGAAGCACCAAGCCTCAGCCCAGACTCTAATGAAAATGATGGATTAGTGACATTTTGTTGTTTGAATCCAGAGGATGACTATAAAAGGAAATTAAGAACAGTTCCAGACAGTTGCAGCTTGATTGTTTTTGAGAGGTGTGATAGGATGCACATATCACCCTTTCTCTTTATTTAAAAAAATGAAATGACTGTGATTCTGAAATGAAACCAGCTAAGGTCACCTCCATAACATCAGACCGGTCTTCCAATGGGAACATCGTGGGAATTGGCACCAAGAAACGTGACTCTTCTACTGTAAGCTATTGAACTGAACAATTTTAAAATTTAAAAATAATTAAGAACTTTCATTCAAACTTTTAAGATTCAGCTAACCTAAATTTAAAAATGAACTCTTATCTGACTTTCAAATTTTCAAATTGACAATTAAGGTTTAAATTATATATATTTGAGTTTGCTAAAAAAAAAATCATTTCCATTTTTATTTTTATTAATATTGTATAAATTATTAAATGCTTTAAATTTAAGTTGGGCATAGATGCTTGCATAGATTCGTTCACATTTAATTACGTTTTTGTTTTCATATATGATTAAAATATATAGACATTCGGTAAATAATGATATCTTATGTTGAATATCTAAAATGTATTTATTCGGATGTCTTTTTAGTTATTGGTGTCAATGCGGCATCTTATGATGAATGCCATTGGGTTTCTAGTGAATTCCCTCTGCAATTACATCAATGACTTTATATTTTGATCATTTATGTTTATGTTGAAATGTTTTTGAGCATGTAATCTATGTAACCGATATATACTCAACATTAAACAACAAACTTTTATAAATCCATCTGTGCGAATTTATATAAATGTTAAATTTAAGTTGGGCATGAATGGCTATATAGATTTGTAAAGTTATATTAATTAATTAGGGGAGGGTAATCTTAGGTTATTTGTTTCGTAGTTAAATTGGTTCAATGGATTGGATATATCAGTGTAATTAGTAGATGTAGTATGAGGTTCGCTACCTGCAGAATCGCTGTATACACCGCACAATCCCTTTTGCCTATGGATGGGATTGTAAGTTGGCAAAAAGGATCACAGTCCCTTCCTATGGAGTTTTTATTTTATTGTTCTTCTTGCCATACAGATGTAACATTCCTGTATTGGACAAGAGTCAATGTCTTCTCTAACTATACTGTTCAGATGTACATTCCTGACAGTATAGTATATTAGTGCTGTTGTATTTACATGCTACATTGAATACATCAATCTATCAGATGGATTGACACCAGTTTGACTGCGAACTTTTGGCCTAAGGTTAAATAAAAGATAGAATTTTTTTTTCAAATGCAAATCTATGTAGTTTATTCATACTCGACAATCTTAAAATAAATATAAATTTCATCTGTGTGGATGATTTAAAATCTTAAAATAATAATTTAAATTAAAAGTTAATATTAAAATCTAAATAATAAATGTTATTCCTCAAATTCTAAAATGATTATATATGTGCGTAAATAAATGTTGTTTGTGTATTAACTACTGGCAGTGGCTTATTTTATTCTTTGTTTAATATTAAAAATAGTCTTAGATAAGAATTTATAAATATAAATCTCTACTACTCTGCTGAGCTAATGACAATGGGCTAACGGTCAGAATCCAAATATATAATATATATATATTTTTTTTAAGCTTGCATATCTGCCTACTATATAAATTTTCTAAGTTCAAATGCCTAGTGGCGCTCTGTAGTGCAGATTACGTTAAGTGTCATATCTCCCTGATTGTTATAATATATATATATTGTGTCTATACTAAACTTAATGTATTTAGAAAAGACTTGAATCCAGATTTTCAGGCACTCCAAAGTTATCCATTTCATCTTATACAACCAATATATATATATATATATATATATATATATATATATGTGTGTGTGTGTGTGTGTGTGTGTGTAAATGATAAATGATCAATATATGCATATCATACTGAACCAGCACTCACCAGCTGGTCCAGATCACCATCTTTTACAAATATATGCAATCAGTGCTCATTTTATATTAAGATAGCAAATTTTCGAATTTTAATAGATAAGCACTTCTTCAGCCATCCATGTCATTGAAAATCTAAAGATGGAATACTCAAACCTTTGTTGATGCCAATATTGTTTTTGTACCCATATTGACCTTGTCACTGTACCCTATGCATATGAGAATTTAATGTGTTCCTTTAAATGTACAGAAGAGCAATGGGCAGAATACAGTTTGGATGTGCAATATTCACTTAATTATGCAATGCTTATATTAAACAATGTAATTAGAAGTGAAGTTGAACTCAGAGTTTTAAGGTATCCAAAACACCAATCTTACATTACCTATGAATAAATAGTCGGGGCACCAATTGTATTGATAATAGAATAAACTAATAATATGATTCCACTTTGAAATACTATCGAGTTTTTTATAATAATATCCAACTATATCTTAGCTCAGTGGAGAGTCACATAATGTTATAATATGGAAAATGCAAATAAAATACAGGAGGAAATATTATGAATCAATAAGAGTCAAATATCTACTTGGTTTTGCAATAAATAAGTATTTGAAATTGATAAAGTTCCATCCATTCAAACTAATAAGTTATAATTCTAGTTTAGCTCCTCCCATCATTTAAATACACTAATCAACTTTACAGTATGATAAGTTTAAATGAAATAAAACAAAGATGTATCAGTAATCAAGTTTACTGTGTGATAAGTTTAACTTAAATAAAACAAAGATGTAGCACTAATCAACTTTGCTGCATGATAAGTTTAAATTAAATAAAACAACAATATAGTACTAATAAACTTTCAATGTATAATAAATTTAAATTAAATAAAACAAAGATAGAACACTAATCAATTTTTGTTGTATAATAAGTTTAAATTAAATGACTAAATTAATATCTGTTTGGAAACAAAAAGAGAATATCTCAGGAATTTTATTACATAACTTATTTAAAAATTTATACTATATAATAGCCACCAATTACCATCATAAAAGGTAATGACATAAAATTGGTACTGTTCTAATGAAATAGTAAAGACAACAAAAGAAATATGGTACATTTTTATTTCCAGTCATTATATAAATAATAATTAAGTATGTAAACTAACCAGAAGTTCATCAAATAATTAAGCATTTCATATAATGTCTGGATTGAGAAAATAATATCAGATTTGAACATGTTCATCATTAAATTCATGAAATAGTGCAATTATATCATATTGGATATGTATGTGTAGAAACTAAGAGTATGAGTGCATGCAAAATAATAATTCTCAACAAAGTTTTTAATAAATAAAACATTTATTACATTATGCAGTTGAAATAAACATTTCATACTTTTACATCAAACATATACATATTAGTAGCCAATTCTAATATACTTTATTAAACATTTATTAACAAAACACCACTGGAGTAATTAAACACTAAAATAAACTTCTTTGTACTTTTACTTCAATCATATACATGTTAGTAGTGAGTTCTAATATGCTTTATTAAACATTTATAACAAACCAATACTGGAATAATTAAACATTAAAATAAACTTCTTTGTACTTTTATTTCAAGCATATACTGTTAGTAGCCAGTTTTAATATGCTTTATTTAACATTTAACAAACTAATACTGGAATAATTAAACATTAAAATAAACTTCTTTATACTTTTACTTCAAGAATATACATGTTAGTAACCAGTTCTAATATGCTTTATTATACATTGATTAACAAACCAACACTGCAGTAATTAAACATTAAATTAAACTTTTTTGTAACTTACTTGAAACATGTACATGCTATAAGCTAATTTTAATATAGCTTTGTCAACCAAGCCAACACTGGGATAATTAAACAATGCAATATAGGTCTCAACATGTAAATTAGAGAGGTCACACTATCCTTTATAAGTAAATTGAACAATTTTATTAACTAGCTACACTTACTTTTCCCTTATCTTTTTGTTTAGTCATTCAAGATGAGGATGAATCATTCTGAGGGTTTGATGATTTAAAATAAATTAGTATGATATGATTTGAAATATTTACCCAAGACTTAAAAAACCAGTGATAATTTTCTTTCATCTCTTCCGAATCAATATTTGGTGTATGCTTCTGTATTATGCCACCTGTTGTAATATAATTAACACAGCTACATCCCATATGTTTGCTTATGAAATCAAGAGATAAAATATAATATAGATGCAACAGAACAACCAATGACTTTAGCACTCCATAAAAGAAACTAATTCTACTTTTTATTTTAATTGGCAAACTATATTACACATACATATGACAATACAATGGAAAAAACATTCCAAAATGGACACCTGAGGGACAAGAAAGTCTTCTTAATTCTACTAATCTAAATGACAAAATATAGTGACTCCCTAGCCTCACTAAGAGGTTCAATAATGGTGTGGACTCAGTTTTATCACCGAAAACAATGGAAATACACTACTTCACTTCATATAATATAATCATCATAAGACATAAATACTTAATCTAGGAAATATAATTCACTCTTGACAAGTATTTAACTAAACTAAGGAATAGTGCTCTCAATCCTTGAGAATATTTTATATATATATCCTTAACAATTTCTTTCCTTACAGCTACTTAACACATTTCATTCCTAACAAAAAAAATCATTCTTAGATAAATTCCTAATTCTTTTACCACTGTTGGCATATTACATCATCTGAAACCGACTGAAAAATTACAAGTCATGAGACTATAAATTTATCAATTATATAAATGGATTGCACAAAACAGGCACACATATGCATAAGAATGCACAACATAATTTTAAATCATATTCAATACATAGATATTATACTAATAATAACTATTAAATCGAAAATAAATCTCTAACTCATGACAAATTATAAATGCTTCAAATTTGAAGTATAATAATTATTATTAAATTGATCTCATAATCTCTGACAATCCAAAAAATAAAATTATACATTTTATGCATTTCCCCTTTTTAAATTAGCTGTTAGCTTTATAATAGCAAATAAATATTTCTACCTCTAACATAAGAGTATAGAATTCATGTATATATAAAAAAAATCACATCAAAATAGCATTCAATTAACCAGTATAATACTTTTCATATCATAAGTGTCCTAGATGATCTTGGAGCAAAAGAAAATAATAATAAAAAACAAATCAATTGATCTATTGTCCACCACACATTAACAACAAAAGAAATGATTAAACCTTCTTTAGCTGAAAAATAAAAGTTAATTTGTAAAGACTGTAAATAAAGTTTTTAGGCATATACAAAGATAATGGCAATAATTATAAAATGGATAGATTTTAGTAGACATATAGACAAATTCCTCTATGATGGATGATACATATTTTTGGATCCAATTGAAGAGCAGTTTCCAACATTGTGAGCAAATAGCAAATTGAAATTGCTGATGATATAGCATGCAAAGTATTCAACATATTTTATTTTCATAATGGCAAATTACATTTACTGCTGTATATTTCTAGTAATATTTTGCCATTTAATTAACTGATGGTTTTTCTGTTTTCAACTCAGCTACCAGTCTTGCAAATTTCCAAAGGGAACATTAGGTTTTTTACCAATTAACATTGACAATAATTACATTTATCAAGGAATTCATAATAATTTATCAAAGGCCATTCCTTAAGTGAATAGTTAATTAATTTGTGATATTTCACTTGAGTCTACATAATTATATAAATGATAATATATTTTAGTGATAGATTAAGTATAAATGAGGAGAACAATGAAAAATGTACACATTTAATATTCCTGCTCTTCTACTCACTTTATGTTAAATGCACATTTAATATAGGTTAGTTATCCATTAGTTATATAAGCCACACATTCAATTTCTTAATCCTATACACTATGCATGGTTACAGATAATTCTTGTCCCCTAATAACAATTTATGTCATGTTATACTAAATAAGACACACACATCCTTCGATTTGAGATTTACTTTTCTATTTTTAATCTAGAGTTTATGAAATGTTTTGTTAAAAAGTTCTGCATAACTTTTTCCATAAAATAGCAAAATTTATACAATTCAATTTTTCCATTAATACTAAGGATTAAAGTTAGATAATTTAAACTGGAGTAATAGATGCACATATGCATATTTAAACAATGGTATCAAATCTAAAGTTAGTTAATTGAAAACATGGTGCGATATACCTTGTTGAAATTGATTATATTATCATCCTTCTTTTTATAGTCCAAAGAAAATTATTTTAACTAGTTGTATATAAGAAAAATAATACTTAAAGAAAAGTAGTATTTTTGAATTTAAATTGAATATTAACCAATTGATTTGGAAGATGAATCAGGCAGAGAGAGAGAGAATTGTAATAAAGCAGATTACTTTATTGTATATTATCCCCCTTTTTATTACTTATTATTGCCCAACTACCCATTTCTTCCACCACTCAAAGGATTACTCCTCGCAAAGATTAACTTCAAAAACATTAATCCCACTCTTTGCACTGAGATAATTAGCTGGAAATATTCAATAACTTTTTCTCTCTTGAACAAGAAAAACATATTTTGTCTTCTAAATAATATTCATTAAATTGAATCAAGAAAAAATAAATACATCCCTAAATTTCTAGAATAATAAAATAAAAATAATTATTTAGCAAATGAAGTAATTGATAGTGTATTCAGTCTGTCTAACAATCCTCTGATTCATCTACCCATTAATCACTTAAAATGTGTTTAAATTGGTTATCAGTGATATTAATTATAGAGCTAAATATTTCACTGCAAAAACAAATATTCTGTATTATAATTAATAACATGGGTGAAAGATGAAGTTGTATGATGGCACAAACATACATGCACACACATAAGCTGCACTATAACTACTAAGCCAATCTGATCAAAATAGAAATCTATAGTACCACAAGTCAAATATACTGTACTAACTATGCTATGGACTGGAGTATCAATGAGCAAATAAACCAGAAAATAACTAAACAAATATTAACAACTGTCTTACAGACAAATAAGATAAATCTGTATCAACTCAACCTATACACTAATAGTTTCTGCAACAAGCTGTCTCTTTTTCTATCATTAAATACCCATCAAAGAAATACTAAATCTCTTAAAACTTCTAAATAATATCTGCAAGTATGTTGTAAACAAATATTCTGTATTATGATTACAATATATATATATATATATATATATATATATATATATATATATATATATAATATATATAATATATATATATATATATATATATTGTAACCCACTGCTTTTGGCACTTGGTTTCATTTAATATTATTGCTGCATGAAATCAATGTTATTCTTTATTAAAATGAAAAATAAAATAAAAGTAATAATATTTGTTAATAAAGTGTGCTATCCCTTTTATCTAGACATGGTTTGTGTGAATAAACAATAGGTTTCCCAATGCAATACCATGTTTATAAAAGGATAGAATAATCTAAGTGAGATATTGGTATAAGAGCAAGTTAATATAATTTAAAACAAATGTAATAAACTGTATTTAGTTCTAAAATGGTTATATATAAAAAACCCAAAAATGTCTATTAAGTAATTTTTAAGATCGTATTGTTTTAAAAAAGTAACTTCTGATAAATTC
Organism: Epiperipatus broadwayi; assembly: GCA_028023455.1. Classification (NCBI taxonomy): domain Eukaryota; kingdom Metazoa; phylum Onychophora; class Udeonychophora; order Euonychophora; family Peripatidae; genus Epiperipatus; species Epiperipatus broadwayi. The sequence continues at coordinate 398,009 of JAQFVV010012772.1, read as the reverse complement.
ATTTCGAAGAAAATAAATTTATGTGTAATTACAATCACAGATAATTATTGTTGGTTTGATTATATTTATTATTTTCATTTATAAAAAGTTAAGAGCGTGCTAATAGCTCTAAACAAGCTTTTTTTTTTTATTTATGATAAATGCTACTACAAGAGAAGGCATTCAAATCGTGGTCCCCATCCCCAGACCGGTTTCGACCTATGGGTCTCTTCAGTGAGGAGTTGGGACATTAGATCTAAAAAAAACCAACTCAAGCAAAGCATTTATCTAAAAGATAATTGTTAGAAAAAGATCTGAAACTTTTAGACATCTACATGTCTTTAAAGTCAGCTCTCCAACTGAAAAAATCATATGGGCCTGAACTTAATTCAGATACTCCATATATTAGTAGGCTTAGCTCTTTAATTTAGCTAAAGCCACAACAGCAAAATAATAATAGTAATAGTAACAAGTCAGAAGTCACATGACTTATATATAGCTTGCACTTACTAATATGTAAAGTTAAGAGCGTGCTAATAGCTCTAAACAAGCTTTTTTTTTTTTTATTTATGATAAATGCTACTACAAGAGAAGGCATTCAAATCGTGGTCCCCATCCCCAGACCGGTTTCGACCTATGGGTCTCTTCAGTGAGGAGTTGGGACATTAGATCTAAAAAACCAACTCAAGCAAAGCATTTATCTAAAAGATAATTGTTAGAAAAAGATCTGAAACTTTTAGACATCTACATGTCTTTAAAGTCAGCTCTCCAACTGAAAAAATCATATGGGCCTGAACTTAATTCAGATACTCCATATATTAGTAGGCTTAGCTCTTTAATTTAGCTAAAGCCACAACAGCAAAATAATAATAGTAATAGTAACAAGTCAGAAGTCACATGACTTATATATAGCTTGCACTTACTAATATGTAAAGTTAAGAGCGTGCTAATAGCTCTAAACAAGCTTTTTTTTTTTTTTATGATAAATGCTACTACAAGAGAAGGCATTCAAATCGTGGTCCCCATCCCCAGACCGGTTTCGACCTATGGGTCTCTTCAGTGAGGAGTTGGGACATTAGATCTAAAAAACCAACTCAAGCAAAGCATTTATCTAAAAGATAATTGTTAGAAAAAGATCTGAAACTTTTAGACATCTACATGTCTTTAAAGTCAGCTCTCCAACTGAAAAAATCATATGGGCCTGAACTTAATTCAGATACTCCATATATTAGTAGGCTTAGCTCTTTAATTTAGCTAAAGCCACAACAGCAAAATAATAATAGTAATAGTAACAAGTCAGAAGTCACATGACTTATATATAGCTTGCACTTACTAATATGTAAAGTTAAGAGCGTGCTAATAGCTCTAAACAAGCTTTTTTTTTATTTATGATAAATGCTACTACAAGAGAAGGCATTCAAATCGTGGTCCCCATCCCCAGACCGGTTTCGACCTATGGGTCTCTTCAGTGAGGAGTTGGGACATTAGATCTAAAAAACCAACTCAAGCAAAGCATTTATCTAAAAGATAATTGTTAGAAAAAGATCTGAAACTTTTAGACATCTACATGTCTTTAAAGTCAGCTCTCCAACTGAAAAAATCATATGGGCCTGAACTTAATTCAGATACTCCATATATTAGTAGGCTTAGCTCTTTAATTTAGCTAAAGCCACAACAGCAAAATAATAATAGTAATAGTAACAAGTCAGAAGTCACATGACTTATATATAGCTTGCACTTACTAATATGTAAAGTTAAGAGCGTGCTAATAGCTCTAAACAAGCTTTTTTTTTTATTTATGATAAATGCTACTACAAGAGAAGGCATTCAAATCGTGGTCCCCATCCCCAGACCGGTTTCGACCTATGGGTCTCTTCAGTGAGGAGTTGGGACATTAGATCTAAAAAAACCAACTCAAGCAAAGCATTTATCTAAAAGATAATTGTTAGAAAAAGATCTGAAACTTTTAGACATCTACATGTCTTTAAAGTCAGCTCTCCAACTGAAAAAATCATATGGGCCTGAACTTAATTCAGATACTCCATATATTAGTAGGCTTAGCTCTTTAATTTAGCTAAAGCCACAACAGCAAAATAATAATAGTAATAGTAACAAGTCAGAAGTCACATGACTTATATATAGCTTGCACTTACTAATATGTAAAGTTAAGAGCGTGCTAATAGCTCTAAACAAGCTTTTTTTTTTTATTTATGATAAATGCTACTACAAGAGAAGGCATTCAAATCGTGGTCCCCATCCCCAGACCGGTTTCGACCTATGGGTCTCTTCAGTGAGGAGTTGGGACATTAGATCTAAAAAACCAACTCAAGCAAAGCATTTATCTAAAAGATAATTGTTAGAAAAAGATCTGAAACTTTTAGACATCTACATGTCTTTAAAGTCAGCTCTCCAACTGAAAAAATCATATGGGCCTGAACTTAATTCAGATACTCCATATATTAGTAGGCTTAGCTCTTTAATTTAGCTAAAGCCACAACAGCAAAATAATAATAGTAATAGTAACAAGTCAGAAGTCACATGACTTATATATAGCTTGCACTTACTAATATGTAAAGTTAAGAGCGTGCTAATAGCTCTAAACAAGCTTTTTTTTTATTTATGATAAATGCTACTACAAGAGAAGGCATTCAAATCGTGGTCCCCATCCCCAGACCGGTTTCGACCTATGGGTCTCTTCAGTGAGGAGTTGGGACATTAGATCTAAAAAAACCAACTCAAGCAAAGCATTTATCTAAAAGATAATTGTTAGAAAAAGATCTGAAACTTTTAGACATCTACATGTCTTTAAAGTCAGCTCTCCAACTGAAAAAATCATATGGGCCTGAACTTAATTCAGATACTCCATATATTAGTAGGCTTAGCTCTTTAATTTAGCTAAAGCCACAACAGCAAAATAATAATAGTAATAGTAACAAGTCAGAAGTCACATGACTTATATATAGCTTGCACTTACTAATATGTAAAGTTAAGAGCGTGCTAATAGCTCTAAACAAGCTTTTTTTTTATTTATGATAAATGCTACTACAAGAGAAGGCATTCAAATCGTGGTCCCCATCCCCAGACCGGTTTCGACCTATGGGTCTCTTCAGTGAGGAGTTGGGACATTAGATCTAAAAAAACCAACTCAAGCAAAGCATTTATCTAAAAGATAATTGTTAGAAAAAGATCTGAAACTTTTAGACATCTACATGTCTTTAAAGTCAGCTCTCCAACTGAAAAAATCATATGGGCCTGAACTTAATTCAGATACTCCATATATTAGTAGGCTTAGCTCTTTAATTTAGCTAAAGCCACAACAGCAAAATAATAATAGTAATAGTAACAAGTCAGAAGTCATATGACTTATATATAGCTTGCACTTACTAATATGTAAAGTTAAGAGCGTGCTAATAGCTCTAAACAAGCTTTTTTTTTATTTATGATAAATGCTACTACAAGAGAAGGCATTCAAATCGTGGTCCCCATCCCCAGACCGGTTTCGACCTATGGGTCTCTTCAGTGAGGAGTTGGGACATTAGATCTAAAAAAAAACCAACTCAAGCAAAGCATTTATCTAAAAGATAATTGTTAGAAAAAGATCTGAAACTTTTAGACATCTACATGTCTTTAAAGTCAGCTCTCCAACTGAAAAAATCATATGGGCCTGAACTTAATTCAGATACTCCATATATTAGTAGGCTTAGCTCTTTAATTTAGCTAAAGCCACAACAGCAAAATAATAATAGTAATAGTAACAAGTCAGAAGTCATATGACTTATATATAGCTTGCACTTACTAATATGTAAAGTTAAGAGCGTGCTAATAGCTCTAAACAAGCTTTTTTTTTTATTTATGATAAATGCTACTACAAGAGAAGGCATTCAAATCGTGGTCCCCATCCCCAGACCGGTTTCGACCTATGGGTCTCTTCAGTGAGGAGTTGTACATTTTAAATAATATTGGAAACAACATAATTCTAATAAGTTATACAATTTTTTTTTGTTTATGTTGTAATCAAATGATTTTTTTTTTGGTAGAGGTTGCTAGAGTTTATAGAATGACCAATAAATACTCAAGTCAATTATTTTTTAGATAGTCTGCTTCTGTCTTTTAAAGAAAACAGCGCTAAATTTTGTAACATCGTTATTTTTTTAATATTGTAAAAGTAAATTGGTAATATAATTGAAATTTTTTCCATAATGAATGGGAAAACAATTTTGGTAAGACGTTCTGAATCTTTATGCTATCTTTTACTATTTAAAAACTTTCTACATTAATAATTATTGCATCTTGTAAGTTGGACTTATTTTAAAACAAAACTAAAAAAATGAAGAAATTAACTAAAAGTATTAATCAAATTCTTGTTTTATCTAAAGTAAGGAAAACAAATATTTTTCAAGTGGGAACTAATTATTTAATGACTTGTTCTTCTTTATTAACATTTTCCTGGTGTAGAAGAAAAATATGTAAAAGGAATATTAAAAAAAATAAAGGAATTAGAAACATTTTTTCTGCGCTTTCTAAAATTATATCATCTGCTTTTATAAATAATGAATGCGCTTTATACATTGGAATAATATTTAATTCACTAATAATCTTCTAGGGAAAAAATAATAATAATAATAACAATAAACTATAGATATGCATTTTTTAAAAGAAAAAAAATATTTGAAGTAAATGTGAAGATTAAGTATACATGCATTCTTTGAAAGAAAAATACTATTTGAAAGTAAAGTGCTAAAATTATGAAAGACAAATTAATAATATCTTTAGTGACCTGAGAATAGAATTAAATTATATGCTATACTGCATGCATAGTGGAATTCTTATAGCTTCATTCATTCTCTGATTCAACTACAGTTATTATAATACTGATCTCCAGGAAAAAGTGTGTATCTTCTTCAATGTTTTAGCTAGCTAACTATATGTATAGTCTTCAAATAATGTGTGGGTTTATCAATGATGTTATAATATTCTTTATTTTAGAATCCAGATATTTATCATTATAATCCAATTAAGAATTAAGCTTCATTTCTACTACATTTTTTTTCATGTTTATTATTATAATTGCCAAAGAAAAAAATTTTTCATTAGAAATAAAAATGTGTTTATTACTTTCAATGCTTTGTGCTTTATAGGCTGTGACTGGATTGAAAATCTTTACCTGGGTAGGCAGTTTAGCAGAGAAATAGTTCTTCTAATGAGATAATGTACATTTATTTATTTAATTTCTTTTTTGAAGAAAAACTAAATGGTAAAATTTTATTTTGTTTTATAATATTAATGTGTGTTAAGGTTTATATCTGTCACGTAATATTTTAAAGAGCTTGTAATGACAAGTGTATGTCTTACTATCATTACTTTGAGTTAAGTTTGTATTTAATATGAAGTAATACCTATGAAATATATCTGATTTATTACATGCAACTGGAGATATGAACTTTGCTTGTTAGGTATTTAAAGAAAATGTTTCACATTTTTTTAACGGGTAAAACCATACTTAAATTTATCAGAAGTAAATATATAAAAAAATGCTATAATAAGATATTTCTTGTTTAAAGTTTCAACAGAATTTATATTGTATTAATTAAGTAATTTAATAACAGTTATTCTTTAATAGTATGTCCACTTTATTTTAGTTTAAGCTTGTATGCTATACATTGCTGTCAAATATTCCTTAATTAGAATTAAATTTATTATATTTTTCTGCATGACTGAGACATGTGTTTTTTTGATTCATTGGTTTCAGATATTGATTGAAGTATACATTTTAATATAGGTTTATTATTATTTGTGTGTTTTGCTATCTTGCCTAAGTGTAGAGTTGTATATGCTTTAATAATTATAATGTATTTTGTTTTGTGGGATGGAAATGCTCTCCCCTAAATACTTTATTTTCCATATGAGGATTAGTTTTAATATAGTATTATGATATATTATGTAGTCAATGACCAAGTCCCATGAAGAGGACAATCAAGAGTTTATAACATTTAGGATACTTAAGGTGTTTTAAACCCAAGAGAGGATTATATTTGGTGCATGTTTGTTTCTTTAGGTGTTGAGATAGAATCCACACTTATACATTTTTATGCCTGAACAATAGGCTAGAAAACACCAAATGCTTCAATATAGTATTTCTCTCTGCAAATATTAGTTGTTATTTTTGCATTCCTCATGTGAAATTAAATACAGCTTTTCAACATAGAAGATGTAGATTATCGTCCTCTGTTTAAAAGTCATGGCAATGATAAATGTTGGATTTGAGATGTTAGTATCTCAATGTGCACTTTATTATCATTAGTGCCTTAGTAATTAAGATCAATATATGTATTGTGCTACTGAGCCTTGCTGGTAGTTCACAAGCAAAACAAAGGAGAAAATTAATTTAAAATTGCGTATTTTAAAATTCTTATTTATGAAGGGAATATTCAATCACAGTATTTTAGTGTTATTAATAGTTAAGAAATATTCTTAGCTTGAATTAAGACATTCATAATTAAAAATATTTATTATAATTTGTGTGGACCTTAAGTTAAACATGAAATGGTGAGTGGGGTTTCTAATAAATGAACCATACTTTGTCATAATTTGTCTAATTATAAACCATAACTTGGTTAACTTTATTAGTAATAGATTTAATAATTTAAAAGGATTGTATTTTAACCCAATTTATTAAATTACACAAATCATATGTAATTACTTTCATGTACTTCATGTCATGATATTAAAAAATAAGATAAAAAAATAGTTAGTCAATAACTCAAGGTAAAAAAACTTATAGAAAGTTTACTAAAATTCCAAATTAGTGTATCAGTATATCAGATGCATATTTCAGCTAGTTAATCCAATGTAATAGGGTGATTTCAAACATCTATGAATTTTTCATATTAATTTATACCCTGGTAGAGGACAGCTTAATGTGATAATTTATGTGTAGCATCAAAGTTATATTATCTAATAAATATGTGTATTTTGTTTCATTCTATGTTGTTAATAAATTGTAGTATTTTTCACTACTCATGGTGAATATATTTTTTTATATGCCAAATATAAGTGTATCTTCAAAATAATTGCAGTACATTTTCTTGAGTCCTAAATTATTTCAAACTTTAGAAATCTTAATATAACATATAGACAAATTGATGCTGATCTGAGCATTTAATTTCATTTTATTTTGATGATAATTATTTTATGGAACTGCAAACTTCAGACTAAACATTATTTAATTGTAAAATGAATTTATTTTCAAGTTATTAATCCTGACTGCACATTATTCCCATTACATTTAGTTAAATTATTGAATTAATTAGTTTTAGTTAATTTATTGTGTTGTCATGAATGATAGAAGGATACAAAAGGTGCCAATGTCTTTCTATTATTCTGGCTGAGATTCTGGATAAAAAGGCTGTGGCTGTATTATTTCAAATTTTATGTAATTATTTAGTTCATTATTGATCATATTTATCACCCATTTAAATAATGTAGTAGTTGTTATGATACATGAGGACACATTGGCTTTTAAGTAAAGTGAATATTTCCTATAGCCTGTGAGAATGCTAGTCATGTGTGACATCATAGTATTGTAGAGTATTTTCTTAAAGTAAACAAAAGAACCCTGAGATTATTATTATCATTATCATTATTCTTTACTAGAGAAGTGATTGATTATTATGGATATTACAGTTGTACTATGGCATAAACAAGTTTAATTTTTCAATTGTGCTATAAGAAATGTATTTTCAGATCATATTGTCAAATAATTTACTTAATAGTTATTTTTTTAGAAACATTAACAAAAACATGAGAAGTTATTTTTATGGTTTATAGGTGCAAATACTTATAGCTCAGAGAATGTGTTTTTGATAAAGGTAGAGCGTTATTTTTATTCTAAATTATTAATTAGGGAATGATTGCAGTGTCTCTCTCTTCCAGAGATATTTATTGTACTGATGATAATTTATTTTATGATTTTAATTTCTTTTTTTGTCGTAACTGCATATTTATGCAGCTGAATTTTTTATAACTAACCGACCACTGAGTATAATTCACATTTGCAGTGATAAATATAGATTAGTTAAAAAAGAGAAGCACATAATTAGAGGTTAGAATATATATATATATATATATATATATATTGTGCCCTTTTCTATAGGTCAGTGATAGTTCATAAGAGTCAATTACTAAAAATTTTAATTTTAGAATATGTTCTTTTAATACATTAATTATAGTTTGTCAATTATATTTTTAAAGTACAATTTAAAGCTAAAGAAAATACGTATTATATAAAATCATTTAAAAAATAGTTAAGTAAAGTTTTATATGGTTGTAGAAGCTGGCCATATTAAATAACACAGCTATAAATAATTAAAAGTATATTTAAAAATCCGATTTTAATAGTTTAAAACGTATGATTTAATAAATGCTATATTTAGATTTGTAATCATATTTAAATAGTCAAAATTAATATAGTATATTTTTAAAATAAACTTTGTGATGGTGAAAATTATATCTAGTTCTATATTTTCTAAATTATTCTTCCAAATTTTTTATAATTATTTTATATAATATAATAAGTATATCAATTTTATTAGTCTAGGCAGAGAAATAGATTGAAAATCGTCTGTCAAAGTTATAATCATGTGACCTTTAATGTATACTCTCACACACATGCTTGTTTGAAATAATAATAAAGTTTAAAATATTTTAAAAGTTATATTATAGAATTGGATAGAATTATTGCCTATCATAAAAGTAAATAGTATTAAACATTAAGTTAACTATTGTATGTAATGTTTTAAGTAATGTAATAAAGACGAATACAGATATATAAAAATTAAATATTTTATTTAAATAAAAATAGATAAATTGAATATTAAAAAATGGAATAGGTTATTTAAGGTTATTTTAAAAGTTATTTTAAATGTTTAAATAGTTTTAATAAAGTAATAATTTATTTAAAAGTAATATTTTAAATAATATTTTAAGTTCATTACGTCATAATTTTTTATTTTCAAATATAATTCTGCTATAAATTGAAAATATGTAAATTTTTTCTCAAGCTAAATAAGAATTAACCAATAGGAATAGGTATTCTTACAGATGATAAATATCATCGTAACTAAGTTATAGGGGGAGATTAATAATGTAAAAACCAAAGAAAGGTAAATTATAACTATCAAAAGATAGTATTTTTTAAATCTTTTATTTTAGTCAATTTTTTTAGTACTTTCTTATAACTTTATCTGCAAAAAACTAATTGATAATTTTAAAAAATATTTTTGCAAAAGAGAGTATAAACTAAAAAATATTTTAATAATTTCGTTTAACATGCTTTGTTAAATTTTTTAAAGTTCTTTATCAGTCGTATTTTATCTAAAAGTTTAACCTAAACTACGCAATAAAAATGGATATACTACAAAATAAAATGGATATAAATTGTAATACTGAAAAAATATTTGAAATATTTATTGATACAGTTTTATTAATATTTCACCGAAGAACTGTTTTGGTACATAAAAACTACAGCTCGGACATTATACGGAGTCTAAAAATGTATGGAAACGTATTATTTATAAACAGATCCAAGATTTATTTTTAAATAGTAATAAGACAATTATATTTCATGGATTATTTTATATAATATGATATTCAAAGGAGTAAAATGTTATATCCTTTCTGAAGGTAACATTTTTTTTTATTTTAAAATGATATATAAAAAATACCAAATGAAAGTTTAAATGTATCAAGAAGGAAACAGAGATAAAAGTGAACACATAGATGAATAAAAAAAATGGATCCATGGAAATACAAATAGTACTTAAAAGTTTATCGAATATTTTTAAAAGTTAAATTAGATGGATTGATGCATCGGGTATGCAGAGAATATTGGTAGAGAAGATTAAGAAGCTTCACGGGATTAATTAATATTATCGTCCTAAAAATTAAAACCAAGGATTATTTTCTAAATTTTACTAAATGGATTAATAATTATTTTTATTTTAAACTTTAACGCACTTGGAGGAGAACATTTTTAAAAACTCTAGAGAAAATAATAAACATTTTGGACTTATCAGGAACTATCGTCAAGAAAATATGTAACTATAGTTTTGATTCTTTTTATTTTGTTAACCTAGTTTAAATCTAAATTTTTATATAAGATTAGAAAAAACATAAAAACATTAATTTATTAATATTAAAATTTTATAATATAACAATCTAATAATTTAGCTAAAAATATTTTAATATAAAGTGTATGGGTGTGAATTTTTTTTTTATATATATCTGCAATGCTCAAGTGGATAAAGAAAGCCTACTGAACACGATGACTAGATAAAGGTTATTGGTAATAATAATAACTATTGATAATTTATAATGTATATTTTTTTTTTGTTTTCTTTAGATCATCCATAAATTGGAAGAATGAAGTGTAAAAGTTTTTTTTTTTACTTATATGTACCGCATTTTATACAACATTTTAAAAAACATTATGAGATAGGATTGATTTGAAAATATGCATACGACAATTTTTTTTTGATTTTTTTTTATTAGTAATATAATCCAACATAACAAATAATTATGTGATTCTTTTAAAATTTTTATGTTATGGGATATTCAAATATTGTCTAAGTAGATTGTATATGATTAGACATATAGAATGATGAAGTGGACAGACTTTTCTTGTGGAACAGCTAGATTGTTTAACTATTAATGAATTTTATTTATTGTTTTTGTAAATGCAGATAGTTATTTATCGATGTAAGATGTAGAAAAATCTTGAGAAATAATGTTGAGATAGTGGCTTGGAAGTACTATAGTTAGCAGGAAACCAAGATGATGTATTTTTTTAAAAAATAGGATGTTATAAGGAATGGAAATAATATTTAGTCTTTATGTGAATATCAGCATAGTTAACAAAGCCCCATGACTGATACACATTTTATTTGGACAGTGTTTATATTTCTTTAAATATTTGATGTTCTAATAAAGCTGAAGAAATAGATTTAACATCGTCCCTGTATTAGAGGATATTAGGCAGGTAAATGCCATACCTCTTCGCACTGTGCCATGATTTTTAGATATGTTAAGAGTAATACTCTAGCTTTTTTCCTTAATCCTATGCATCTGTTTTCGCTATCTTTATTTCATGTAACTGCATCATTTAGGAAGATATTTTAAAAGAAATGATTAATAATTTAGAACTAAGGTTATGCTATCGTTTTGTATAAGATTAGTTTATTTGCTTATAAGGAGCAGAATATTATAACTTAAAATTGAAGATCCAAAGTATCCTAAGGAAAGAAAAGAATCATAGAATATATTTTGAATTTTATTTCGGAAATGAAATATAAACTTTTTAAAATAAGGTATCTAAACAAAGATATTTTCTTTAAAGTGATAATAATTTTAAATGCTTTAGTATTATTTTTTTTTTAAGAGAAAAATAAGTATTGCATATTTTTTAAAATACAATAGTACAAAGTAAATTATGTAAACAATATGCATAGTATATATTTTTTTGTTTTATTGATTAACAGAAATATAGTAATGATTACACTTATATCATACTAAAGTAAGGCTTAAAGAAGAGTATATTATGATTAGTAAACATTGTGTGATAAATACTAAAATCTAGTACTGAATTTTGGATAATATTTTGTGTAACATCTTTGACTTTGCAAGATGAATTTTTTTTTTTAATATTTTTGAGAAATCCATACTCATTATAAAATTTTGTTTTCTATAGAATGTTTTTCTAACTATGATTTTTTTTAAAAAAATAAGATAGTTTAATAATATTAAGGATAAAATGCTGTTGCTAATAAAGTAGATAAATTTATTTGTAATAAGTTAACCATAATGAGAAACCAAATAGTAACATTTTTTTTTTAAATTTTGTCCTAAATCTAAATAAAGATGTAATTGAAATATAAATTATTTTTTTTATAACCCAGTAGATCAAACTGTAAAGTAAAAAGGTTAAGGATATCCACTGTAAATAGTGTAAATAAATTGTTTAGTTATTTATCATTAGTAATAAACTTTGTTAAATTTTGTTATTTCAAAAATTTTGTGTCAGAGTTATTTATTTCTCCACATCGCTGCATGAAAACACGATATATGCATAATAATTGAAACAAATATATAATTTTGCACAAAAAGATAAATAGAGAATTATTTAAGAATTTAAATATTTTATTGGTATTCATTATAATTAAATAATCATAATTTTACATTATTTATTGGTCATAAATCAGTTATCACAATATTATATTAAATTATATGCTATCAGTTGCCACACATATTTTGTTTGTCAGATTATTAAAATGCTACCACATATTTATTATATCATTACATGAAGAATATTATTATTGTTATTTATTATTATTAGTTTAAGTGTAGTAGATTATGACATAAAATCCCTTCTCATATTTTACTACCGTATTTTAAAATTAACTTAGAATAAACTTTATGAACCTGAGATTATTTTATTGAGCTAGATTATTATTAAATAGAAGATTAAGATTTAATTATTAGTTTAATCTTAGTGAGTAGAAGTTATTAAAGTCATAAGAATACTATGAGTTTGTTATTTGAAATAGTAATAAGGGGGGATAGTGTTCTTATGCCATTGAGGTAGTATCCTGTAGGATATTGGCTCAATGTAATCTATCTTGTCACCTGTATTTTCACTTCAAGTCTCATGAAAATATTAAATATTTATTTAATTTATTTTTATAAACTGAACCTTATTCGTATTTAAAATTTGAGCTAGTGAAATATTTTAATTTTAATACTGAGTATTTTAGTTATTAATTATTAACTGAGATAGAACCCGTTTTATTTTATATCATATATTATCTGGAAGTGAGGATGCACGAGGGCAAGGTTAGAATATATATATATATATATATATATATATACATATCCGGATCGTTACAATATATATATATATATATAAACTATGTTGAACCAGCACTCATCTGTAGAACCAGACCCCATCTCCCGCACATATATACAATCAGTGCTCAGTTTATATTAAGATAGCAAATCTTCAAACGTTAATGAACAGGCTTCATTCTTTTCCACATTCCAAATATTCAGCCATCTATATTATTAAAATTCTGATTATGTAACACTCAAAGCCCTTGTTGATGCCAATATTATTGTCATACCCATGTTGAGCTTAAGTCACTCTGACCCTTAACATATAGAAACTATACAATATACATACAATTCAGTATTAGATATTTAAACCTTACTCTGGTCATCCCTCTTCTATATATTTAAATAAAGATATTAAGTTCTTATATGTGGTGGGCAAGAGTTAATTAAAGTCAACATGGGTTGCCAATAATATAAGTATCTACAAGAGTTTTGAGGTTTCCATTGACAGATTTTTCATGATATGAATGATCGAAGAGTTAGAGTGTGGAGAAGATTGAAGTTTTCCATTAAAGTCAAGATCTGCTATTTCAATATAAACTGAACACTGATACACTGATTTATATATATATATATATATATATATATATATATATATATATATATATATATATATATATATATATATATATATATATATGGCAGATAATGTCCTGGACCCATGAGTGCTGGTTCAGTAAGAAATACATATATTGGTGAACATTTATATTATTCACATATATGTAGTCATGTGTATCAATTGCATAAAATGAATGGATTGCTGTTGAAATCTTGAAAATCTGAGTTCAAGATTATTTTAATACATCCACCCCCACACACACACACACACACATATATATATATATATATATATATATATATATATATATATATATATATATATAATGAAGCATGTTTCATAATTAACCATGTTTATTACAATAAAATTAATTTCTTACCAAACCTTGCTATATTATATCCTCAAGTAAGTGAAAAAATATTCATTTCAATATATATATACTCACCAATTTATACATAGTTAAGACAATTTTTATTATTCAAAAAATTCAGTATTATTTAAGAATTAAAATGATAAACTTTTAAAAGTATACTTTTTAAGAGGTAAAATCTAAAAGTCAGTCATTTCTATAAATTATTTGTTTTATGAATATTGCTGATTACTTTTTTAAATTGTTGTTTTATGAAAATTAAATTGTGTATTTCTTTAACATGTAACAATTAGTTCTAGTTTAAATATACTGCCAATCCAAATGTTTATTTTGTGTATATAGGTTATGATAATACATTTACGAGTGACCACGTGAATGCATATTTCTAAAAGCTTTTAACATAAAAAGATATATCCTAGGTTCACTAAATGTTTGTAGTATTTGTTAATGGCAATCAGTGAATAATCATATGAATTTAACTTTAAACGCAAAATACATAAACTTATATAAGTAATATTTATAATATTTGATCATGAACAAACATTGGATATTTATTGGGGTGTTGAAACGTTATTATATGTTATGTGTTTGTATGTCTATACATGGTCAACAATAATCTATTATAGATAATTTAAAAATTAAATTATTCAGAAATAATATAGCTTATTGGTAAAATTTAAAAGGGGTTGTTAGTTTAAAATGTTAACCATATTAATAAAAAATACAATTTAAATTAAACGTGCATAAGATTAATATAGGGTAAAGTGAATTAATAATTATTTTCTTAAATAGAACATCTTTTTATGATTATATAAATGTGCACTAAAAAAATATTTTTTGAGAAGGGGGTAATGAAAATTATTTGATTCCTATACTGTAAATAAATTGTTTTTATTATCATTCATCAAAATTTATTCAATTGCAATTTTTTCTATATTTTATATGGAAGTTTGCCAGGTTATAATTTAAATTTCATGGTTTCTGTTTCATCCAGGTATATATCACCTGCTACTTAATTTGGTCAGGTATTACAAATCAAGGGCTATTAACTTGCGTTAAATCATTAAATTTTACAGATAATTAGCATAAAGATTGAAAAAAATGTTATAAAGAAAATCCTGATATATTTTCTTAGTGTCAGAGACATTAGATCCCTAATATATTTCCTAATGAAACTCATTTAAAAGAACCCAGATTGTGATAATTATCATAAACTCAACTCTGATCGTTGGGTATTTTATTTACTTTACTGTTATTAAATAATATTTTGTTTAAATTGCATGTTGTTATTAAATCAGTAATGACTGGAAGGTTGCTATTCTTCCACATGCACCTTACTATTACTTTCAGACAGCCAATAGCTGTTAAAACACTGGTCTGAGAAGCGATCAGGCCTAGACACAGGACAGAGATTTTTTAACAAGAAAAAAATGATTCCAATCATAAATTAATAACTCAGTGAGTAATAAATGTATATGTTTATATATTCATGCTTTCAAGCCAAGATGCTTAAGACTGGCTTATATATATAAAAGTTAAGTAAAAGAGAAGATTGGTATCATTCTTTTCTTGTTAAAAAAACTCTGTCATGTGTCTAGGCCTGATCGCTCCTCAGACCGCTGTTTTAACAGCTATTGGCTGTCTGAAAGTAATAGTAAGGTGCATGTGGAAGAATAGCAACCTTCCAGTCTTTACTGTTATTAAATTTATCTTATATTATAAACTTTAATATTAGCATACTTTAAGGTAAAGTCATAATGTCATACATTATCTGACCATTACTATATGTTAGAAATATATAATATATGAGGAGCCTTGCTGTATATTGTTGATATTCCTGGCATACTTTACCAGACAATTATTGCATGTTAAAATATTGTTGATATTCTTGGCAAAATTAAGAAGAAATTAATGCAAATACCTATGGAGTACTTTAAAGCTGGTTAATATTTTTTAGTATGAAATAGTGTTCTTTGTCATTTTTATCAGAAAATTATTTATATTTGATTTTGAAGTATTTTTAAGTAAATCCACAATATTTAGAATCTTTAAAAAGCTCTCTTCAAATTATTCTAACATGGAAAATGTTTGCATTATTCAAAAATAATTGTGCATTAAACAGGTTTTGTATCATGTGGTTGAGTGATAGTATTCATTCATTTATAGTTAAAATCTTCAAAGCGTATGTGCAACAGCTTAATGCTGTGTTAAATATTACAGTTCACAAACATCGCGCTATAAAAAATGATTTATTTACATACATATAATACAAGGTTATAAAATGTGTTGCAAGTTTATTGTATATTCAATAATTTAACAATACATTGTTGTTTTGCTTTTCAGTTATAATCAAATCTTTAGCCTCTGCTATTAAGAAACATATCTTTGTTAAAAGATAAATAATTGATTATTCATAATTCCATTGGAAATATCATCATCATTATTATTATTTATATTTAATTTTCCTTGTTGAAACTGCCACTTTCAATTTATGATGATTATTTTATATTTATTGTTTACGAATATGTTTGTATTTTTTGGCAATAGTTGTTTTGATTTTACAAAAATATAACTAAAAAAATTACAAAATTTGTATATTTACGTAAGTACTTTATATTTGCATTAAATTTCTTTTTCGTTCACTTTCTCTCTCTCTCTCTCTGTATTTATATTCTTGAAACAACAATAAAATAATAATGTCAATAAAAAATGAGAAAAATATTTTAATAATGTTGTCAATTTGCATACTTTGCATTTAAAAAGTACTTTTATTTGTATTTTTGCTGACTTTGAAATATGCAAAATAATATATGCAAATTTAATTAAATAAAGCTAAAATCCTTTGTTGTATTGCTAAAATAAAAATAATAAATAAGACGTATAAATTTAGAAAAAAGTAAATAAAAGTAAAATGTTTAACATAACTTTGGGAAAAGTAGATATTAGTCCCTATTGATTAAAGTAAATCATAATTTGATAAAAAAAAACAACTTATGTTCAAAGAAATATTTATATGCAGTATTACAAAAGCATAATCATCAAATTTATGTGCCAATAATTGTCAATTAAGTACAACTGAAAGAAAATAATAATAATAATATCTAATGAAAAATTCAGTTGGAGGCTAATATTTTTTCTTAGTTAAATCATAACCCAGCTATTAACTACATAAATATTGTTTGATAAATGGTTATCTAGTTTTTCTCATATATTTTTAATATTCAAGCGGATTCAACTTACAATACCAGAGTTAATTGATAGTTGCCTGGTTACATCATGGAATAAGTTTTATTTAGATTATTATATGGAAAATAGTGTACATATATTATAACGTAAATGCTCTATATCGATTATAAATATTATTCAAAAAGTTTTTATCATTCGACGTTTGTAAGTTAGAAATTACTTTTTTTTAAAAGCTATACGATTTCTTCTGATTATTCCATATTACATTGATTTTTTCTTTTTTATCTTTGATTTTATTACACCTATGTGTTGGTTAGTTCAATTTCAGATTTTCTTTACTTCATTCTCGTGAGAGGGAATCGAGATTATGTCAACATTGATCTTGTATTTTAAAAACCTGAATGCAAATAGTATGTTCATCGTCTTCAAACTTCTTTTAATATTATTTGATTTGTCAAATGTTTGTGTTTTATTTAACTTGAGGCTATTAGATAGGAGTATAATTTATATGTAAAAATAGAAAAAAGCTAAAATTAAACGCTGGTAATGCAAAATTGATTTAAAAAAAAAATCATTTCCGACTTAATTTGAATATTATATAATTTATTAACATGCCATAAAATATGCTTACTCATGCAGAAAATAAAGTAAATGATCTGCTTTTATAAAGATTTATGTTGTATTTTTACGTAATGTGCTTCGTTATTTTAAATTCTAATTAAAAATGAAAATCAATGTCATCAGAATTATATAGATAATAGTAATTAAAATTAATTTATTGCAATTATTTTATTACCTGCATATATTTATCTATATAACGATAAAACGGCATAAAACTGATGAATAAGTAAGATGAAAAGGGCACAAAATTGATAAATAAATATAATTTTATCTATCTATGTGTGTGTACATATATAAGTAAAAAAAATTATAACAATCTTAAATAGCCTATTACTGAAATAGATGTTCTAAGCACTACACATAAAATTATTGAAACAATTATATGATCAGTTATTGTTTTTTTTTTTTATTATTATTATCAAAAACAAACTTTATTAGCCCAGAAAAAAAAAAAAAAACAGTATTGTATGATCAAATCAATTGGCAAATTAAAGTTCAATAGGAATATTCTGCCAAGTGTTCACTATCAAACAAAAAAGATAGAAGAAAAGTTCAATTATATATATATATTGTGGGTTCATCCATGTTAAAAAAATTTAATTATTGACATTCCGACATTTCGACTTGGTCACACAAGTTATCCACTAGGTGGTAAAAGGTAGAAAGACGGTAGTAGAGGCGCTACAATCACTGATTTGAATAAACGTTAAAGTTCCACCAATAGCAAAAATGTTAAATTTAAAAATGTTTTTTTTTTTTTAAAAATCTTTCCAAATAGGAGGTAGTTTGCATGTATCATCTCACTTATTGATATAATCTGGCCTTTTAAGCATCTCAATGGCTTCTCTAATTTTGCACTGGTAGAGATTATCACATCTGGATATGATCCTGGTACTAGAAAAATCAATTTTATGACCTGAATCTATAGTATGGAGTGAGAGTGCTGATGATGATGAGTGTTGTTTAACTGCATTAGCATACTCATCTCTCCTAACACTGATGCGATGATTACTCATACCTATGTTAGAAGGCTTACAATTTTTACATGAGATTTGATAAAACCCATGATATTCAAGAGGGATTCAATCCTTAGGCTGGGTTATTATATTGCTGATCTTTTGATGAATAGGAAATGTTGTATCTATATTATAGCATTTTAATATACATCCAATACTCTCTGTAGTTTCTTTTACATATGGAACACAAATCCTAATAGCTGATTTATCATCTTTTTGTTTCCTATTTTGTCGATTTTGGGCTTGAAATAAAGCTTTTTTTATAAATTTATAATTATAACTATTTGCTAATAAAACACTATTAATATGATTTATTTCTTCTTTTAGATGTTAATTATCTGAAAGGTTAATTGCTCTATTTAAAAAAGTTTTGGCTACAGAAACTATCTGAGTTGGGTGATGATGAGAATGTAAATGTAAATATCTGTCCATGTGTGTATTTTTTTTTTGTTCAATATTCAATTTTCTCTTTCTTTTATCAGTTATCATTTTGAAAAAGTTTTTGCATCTAAATATGAACTAATAAATTAATAGCTAAATACTATGGATGTGATGCTGCTAATTAGATAAAAAAGTATTATGCACTGTTTTAAGACTTTAACGATTGTAAATGTTTACTGTTATTTGGAATTCAGATTATGAATATAGAATCTTACTCAAATAACATTTAGTCTATGAGATTTTGTACTATTTGATGCTACACATATTTAAACAAAAAGATATACATCAGGTGATGTGCTCGGGATACTAGTGAAATGATGGTAGATAATGGAATAATGATTCAGATATAAAGATTAACAGTAAATGGCAATTAATAATGTCTAACCAAGAGTATTTCCCATTGCTTCATAATTATAAAATGTTGCTTTATCAAAGTCTAGGAAATGTTCAAAATACAAACAATACTTTCTCTCTTTTTTCATTGTTTAGTCAGAAAAGTAAGATTACAGCCCAGATTTCTTAAGTATCTTATGTCATTGAGTCTTATGTATATATTATATATAACAAACCAATTGTGTGATAATGCAAAACTGTTTAATTCTTTAACTACAAATGACAATATTTGTCACAATTCTCTTTTCACTTTTTTCTCATAAGACCATGAAAAATGATAAAGCTATGATAATGATACTTTTAGTAGACTAGAATTTTTTTAATTTTGTTTTCTTTTTTTGCATAAAGAAGAATAAGAATTAATGATAAATTTTGAGCTGAATATGTTGAAAATGGAAAAGAGCTACAAAAGGTGTTCTTAAAATAGTCTATCACCATCAAACTGAATAAAGTTTCATATCTGAAAAATAATTAATTAAAGTGATAAAAGTAATATTTCATTCATAAAGAATTCAATAAAAGTGTTCCTTCTCATTTTTCTTTTTAAAAGATTTTAATTTTGTTAATAAATGCAATATTATTATCAGCAATAGACTGTAAAAGACATTTCTAGAAATAGACCACATCTGAGTTGGATACATGAAAAAAAAAGTATGTGGATAGATGTGGGAAAAAAGCTAGAGATCAGAGGAGTAGTGAACTTGCTGAAACACTCACCTTGCAAGGATCAATAATAATTAAAATGATGATGATGATTATCAGCAATAGTGGAATAGCAGTAATAGAAGTAAAAGTGATTACTATTTTTTTTCTAAATATGAATAATGGAATGTGAAAATATTATTAGATAAAACCTCTTCAAAGTATAACAGAGGACCCTACTGTCTGATGTCACATCACATGCAGTTAGATAGAGCTATTATTGGAGAAACTTATCTTTTAGAGAAAAGAAATTTAAGGGAAAATGCATGGCTATTAGATTTTGTAGAAGGTTAAATTAGTCAATGAAAGGAGAATGCATGATGCGGGATATACAGTAAAGTTGAATTTAGGTCTATGCACTCTTAGGATCTTTTTTTATCAGTGAAAGGAAAATGCTATTAAAAATTATCTGTTATAATACTACCAGTGATCATTTTATTAGTGGTTGTGCTCCAACATTACATTCACAGAATTAATAGAAAGAAAGGTTTTATTCTTGTTGGATAATATTATTCTGGCAATACTATGATAAAACATTTTTTTGGAAATTTTAACATACATATTGATACAAATAGTAGACAAGTGTTTATGCTCAATTAATCTGCTGTTACATAACTTTTGCATACTATATTAGTGGCTTATTACAATCACCTTGATAAGGCAGGATCATAGATTAATGAAATCCAAAATGAATATGGCTGTTGCATTAAAAAGTAAGTGTTATTGCAATTACATTCACAACAAAATTAATGTTCATTCTTTAGAAGTATTTATTATATGTATTAACTGTAATAAGTTATTAAACACTAAAATTTACTAATTTGGGCATTCAGGATTGGCTTTCTGTAGAGTAAAATTTTCTTGATGAGCTTGTGATGAGAACAACTAAATATATTCATGGGCTTACTAAAAAGAAGAAATGATAATTGATTTTCTGACAGTTTTATTATTAAAGATTTATTTAAAAATAATCATGTAGTATTAAATGTGAAATTTTAAAATCTAATGTTTTGAAAGTAGTAGTTTCAGACTGGCAAGAAGACTTAAAATAATTGTATTAAAATTGCAAAATGTATAGACATTTGCTGACAGTGGTCCATTCTAGACCCTTTTTTGCTGCACTAAAAGCAATACATGACTTGAGAAACAGTACCAGTCATTTAAATCAGCAATTGATCTCTTTTATATAATGATAATAAATATTTTAAACAGGTGGTAGGGATATTTTATCATCTATTGGATAATGACATAATATCATAAAGATAACTTTTTAGGCTATAGCCATTTTGTCTGCTCATTTAAATTTTGACAATGATGACAATCTTAATTAATTCAAAACACATCTTTGTAATCTTAAAAATGTAAAGACTTCATGTTCTGATATAATAACTGGAGAGGTTTGAAAATAAGGTGATGATGTGTTAGCTGCAGAAATATTTTTTTAAAGAATGTATGACTAGTAAATTTGTGCAGCTTTATATAAAAATTCTTATATTGATTCAATTTTTTTAAAAATAAATGGAATTGAAAAAAAATTTCATTTAACATGACATATCAATATTTTCACAATACAAAAAATTATTTCAACAATTTTGGTGAATAGATTGCTTCTAGTCATAACTGTATAGCTACTAAAAAATAAAGTGGTTTTAGAAATCAAAAACAATGATTTTGTTTGGCAGGCAATTGCAAAAATATATTGGTTTATTGCTTTGGACAAAGCATTTGACTCAGTTAATCAAATAAATTTATGTCATTATTTGAAATTTGTTGGTGTCCAACAAAATTTATTATATTATGCAGTTTTTAATGTGGTGAAAAAATTAGCAGCATTTGAAATAAAAAAACTGTTGTTAAACAAAAATACCGAATTCCTCTAACACAATTTTTAATTCTTAAGACAATGATCTTTTGAGCTATTTATCAACAGCTTAAAGAATAAATGATTAAGATAAAATACAAATGGTATGAAGAAAGTTTTAATTTAAATTAATTTAAAATTAGACATAGAAATATATAATCATAGATTTTGAATTTATATTTTACTAATGATTGGCCTATTTTTGCTAATTTAAAAAAAAAATGATTTGCAGAATTTACTTAGAACATATGGATGCAACATATAAGGATCTTAGTTAAAGAGTTGGTTTTAAATTTAAATTCAAATTGTTTATTCTAGTGCATAAAAACAATTCCCAGAAATGATTAAATTAATGATTATCCTCATGAGATTAGGAATCTAATCGAAGTTAAATATCATGATAAATTTATAAATAAAAAATATTAGATGCTAAGGTGCAAAAACGACTTAAATGTCCTTCCACTTTTAACAAATTTAAAGATAGATATTTCATCATAGAAAAATAACTACAGCAAATAAGTTAGCTGAACATAGATCTGTTACTTTTCTTTATTTATTGTATGAAAGAATAGCATGGACAACCTATTAATTCAACATGCAGGAATTAGAACACTTTAATTTAAGAATACACTGTCAAGACTTAAAATTCTATGATAAGATTATAAAACTATGTCAATATATTTTTAAACTGTTGGGTTGATACTATATATTTGTTAATGTAAATCCACACCTTTGTTTAATTTGATATTATAAAACAAATAAATAATGCAAGACCTAAAATGTTAATTTATGATGAATTTGAGCATGGTCATCATGGGAGAAGCACACCTGTTTTATATTATAAATATTTTTTTCAATGATATTTTAAAGATTCAATGTTCATTATTGCCATATGTTGTTGAAATATTTTAGAAAAAAATATTTTTGTGAAAGAAATTAAAAGACAGAATCACACAATATCAACTAAAATGTTGTATATATAGACAATGTTGTGTTTAATTGATTTAATTGTATAGTCATTGCAGTTTTTATTTATTTTTCTCTTGGAGTTGGAAAGGTAATAATAGTTTACAAATAGCAACTTTGTGTATGTATGTATGTTTACAATTTTAATCTTCTGCAGGGATGATCCCAATAATTATAATACATTATTCTGCACCTGTTACTCATAAAAAAAATCAGTTTAATCTATATAATATTTTTAGCAGGTTAATAAAGATATAAATTAATTATTAAATGGGAGCTCTGTTATATATGATGAACTGAAATTCACATCCAAAGTAGATTGATGTGCAACAACCAATAAAACGAGTTCTGTGGACTGAAACAAAACAATAGTTATTTCTCCAGGTTTCTAATTATTTTTATTCAACCAGTATATCTAATTGGTCATACTGGCTGCTGCACATGAATATACTTTAGATGTGAATTTAACATTATTTATATAATAGAGTTCCCATCTACTAATTAATAGATGTATAATCAGTATAAATTGGCTACAAATTAAGCTTCATATATATATATATAATTAAAATTACCCCGAATCCAAAATTCAACTAGACCCGCATAAATAAAAATAATATTAAAGCACAACCAAAGATATCACTGCTACAAGCAGACTTCTCAAGTGTAAAGAACTACAAAAACTATACAATATATATATACATATATAATATTAACCATTACCCACAAATCCATTCACTTCCCATCCACCCTTAATATTAAAAGAACTCTTAAATAAGTTAATTGCTTCAGAATAATACATTTTCAATAATAAAGATTCTTTAATTCTTCTTTTGATTTCATTTCTCTCAAGGAAGACAACATTAGCTCCATCAAAATTAATAGTGTGGTCTGTATCTTTTTCATGGACCTACAAAGCAGAACTAAGATATGTATTTTTAACTCTACTTTTATGAACCTTTATTCTTTCATTTAAACTCAAACTACTCTGACCTATGTATACCTTCTTATGAATAAACAAGGGATAAAATATACTACACCAGGAATAGTCTTTCTTTCAAAAATTTGTTTTGTATTATTTAATAAATTATTCAATGTAACACCCCTTTTCCAAGCAAATTTCTTATTTCCAAACAACTTACTATTTCTACATACAATTTTATAAGAAGAGAATTTAAATGGCAAAGAAATAAAATATTTTTCTTTATCCTTTACATCCTTACAAATATTACTATTAAATAAAATACTTTTAACAAATTTATCAGAGTAACCAACCCTCAGGCAATCTTTATAAAATTGACATTTCTGAAACAAAGCTACCCTACTAGAATTATTTAATTTATTATTCCTATGACAATAATTCCTTAAAGCAGCTACTTTATGAGATACAGACTAATAGCTATCAGGTTTAATTATAGATCTTAATTCTTTACTTTTAACTAAATGACTGCATAGTAAACAATTAGTTTCTATATTTCTAATCACCAAAAGATCTAAAAATGTTAACTTACAAAAATCTAACCCCCCTCCTTCTAACACAAATTTTATAGAAGGATCAAAAACAATTAAACTCATTTACAAATTCCTTCAATTTATCATTCTCAACTACAAATAAACAATCATCAACATATCTGACAAATAACTTTACATATAAACGATTCTTTTTAATAATAATTTCCTCTTCCATATAATTAATATAAACTGAACATACTAAAGGAGAAATAATATAACTTATTATCCACCCTTCCTTAATCTTATAAAAATTATCTTTATAAGTAAAATACATACAATCTTCCAATAACAAAAGCAAATCTTTAATTACCTTAATTTTATTTTTTGATAAAGAACTTTTCTTAATCAAAACAGACATAAGAACATCAATACTGCTTAACCTATTAACAGACTGATACATATTTTCAATATCTAAACTGCCAAATACCCAATTACTTTCCATTTTAAAATTATTAATCTTATCAAAAGCCTCAAAAAAAGAAGAAACTGTTTAAAGACCAAAAGCAACAAATTGTTTTAAAAAATTATTCAAGAATCTAGAAATACCCTCGACAACACTACCTGTAAAATCAAAAATAAATCTTAATGGAAAACCATCTTTATGAGTTTTAATATTCACAAACATCTTAGCTAATATAAAATCATTTGGATAGCTTTTCAAATAATCTACTCTATTAAAAATTTTTAAATTAACCATTTTCTTCATAATATCTATCAATTTTTTTTTAATCAAATTACCTGGATCTTTATCTAAAAACATATATTTACCATTATTCAATTCCCTATCCATTTTCTCTTTGAATTCATCTCCTTTCATAATGACAAACCTACCAGCTTTGTCTTCATGAGAAATGATTACATAATTAGCAATTAATCTATTAAGATATCTAACCTCAGCAGGATTAACCACAAATTTTTCTTTCCTTTTTAAACTTTTATTCAAAATCGATTGAATACCAACTTTCTGTTCATCACTCAAATTACTAGACTCAATAGACAAAAATGTATCAAAAACTATATTTTTTGAATGAAATGGAACAAAATTAGGGCCTTTACCAAGAATATTTAATTATCTATCATTTACCTTAATATCAGAAAGATTAACAACTCTATCATCAGAAGCATTACTCTCATACCCTTTATCACTACAATAAATTGTATTAACTTTCCCAAACAACCACTTTAACTTTCATTCATATTTTTTACGATAGAAATTTGACCTATTCTGTCTAAATTGCCTCATTAAAATTCAAAATTGAATAATCAAAATCTTGCCTCCTGTCTAAGAGTTCTTTTAATATTAAGGGTGGATGGGAAGTGAATGGATTTGTGGGTAATGGTTAATATTATAAATATTGTATAGTGTTTGTAGTTCTTTACACTTAAGAAGTCTGCTTGTAGAAGTGAAACCTTTGGTTTTGCTTTAATATTATTTTTATGCTGATCTAGTTGAATTTTGGATTTGGGTTAATTTTAATTATATATTGATTAGTTTAGCTTTATGCTTATAATGTTTATATTTTAATGAGTTTCTTTGCATTTAAGAGTAGTTTTGTTGATGTAGTGTAATGATTTTTTTTTGATATATTTGAATTTTATTTATGTATATTAAGTTTGTTGTTTGAGTTTGGTTGAAAGAGTATATGCTTGTGTTTACTTAGTTATATATATATAGAAGAGAGAGAGAGAGAGAGAGAAGTGTGTGTGTATGTTTTATTTTGTTTTAATTTATAAGTGTATTTGTAATTGGTTTTTTAATATGGGTTTGGAGAGTTTAGTTTTTAATAATTTTTCATTGAATGATATTAGAGGGATTAAAAATTTGTCTAGATTGAGTGAAAGGATAGATTCTTTAAGATGGCAGATTTATTTTCTTAAGAAATGTAGAAAAATTAGTATTTTTCCTAGGTGTTGTGTTATTAATTTTAGTAGAAATAAAATGTTGCTTCAAAATAGGAATTTGGTTTTTAAGTTACAAACATATATTTTGAAAAGTTTTTTAAAAGGAAATTTTGTAAAGTTTTATAAATTTATTTATGTATATAAAAGAAATAGATATTATTTAGAAAGGAGGCAAGATTTTGCTTATTCAATTTTGAATTTTTTTATGAGGCAATTTAGACAGAATAGGTCAAATTTCTATCGTAAAAAATATGAATGAAAGTTAAAGTGGTTGTTTGGGAAAGTTAATAAAATTTATTGTAGTGATAAAGGGTATGAGAGTAATGCTTCTGATGATAGAGTTGTTAATCTTTCTGATATTAAGCTAAATGATAGAGAATTAGATATTCTTGGTAAAGGCCCTAATTTTGTTCCATTTCATTCAAAACATATAGTTTTTGATACATTTTCGTCTACTGAGTCTAGTAATTTGAGTGATGAACAGAAAGTTGGTATTCAATCGATTTTGAATAAAAGTTTAAAAAGGAAAGAAAAATTTGTGGTTAATCCTGCTGAGGTTAGACATCTTAAGAATAGGTTAATTGCTAATGATGTAATCATTTCTCATGAAGACAAAGCTGGTAGGTTTGTCATTATGAAAGGAGATGAATTCAAAGAGAAAATGGATAGGGAATTAAATAATGGTAAATATATGTTTTTAGATAAAGATCCAGGTAATTTGATTAAAAGAAAATTGATAGATATTATGAAGAAAATGGTTAATTTAAAATTTTTTAATAGAGTAGATTATTTAAAATGCTATCCAAATGATTTCATATCAGCTAAGATGTTTGTGAATATTAAAACTCATAAAGATGGTTTTCCTTTAAGATTTATTTTTGATTTTACAGGTAGTGTTGTAGAGGGTATTTCTAGATTCTTGAATAATTTTTTAAAACAATTTGTTGATTTTGGTCATTACACAGTTTCTTCTTCTTTTGAGGCTTTTGATAAGATTAATAATTTTAAAATGGAAAGTAATTGGGTATTTGGCAGTTTAGATATTGAAAATATGTATCAGTCTGTTAATAGGTTAAGCAGTATTGATGTTCTTATGTCTGTTTTGATTAAGAAAAGTTCTTTATCAAAAAATAAAATTAAGGTAATTAAAGATTTGCTTTTGTTATTGGAAGATTCTATGTATTTTACTTATAAAGGTAATTTTTATAAGATTAAGGAAGGGTGGATAATAGGTTATATTATTTCTCCTTTAGTATGTTCAGTTTATATTAATTATATGGAAGAGGAAATTATTATTAAAAAGAATTGTTTATATGTAAAGTTATTTGTCAGATATGTTGATGATTGTTTATTTGTAGTTGAGAATGATAAATTGAAGGAATTTGTAAATGAGTTTAATTGTTTTGATCCTTCTATAAAATTTGTGTTAGAAGGAGGGGGGTTAGATTTTGGTAAGTTAAAATTTTTAGATCTTTTGGTGATTAGAAATGTAGAAACTAATTGTTTACTATGCAGTCATTTAGTTAAAAGTAGAGAATTAAGATCTATAATTAAACCTGATAGCTATCAGTCTGTATCTCATAAAGTAGCTGCTTTAAGGAATTATTGTCATAGGAATAATAAATTAAATAATTCTAGTAGGGTAGCTTTGTTTCAGAAATGTCAATTTTATAAAGATTACCTGAGGGTTGGTTACTCTGATAAATTTGTTAAAAGTATTTTATTTAATAGTAATATTTGTAAGGATGTAAAGGATAAAGAAAAATATGATTTTATTTCTTTGCCATTTAAATTCTCTTCTTATAAAATTGTATGTAGAAATAGTAAATTGTTTGGAAATAAGAAAATTGCTTGGAAAAGGGGTGTTACATTGAATAATTTATTAAATAATACAAAAGAAATTTTTGATAGAAAGACTATTCCTGGTGTAGTATATTTTATCCCTTGTTTATTTGGTAAGAAGGTATACATAGGTCAGAGTAGTTTGAGTTTAAATGAAAGGATAAAGGTTCATAAAAGTAGAGTTAAAAATAGATATCTTAGTTCTGCTTTGTATGTCCATGAAAAAGATACAGGCCACACTATTAATTTTGATGAAGCTAAGGTTGTCTTCTTTAAGAGAAATGAAATCAAAAGAAGAATTAAAGAATCTTTATTATTGAAAATTTATTATTCTGAAGCAATTAACTTATTTAAGAGTTCTTTTAATATTAAGGGTGGATGGGAAGTGAATGGATTTGTGGGTAATGGTTAATATTATATATATTGTATAGTTTTTGTAGTTCTTTACACTTGAGAAGTCTGCTTGTAGCAGTGAAACCTTTGGTTGTGCTTTAATATTATTTTTATGCTGGTCTTGTTGAATTTTGGATTTGGGGTAATTTTAATTATATATTGACTAGTTTAGCTTTCTGCTTGTAATGTTTATATATATATATATATATATATATATATATATATATATATATATATATATATATATATATATATATATATATATATATATATATATATATATATATATATATATATATATATATGGATTGCTAGAAATAGAAACCTGAATAGATGATATAGTAAGACTATAATAAGACATTCGAAGTTGTTTTAAAATTAATAATAATAATTGGTTAAAAACAAAATGCAATGATTCAATAATGCTTTGTTTAAATTTAAATGAATAAATAAAGATATAAAAAGTATTTAAAAGTTCATAGAATAATATATTAATAGATGTAGAAGAGCGTAAAATACAAAATTATTTTATTTAAAAAATAGTTAATTATATTTGTAGACAACAAGAAACAAATCTTCAAATTTGGTATATAATTTTAATTAAAAAATAGAAAAAAATATCACTCTATTATGTTATTTTAATTGAAAGCAAAAATGTAAAAAAAAGTATAGAAAATTTAAAATAAAAAAAGAAAATAGGGGCCATATCTGTAACTGGTGGATTGGAGCATTAGAAAAAAATTCACTAGCTCTAATTAGTATAAAAGACTGGAACATTTTAATAGATGATCCACTGAGCCACTATTAAATTCAAGAGAAAGTGTTATTAACTATAATTGCAGTTGAGATACATGTACCTCAAAATTCTGCAAGAAATGATTTACTAAATAAGAATCACATTCTCCATAAATAGAAACACTTGATTTATGGATAACTACCTGTTGAGATTGCCACAGAAAATCATTGCAAAAATCTACATGTGCACTTACTTTGCTATAAGTTAAGCCAAACTTTTTTGGCAATGGATTGAACTCAATTCATAAAATGTCATAATATCAGGTTGATTGTCATCTGTGCATATACAGAATGTATGCATTAATGTTTGGTCTATGACTGCTTAATGAAATATTATTAGAAATAAGAACAACTTGTCAGCTAAATAATTATTTTACATTACAACAGTTTACCAATCTGTTTATTGTTCTATAATCTGATATATATATATATATATATATATATATATATATATAGATTATAGATATATATATATATATATATATATATATATATATATATATGAAAAACAAAAAAAAACACAAGTTAAAACTTGCTAATGCTTGTATTTATGACAATAGATGGCATTCTACCAAAAACACCATCAAGTGTAAGTTTGTTTACATAAACATCAGAGCAAGCTTTCACTATCTCTAACTTTAATTCCACCTTCAGATCATGATTTCAAGCTATTTGCTATAATCAGTGAAGGACAGGAATAAGAAAATAGATCTAAACACAAACTCTGATAGTTTATGAAACAGTTTCTATTCAGCCTGCAAGCATGAATCTTTTAGACATGTAATGTCTTCAAATTCAGTATAGCAAGCCAGATAGCTACATGGGTATGATATCAGTTCAGAATCACCACATAGTAGTAGCCTCTGCAATATATATCATTGCAAGAAAGACCTCAAAGGTACATTTATAAAAAAAAAAACCACAAGTTTAAACTTGCTAATGCTTGTATTTATGACAATAGATGGCATTCTACCAAAAACACCATCAAGTGTAAGTTTGTTTACTTAAACATCAGAGCAAGCATTCACTATCTCAAACAAGCTCTTAATTGATAAGTGTGGTAAGAGAAAAACATACAATCTCTATCTAAAACATTTCTATTCCCAGATCAATTGATTTTGAGCTTTTGTATCATCTCAGTGAGGAGTTAGAATATTTAAGTACTGAATCTAAAATATCAACTCAAAAACCAGCACTTATTTAATATGTAACATTTAAATAGAAACTGAAATTTTTGGACATGAAAATGTCTTTAACTCCAGCTATCTAACTTAAATAACTATATGGGACTGAACCAAATTCAGATCCACCATGTGTTATGAGCCATAGCATTGCCAAGACTTTAAAGGCAAAATTTTAATAATCATCAAAGCAAGTCATACATAACATGACATTGCTTTTATGAGCTTGTATTTATAAATATGTATTATAAGGAGCATAACAATAGCTCAAACAAGCTATTAATTGATAACTGTGGTAAAAACAATATTTAAAATATTTGTCTAGAACATTCCTATCCCCAGACCAATTGGTTTTGAAATTTTGTTTTACCTCAGTAAGGATCTAAAATATTTGGTTCAGTTTCATATAACTATGTAAGTTAGATAGCTGGAGTTAAAGACATTTTCTTGTCTGAAAGTTTCAGAGTTTCTTCTAAAATGTTATGTATTAAATAAGTTCTGAGTTTTGAGTTGATATTTTAGATCTAGTATCTGAATATTCTAGCCAAAATCTTAAAAAACAATTGGTCTGGGGATAAAGATTTTAAATATTTTTCTCTTACCACTCTTATCACTTAAGAGCTTGTTTGGGTTATTGTTACTCCCCTTATATTACATATGTGTAAATACAAACTCATAAATACTAAATGGATACCAATCAATAAATACTGATATATTATTTAATATAACCTTTGTCTAATCACATATATGTCTTTTAACTATACTAAAACAAGTGATGATAACTTTTATAAACATTATGAGTTCAGACAGCATTTAAAACAAACAGAAAAAAACAAAATCATCACTTCAAATACCATAAATACAAAACCTTACATAACAAAGACTAAAATAAAGCAATTAGATCAAATATCATTGTTTCATAACAATTATATATGCCTAAGATATATTTTATTTATAATCAAATGAAAAAAAAAAGATAAATCATTCAACAAATAAATTGTAATATACCTAACGAATCAAACATTGCTTATAATAATGTATAATTATACTAGAATTGAAGAATCTAATAAAACAATTCATGAATGATTGAGATAACAACTGTAATATGTTCTATAAGTTTATATAATCATAATATCTAAATAAATATATAATCCAACAATTAATTTTAAATCCTAGTTTAATAAAATCATACATAATACTAACTTAGCCTTGCTATACTCATATATTAATTTACTATTACAAATCAATTTATTCATAACAAGATAAAAAGTTAATAATAATGTGATATCAATAAATCTATAAGATAATCTTGAATCTATAAAATACTATCATATCAGTATATAAAAAATGCAGGTTTCTATTCGATATTTACTTAAGTACAATTAACTAATAATATTAATTTATTTTAAACTACATGTAACTAAATTATTAAAACTGTATATTATAATAATCAAAATGTATAAAAAGAATTATTAGCATTTATTATAATCAAGAAAAAGTATTAAAAGTTAATGTTAAATTGTATTTACAATTCATATCAATTACATTTAAATATAATTAAACAAGCTATTTTGACTGATAACAAAACAAAATATACTATTATTAACTTTATAAGTCAATAAGATTAAAATCTTATTGATCAACCATGAACTTAATACAATATTTATCCCATCAATAATACTTTACATAAACATGCCAATGTTTGACTATGATTAAAATATAAAGTTTATATTCAGTCAGAAAAATAACTATTGAATTCAATACAAAAATAATATAACCATACTAATCCTGGAATTTGATTTCTGGATTATGTGCTATAGTTATTTCAAATAAATTTAATGATATAATCATCCTGTTTCACTCGAATGTTATTAATCAATTATTTTTTAAATAATTGGACAATAAGCAGATATGTTTATTTAATTTAAGTTAAATTAAAATTTATTAATAAATTAATATCAATTATGAGGAACAAAAATATTCAGACATCAGATATCAAATATCAACTCAAAGTCCAGCACTTATTTAATATGAAATGCTGGGATTTGAGTTGATATTTTAGATCTGGTGTCTGAATATTCTTGCTCTTCAAAGAGGTGAGCGAAAAGCTCAAAACCAATTGGTCTGGGGATAGCAATATACTAGATAAAGATTTTAAATATTTTCTGTTACTGCACTTAGCAATTAAGAGCTTGTTTTAACTATTGGTATGCTTTCTATATTACTTATTTGTAGATACAAGCTCATAAAAACAATGTTATGCTATATATGACTTGCTTTATTTGTTGTGATGATTATATATGTGATTAATAGATCATAAACGTGGAATACATACATGTATGATCTAATTACATGTGCAATAGATAATTAATTGCCATTAATAACAAATTTAAATGAATGACTGTCTTTTAATCTTCAATTATATAATAAGAAATATGAAACATATAAGCCCATGTAACACAAATATGTTGTAAAACATTCATACATTATTCTGAGATACAAGAAAGTTTAATAAACTTTTTCTATACACAAAAAATTATTCTAGTTGTTTGTTAATAAAAATTTATGAGAAGAAAATAATGTGAATACTTATTGTGATAAAATCTTTTTTTTGAAATTATAATATAAGTTGTATTGCTGAAATTAATTTTAAAATCAATAAATAAAAACTATGAATATTTTAAATATTAAAATAATAATTACTACATCACAAGATATAAGTTTCAATTTAAAAAAATGTAATTGTCATATAATTTGATATGTTAATAGATTATTAATTAACAGAAAATTATATATTATTCATCAATAAATACTTTAATTTTAAATAAAGATAAACATACACACACACACACACACAT
The DNA here is from genome assembly GCA_028023455.1 of Epiperipatus broadwayi. Taxonomy (NCBI): domain Eukaryota; kingdom Metazoa; phylum Onychophora; class Udeonychophora; order Euonychophora; family Peripatidae; genus Epiperipatus; species Epiperipatus broadwayi. Next base: position 364,493 of record JAQFVV010012772.1, on the reverse strand, counting down.
ATATATATATATATATATATATATATATATATACTGAATGATAGTCTTTAAATACTGTATTTACAAAATAACATCACAGCTCTGACATCTATTTCAAACTATGAACTGAAAGCATGTTTTTGTTCCACATATATTAGTCAAAATTTTTAAATTGGATTTACATTTTATTGATTCCAATGTTATATATATATATATATATATATGTGTGTGTGTGTGTGTGTGTAACTATATATATATATATATATATGTGTGTGTGTGTGTGTGTGTAACTCTCCCCCAACACCTCTTCTAACTTTAATATCAACAAATATCTGGGGTGGCCAATTCTATTGATCATACAATAAACTACTAATCTGATTTCACTTTAAATTATTAATGAGACTCTTAAAATGTTGTCCTACATTAGCTTATCTAAGTTGGGGTGTCACAGAGATCTATAGGGTGTTAAATGTATATTAGACATGTGAGGAAACATTACATTTAATATGAGCAAAACATCTATCAAGTTTTAAAATAAATAAATAATTGTAACTGGTAAAGTTCTACCATTTTAATTGACAAGTTATATTCTATACCTCATCTCCTCCCATCATCCACATGCATTGAACAACAAATTAAATTAATAAAATAAAGATTTAATGCTGATTAACTATACTGTATGGTAAGTTAGAGTTAAATACAAAATAAAATATAACATTACTTAATATTTAATTGTACAGTTATTTAAACTAAGCAACTGAATTAATGTCTAATTTAAATACTAAGGTAATATCTCAGGAAATTAATTTATTGCATGGCTTAAATTTACATGTATACTTTCCAACAATTTCTAATTACTATTGTAAAAGTAATGATACAAATTAAGCATTATTCTTAAAAAAAAAAAAAAGATAGTTAGATAATGAAAATAAATAGGGTGCGTTTTGATTTCAATTCATCATCTAAATATTAACTGAGTAATGAAAACTTCTGAGAATCATTAAATAATTAAACATTTCATATAGCATTTGGATCAAAAAAAGCAACATCATTAGATATGGACATGTTCATCATTAAATTATGCAATCATGCAATCATATCATATTGGATATGTAAGTGTGTGTGCATGTGTGGAAACATAGACACAGAACACTCAGTGTTGTATTATTCCTATGTGTAGATGAATGCATCCACAGGAATATAATTTTACATCATAAATGTAAGTTTGGGCAAAGTATTTTGTATTATTATGCCAAAGTCATGTTCTTCCATTTATCAGTATAATTTATAAGTTGAGTCATAAAGTGTAGCAGGGCATCTTATTTAAATTATCCTCATAAAGATTAACTGTTTGTTAATTAATATTTTATCTGAACTGAAGTCTGAATTTTCACTTTGGGTTAGCATTACATTTTAGCTAATTCCTGCCAATATATTATTATTTATTATATTATTATAGGTCTATAGTATAGGTTTATTGGTTCTGGAACTGATACATTAAGTGTTTCATGATTTGATGTTGAATTTCAGTATAGTTTCCTCAAGGCAGAAATTAGATCAAATTATGATAAAATGTATGATTAGGTTTTTATAAAACTGTGCCTATGAAATATTTAGTGAAGTGAACAAATGGAATGATATTTTATTTATTTATTTGTTTATTTATGTATTTATTTATTATATTAAACATCCTACATCAATTACTTGTTAATCATAAAATTGTAAATAAATATTGTTTTATAATTAAACCTATAGTGCCATTGCTATTTGTCATTCATAAAACCAGAAATCCTATATCTTGAATAGAGCATACATTGGACTATATACTGTTGTCTGTAAGTCATAAGAGTTTTAGTAATATTCTGAGAAAATATTTGAATGTTTTTGTCCTTGGTAGTTTATGATATGTAAGTTACAATAAAATCCCATTTGCCTTTTCTATCATTTTAGTTTTGCGTTGTTGATTCTAGTACATGATACAAAATTGATTGATTTTATAAACTTATAAACAGATTTGCCAGGTAATGATATGTGTGAATTTATTAGCTTAATGATATAATTGTCATTCATCAATATAACAATAGTCTCATTGCTATTTATGTTTATAAGGAATGAACCCAAGTTTTCTATGCGTATTATTATTGTAAAGCTCATACCTAGACTAGCATTTGTACCAAAATCATATATGTCATTTTAAAAATCATAATCTTTAATAGTTTCATAAATTATAACATCTAGCCCATGGTCGTCCATAAGGTCTCATGTAATAAAAAATTGCAAATTAACGTTTTGAAGGATAATAAAATTACATACTTATAATTTGTTTAATGTACTTTCATATATTGCTACGATGGGTCTTCATGGAGTATCCTGGGCACAACCAGGTTAGATCATAACAATTTCATGGTATATCATTAATTTTGTTTGTTGTGATGTGATCAGACTTTTCGGTTACAGTCTTTTGCAATGTGATAGGTTTGATTACTTACAGTCATCACATGTGCTTCATATTTTGGTTATAGCCTTTGGTGTCACAACATGGTCAGCATGTTAGACCTTTTGGTTATAGTTCTTGGCATTACAATAATTGGGGCATTCAGTTACAAGATTTTTGGGTAATATATATATATAGGCTTCCTTTTAAAACCAAACATAAGAGAGAATGACTTCAAAATATACAGTTTTATTGCTAAGATGTTTTTATTTATGTAAGTGTAACAATAGCAATCCACTATATTTACATTTTAAGTAATTTCCAGAAGTGTTCCATAGAAAACTATTACACAATAATGACAAATAATCATATCACAATTATTTATATATAATAAATATTTATGTTTTGATATACAAATATTATTTTTTATCCTAACATAAATTAAACAATTTACACAACATTTCCAATATATTATACTGGAAAAATATTTTTATACATATTTTTTTCAGTATAATATATCATACAAATAAAAAAAAAAACCAATTATATTTGAAATTTAAAAAAAAAAATTCAATTGTTTATAATTTACCACCATGAATACAATAACAAAAATAAAACATATAACAAAATAATAACTTTATTCAAACTATATGCTTTATTATTTATATATTAATTTTTCTTTTTAAAATGAATAAAGTCAATTTACATCCTTACAATACAATTAATAAAAACAATTTTTATATTAATATTATTGCTATCATAGCAACATAGTTCCATGTTTCATAAGTCAACATATTCGCCACCCAAAAATCAGACAAGAAAGAAAGAAAAAAATAATGATTAACATCTTACCACATACTGAAATATATCTCAAATTTTAGTATGTACAACATCCCATTCTAATGAAAAAAATAAATGATTTTATTTTAAACTAACAACATTTATTTACTATTGTTTTAAATATATGCATACCATTTACACTAAACATACATAATCATCTATAATTTTTATCTTTCTCATCATCATATATTGTTTAATAATCTTATTGTAATGATTTATAAATATATTATTAGTACACTCATCAAAACAAGATAAAGCCTATTTACATCTTTTATTCTCATTTTCTCAGTATTTTTTTCCATTATTTCATTGTAAGTCTCCAATAACTAACATTTCAAAATATCATTATTACTCAAAAGTGGCATATTCAAGGTTTGTACCATAAATTAAAACTATAACTTTATGTTTCTTTCATCTCTTACACAACTTGTCAATGACAGTCACTAAAGTTTTATCCTAAACTTAAAATTGATTCATTAATCTATATGTCTTTCATTAACTTCTTTAATAATATGACTTCATATTTACTATAGTTAAATCACATAATATTTAATACTTATGATTTATTGTATAGAAATTAACTAATGCATTATTTTCACCATAATACCAAAACATTGACAAAATTTTTTATTTTTTTTAAATACATAATTCATTTTCAATTTAGTTTCAACTGTCGTAATCCCATTCACAATTCTTACTGACTATCAACTGTGAAAATAAACTTATATTCCTAAAACTCTGTTCATAAAGTAAAATTATATAAAATTCTTGTTAAAATTGTTTAAAGCCAAATATCAATTGCTAATATTTAATAGCTATATATTTTCATCACCTATTATATTTTCACTACTAAGCAAACATAAATGTATTCCACATCTCTAAATCATTTCATAATATTACCATCTTTACTATTATATAATACTTCATAAGAAATGCAATAAGCTATAGATAGAATTAATTAAGAATTTATTTCTCTTTTTATTACATTCCATACTAATACATTATAATCTCATAAATATCCCTAGTTTTAATATAAATATATTGTAATGGTCAGAATCATGTATTCAGCCAACAAGATTCAGAGACCTAGCAAAAGTACTTCAAACCCAGTATGTTTAGGATATGGTAGTGTAACGGTCAGAAAACATGTGACTCGTAAACATAGTGCAGAATTTGGCCACCATACAGAACAGCATCACCATTGAGTAGCAAAGCCACCCGTAGTACTGAGTTCGAACATAGTTTATCGGTTCCACAATACAATCCACGAAACAACGCATCTGATGCGACATTAGTAAATATTTCCTTAGGCATGGTGGTCAGGGATATGCAAGAGACTCATGATTTTATTCTCGAGTTAGCCAATAACCAAACTAATATTAATTAAACATTCATATTTACATAATCGAGGAAATATTATATAGAATGGGTATCGAATAAATGAAACGTAACTGCAGACGTATAGTTTAAAATTATTTATTAATACATTTTAATAAAACAATCTAATAATATTTTATGGACTAACAGCTTCAGTAGCAGGATTTGTGACATGATTATATCTTAAAGAATACATTTATTTATTTAGACATTATTTTATATTGAGGATTTCAGTAGCGGTATTTCCGATACTGTAATGTTTACAAAAGGAATACATTTATTTGAAGGCATAATCTAGCTACCTAAAATTCTCGAGTGAGTATTTCTAATGCATGCCTGGAAGGATTTATACCTTTGCAATGCAAGAGTCTAAAGTATTGGTTATAAGAGTAATGGCAGACATATATTTATTTAATTACAATATTTATGTATAACTAAGGGCAAACATTTATTTGAGAGTGAATTATGAAGATAATGCAGAGGCGGAGTGATATATAGAATAATAAAATTAAGTGAAGGAACATGTGGTATGCTTTAGAAAGGCAATATGGAATGGCAGTATATTGAAACTGCAATGCCACGAATGGGTTTATAAGAATGACAGGCTGGTCTCTGCCTCGGCCCGACGAAGTAAGGTGTCGCATAACTAGGGACAAGCAGTCCGTGTCACAGTTTTGCCGGATGGCTGCATGACATTGTCAAATCCTACGGGAGCACCCATTGTGCCCACTTGTGTAGGACGACTGGGGTTAATTTCAACCCTGAAGAATCCGGAAATTTCACGGCAGAATGGGTCATCGCGTCTCTAAAATGTAACACATGTATACTGTATAAATGATTATGATGAGATTTAAAATAGATTTCTAACTAGGCCCTACATTATCAACATTTACTAAAAAACGTTGGCGACTCTCAAAGAAATGTAATTTGATGGAATTATTCATTAAGATTTAATATATACAAAACATATCTAAACTGGGAGTTATTACAACTAATATGCCAGCCATTTGCGAAGTTGTAGACCCCTGCATTACAATAAATGAAGCATTGAATGTGTGTCGATTTATATGAAAGTTAAGTGAGTTATGAAAGCAAATATTAATGAAAATTTGGCATGCATTCATTGTTCCAAGCGATCATAGATTTAAACTTTGAAAATTGAGACAATTATGAGCAGGCAATAATTAAATAATAACTATAGATAAAATGCAGATTTGAGAAATACGCACCCAAGAAAGATAGAATGAGGTGAGCTAGATTATTAGAGAAATTTACACATTAAATTAATTATTCAATTTTAGTTATACAAATGATGGTTTTTACATTTTATAATTTAGATAAGTATTATGAAGAGAGCTATAGCATATTATTAGAGTACTCTAGAGTTTGAACACAGACAGGTACCTGTTTTATAAGAAGTTTTCTGATTCCATTAGTTTAGCAGCAAAAAGTTCACGAGTGGCAAGTCTTTCTTGTATTTAGATATTTCATTTAATTTCACAGCAGCAACAGCTTTCTCATTCATTTCAGGCAGCAGATCTTCATGGTGAATTTATGATGTGCAATGGACAGTTCGACATCCGATAGGCCATCTCCCAATGGAGAATAATCTAGGTGCTTTACTCGGTCATACCTTGGCAGGAACAAATTATTTTTATTATTTTTGGAGACTCTCAGTGATCGAGAGCAAAGCTAAACTTTAAGTGAATGTCTCCAGCAAGTCTAAGATGGCCTCTTTTTTATCTTGATCTTTCACATTTTTGTTAAGATATTTTTAGGTTCTACTTAATCTGCCTTGAGGATAATCAATGCATTTTGTTGGTTTTTAATTAAAGAAAGCTGCCATTCTATTGTTTACATTTTACATTTACTAATTACTTTGGGGAATTTTTCTTTAATTAATCTATTATCTATCACTGACCAATACTTTTAAATTTCAAAGACAAAAAGGGAACATAAGATTATTTTAACTTTTAATTAAATATTACATCAGATTTTTTTAGAATTATTATTAAACGAAATTTAAACAAAGCAATAAATACGAACTTTATAATCCAAAATAAATGATTAAAATTATACAAAATTATATAACTAAAAGAAATCTAAATTATACTATTTTATCCCTATTTATTGCCTTTAATTTGAGATCGAAATGTGTGCATGTTTATGCTGAATTCTACATATATTTATACATTTTTAATATTGCTACACACACAATTCGATACCAAAAAGTTTAAATTTGGGTGGGATAGACCGGTCAGTGAGAGACGACAGAAAAAGGTGAAACTTAAGATTCGAATACGAATCTTACTGTTTCATTTCCCCATACTTCCTGTGAACAATTAAGGGAAAACAAAGGAGGCAAGAAAGAGAAAAAAATTTTACATTACATAATTTAAAGACGAAAACATTATTATTGTTTTTTACAGATATATTGAAATATAGAAAGCAGAGATTACATGAAGCAACGAACAATTTATATACCCGGATCTAGAATTTAGTTTAATTAAAATGTCCTAATTTGGCCGTGTCTGGTTAAAATCATAGAAATAATTAGTTAAACTGAATATATATATATATATATAAATTCTTAGAATAGGATTAGTTAGTAAAATATAAAAAAAAAATTTTTTAAGAGTAATAGTAATTAAAACAACAATATATATATAATAAAATTTCTATCTAAAATCCTATTTGACTAAAGTACAATCCATTCAACCAAGTTCATTATATCAAGTTCATTTTATTATTTTCATATACGTTTAATCTGTCCTAATAGTCTAATATTTTTACAACCCTGGGTCAGGTGGATAATACCTACATGGTTTGAGATTATGGGCATTGTATGTCCCTTTTATGGTATCTCCATCTTTTAATAAATATGCATTTGGGCCACATGTGCGATCAATTATAAAGGGTCCCCAGTACAAAGGAAAGAACTTTTTATATATTCTTTTCTTTCGGTTACTTTGTTGAGAGTTCCGTACCCAAACATAATTCCCGACCTGGAAATGTTGGCTTCTCCGATCTGCTCGTAATTTCCATTCTGCCCTTTCTGTAAGGCAGTGGTGTGCCTTGCGTCTGTCAGTTTCAATATTGATTTCACGTTCATCCATGGGTAATGGCGTCTTGATCAGTAATGAGTCCGCTTTACCAAAATGCAAACATGTTGGTGTCATGCCAGTGTCCATCTTCGTCTCTTCTTTAATGCTGACTTTCTTCTTCGGTTCTTGTGGGCCTTCATCGGCTGGAATGAGGTCTCTTTGCTCATCACACTTTTTTATTTTTACTACACTACCTGCTTGCCCTTCTACTATCATCGGTTCATCTGATCTCTCTGACTTCCTTTCCTTTTCCATATTTTTAATCTCTTCTTCCTTTTTACTAACTGGGGATATTCCAAAATGTTCCTTTATGGCTTCTAACTCTCTCCACATAGTGTCTTTAAATTCCTGATATTCTCTAACTCTTATCTTTTCTTCTTCCTGTCTCTGTTTTGATTCTTCATCTCTTCTTTTTCTCATTTCCTCCTCATACATTTTCTTCATTTCTTGCATATTCTGTCTGAGTATTTCCTCAATGAACTTGAAATTAAAGTCCATTGATCCTCTGTATTGTTGCGGAGCTTCCCTTCACTCAGGTGTGGACTCCAAAGCTTCAGATAAATCTACTTGCTCTCTATCAATATTTTCTGATTCCATTTTCTTAATATGATTTATTTATTTTATACTACTAGCATTTGACTACTCCCCACCAGTATATTGGCCCTATAACACTCTTTTGCTGCCCTCACCTACTCTACATTGCCCTATCTCTATATTGCTGCGTTTAACATATTTAACATATATATTATAGCGAACTACTGGTTACGTGTATAATAAGCCACTGCTGTCATGATATATATTTTTGTACTTTAACAAAATATTTACTATTAACATATATAACAAGCTTCTGCTGTCTATGCTATATATATATATAGCGGCATTTTACTAAAAAAATTCAATGCTACTTGCTTTCTCATTTAACGACTGATTACCTTTTTTTTTGTGACATATATATATAAATATATATATATATATATATATATATATATATATATATATATATATAAAATAAATATTTCATTAGATCCGAGTATTTTCATTCCTTCTTAAATTACACACACATCCCTGCTTTCCTTAAATTTGTTATTACACCTGCTGTCCTTTCATTCACTCGACCCACATTATTTCACTCGATTTATTTTTTTTCATTATTTTTATCAAAACAAAATCGTATATATATAGATTAATTAGCTAACTCAAGTAACGAACGCTAAACAAAATTTATATGCGTTATATTGTGCTCAGAGTATGTATGGGTTTTTTGTATCGAAAGCTCCATGTTGGAAAGTGCCAAACGCTAAAAAAAATATTTAACTATGTAACGGTCAGAAAATGTGTGACTCGTAAACATAGTGCAGAATTCGACCACCATACAGAACAGCAGCACCATCGAGTAGCGAAGCCACCCATGGTGCTGAGTTCGAACATAGTTTATCGGTTCCACAATACAATCCACGAAACAATGCATCTGATGCGACATTAGTAAATATTTCCTTAGGCACGGTGGTCAGGGATATGCAAGAGACTCATGATTTTATTCTCGAGTTAGCCAATAACCAAACTAATATTAATTATACATTCATATTTACATAATCGAGGAAATATTATATAGAATGGGTATCGAATAAATGAAACGTAACTGCAGACGTATAGTTTAAAATTATTTATTAATACATTTTAATAAAACAATCTAATAATATTTTATGGACTAACAGCTTCAATAGCAGGATTTGCGACATGATTATATCTTAAAGAATACATTTATTTATTTAGACATTATTTTATATTGAGGATTTCAGTAGTGGTATTTCCGATACTGTAATGTTTACAAAAGGAATACATTTATTTGAAGGCATAATCTAGCTACCTAAAATTCTCGAGTGAGTATTTCTAATGCATGCCTGGAGGAATTTATACCTTTGCAATGCAAGAGTCTAAAGTATGGGTTATAAGAGTAATGGCAGACATATATTTATTTAATTACAATATTTATGTATAACTAAGGGCAAACATTTATTTGAGAGTGAATTATGAAGATAATGCAGAGGCGGAGTGATATATAGAATAATAAAATTAAGTGAAGGAACACGTGGTACGCTTTAGAAAGGTGATATGGAATGGCAGTATATTGAAACTGCAATGCCGCGAATGGGTTTATAAGAATGACGGGCTGGTCTCTGCCTCAGCCTGACGAAGTAAGGTGTCACATAAGCATAACCAGGGACAAGCGGTCCATGTCGCAGTTTTGCCAGCTGGCTGCATGACATTGTCAAATCCTATGGGAGCGCCCAATATGCCCGCTTGTGTAGGATGACTGGGGTTAATTTAAACCCTGAAGAATCCGGAAATTTCACAGCAGAATGGGTCATCGCATCTCTAAAGCGTATCACATGTATACTGTATAAACGATTATGATGAGATTTAAAATAGATTTCTAACTAGGCCCTACATTATCAACATTTACTAAAGAACGTTGGCGACTCTCAAAGAAATGTAATTTGATGGAATTATTCATTAAGATTTAATATATACAAAACATATCTAAACTGGGAGTTATTACAACTAATATGCCAGCCATTTGCGAAGTTGTAGACCCCTGCATTACAATAAATGAAGCATTGAATGCGTGTCGATTTTTATGAAAGTTAAGTTAGTTATGAAAGCAAATATTAATGAAAATTTGACACGCATTCATTGTTCCAAGCGATCATAGATTTAAACTTTGAAAATTGAGACAATTATGAGCAGGCAATAATTAAATAATAACTATAGATAAAATGCAGATTTGAGAAATATGCACCCAAGAAAGATAGAGTGAGGTGAGCTAGATTATTAGAGAAATTTACACATTAAATTATTTATTCAATTTTAGTTATACAAATGATAGTTTTTACATTTTATAATTTAGATAAGAAGAGCTATAGCATATTATTAGAGTACTCTAGAGTTTGAACACAGACAGGTACCTGTTTTATAAGAAGTTTTCTGATTCCATTAGTTTAGCAGCAAAAAGTTCATGAGTGGCAAGTCTTTTTTGTATTTAGATATTTCATTTAATTTCACAGCAGCAGCAGCTTTCTCATTCATTTCAGGCAGCAGATCTTCATGGTGAATTTATGATGGACAATGGAAAGTTTGACATCCGATAGGCCATCTCCCGATGGAGAATAATCTAGGTGCTTTACTCGGTCATACCTTGGCAGGAACAAATTATTTTTATTATTTTTGGAGACTCTCAGTGATCGAGAGCAAAGCTAAAGTTTAAGTGAATGTCTCCAGCAAGTCTACGATGGCCTCTTTTTTTATCTTGATCTTTCACATTTTTGTTAAGATATTTTTAGGTTCTACTTAATCTGCCCTGAGGATAATCAATGCATTTTGTTGGTTTTTAATTAAAGAAAGCTGCCATTCTATTGTTTACATTTTACATTTACTAATTACTTTGGGGAATTTTTCTTTAATCAATCTATTATCTATCACTGACCAATGCTTTTAAATTTCAAAGACAAAAAAGGAACGTAAGATTATTTCAACTTTTAATTAAAAATTACATCAGATTTTTTTAGAATTATTATTAAACGAAATTTAAACAAAGCAATAAATATGAACTTTATAATCCAAAATAAATGATTAAAATTATACAAAATTATATAACTAAAAGAAATCTAAATTATACTATTTTATCCCTAT